>JAYKAV010002788.1:2598315-2754697 GCA_035582835.1 Phoebastria nigripes
TAAAGCTGGGGGAAGAAGAAGGAAGGGGGGACGTTCGGAGTGATGGCGTTTGTCTTCCCAAGTAACCGTTACGCATGATGGAGCCCTGCTTTCCTGGAGATGGCTGAACACCTGCCTGCTGATGGGAAGTAGKGAATGAATTCCTTGTTTTGCTTTGCTTGCGTGTGTGGCTTTTGCTTTCCCTATTAAACTGTCTTTATCTCAACCCACGAGTTTTCTCACTTTTACCCTTCCGATTCTCTCCCCCATCCCACCGGGGGGGAGTGAGCGAGCGTCTGTGTGGTGGTTAGTTGCTGGCTGGGGTTAAATCACGACACCAATGTAGGTGCCGATCCTCAAAACAATGAACAAACTGCACGCAAGGCCCATAGGCCTGTCCATAGGCCACTCTTCCATTTGTCTCTCCTCACTGAAGGGGCATTAAATTCAGTTCCTTCTTCCTCTTGGGATAAGAAGTTCCTTTAAACCTTTCTTAGTTATCCAGGTGAGTATTAGGAAAGTTCATTTTCTAATGAAGAGTTTTATTTTTTCAGCCGAGACATTCAGCGTACAGAGTCTGTGGTCTGCAGGTCAGGACTGAGCCAGCAATGCAGATTCTAGATGATTTCCCTGAATTTAGAAATTTTTTAACCTTGTGACAGTGTCTCTAGCCTGTCAAGTTTCATAGCTGCATGTCCACTTTCATGCAGATGTGTGCATTAGACAATATATTTTGACCACATTTTTTCATAATGGTGGCATTAATACTTGAATAACCTCATCATGACGTACATTCTCTTTCCTCCGTCACTTTTTCTACAAAGCAGGCAGCATTTAAGAAGATTAATTGATTTTTGAGAATAAGTCAGCAGATTACATGTTGTGCTTTATCACAATTTAAAAATTGCTTTTAAATACACATAAAATTAGCGTTACAGTGTGTCAGTAATTCACGATGACATATAAATTGGACTGAATCCAGCACAGATCACAGAGTGGTGAACAATGCTCATTATTCAATTTAGATTTATGGACAACAGGAAGAATTAAAAAGAAATCTGTAGGTATTATTGAGGCTTTTGCTGTTTTGTCAGGATAATCCCTAAGTATTGCACATACTTAAACAATTAAAGAGGTTAAAAATAGTCCACAAGCTCAATGCCACTTAATGTAAACAGTCTTTCACCCCTTGCACTGTAAAAACTTACTGGATTGCTTTATTTTCCTTACTGGTAAGTGCAATCTTTAATTTGTAGTTGAAGTTTTAGATGTATCTTACTGTTTGTTGTAGGTATTGACTTCTTACCATAAAGGATTCTCAGTAAGATGCTGAACCCAAACACATGCAATAAAACCCATGGGAGGAAGTTTTTCCAAATGGTTTTCAGTCTCCACAAAGTAGCTTTTCCTGAACTACTTACCACTTCAGAACTATGGTTTGGGGGTTTTTCTATCCTCTGATCTTAGTCTCTAGCAAGTGTGATGCACTGATTATCTTGTAGGAGCCACTGAACTCTGACTTCTTATTCCTTTGATGCTTCTTGTGTTTGATTGCTTCTCCGCTACATCTCCCACCCAACAGCAGGAGCAAGGCAAGGGAGAGGGTACAAGTGGAGAGAACTTCCTGTGCTTAGAAATGAACAAAGCCATGGATATATGTGGAATCCCGGAAGAATTGTGTTGTGTGAAAAGTTGGTTTCTTTGACTTCTCTCTGTCTTTGCAGTGATGCACTCAAATGAAAACAACCACGCAAACTATTTTTGGTATCAGATCTCCTTTTCAGCCTTGTTTCTGCTCCTTAATCTTCCGCTGGGGTAGGTCTTCAGGGGTTCTGGTCTATAAAAACACTTAAACGCTTGTGTTCGTGTAATTTTTCTTTCTTTCACACAGAGTCAGATTAAAAATTGCTTTCTTCTCTTATGCCTGGTAATAGCCTATGCACTTTACAGCCTCACTAAAGCCAAAAATAAGAGGCAGAATGTGGCCTCCGGAGTGAAACTGAGCAGAAAGTTTGGCTCACTGTGTTCTGTCAGGATGGCAGAACATCCTCTTCTATTCCCTGCCTTTTATTCATGTAGAATTGGAAGAACCTCTCTTCTGTATATTTTGTCCTATGAGATGGAGGGACAGATTTAGGCAGACAGAGGACCTACAAGATTGTATCCCAACTTCCATCTCTCCTTGCCATTACCAATCTGACACAATGGGCACTTAGGGTCATGCAGTAGGGGACATCTGAACTGTGGTGCTGCCTCCTCCTCTGCATTGAAGCTGTACCAGTGTATGAATATGTTGAACAAGAACACATACTGGAGTGTACAGGAAAACTGGAAAGCAACAAGTCACCAGGAACTACAGTATTAGTCCGATTCTGAAGGAACCTGAGAACAGGGYGGCTGAGTTGCTAACAAAATGTCTAGAACTGTCTAGAAAAGACAGTGTTGTCCTTGACACCGGAGAAGAATTAAGAGGCAGGTAAGGGAAATAATTATGTGGAGAAAACCAGACTTTAGAAAAATGATCTGCTTGAAACATTCACGTTGAGGGGAATGCAAATCAGTGAAACTTTTTGTTAAGGATAATCAGTCTATTTCAATCTACTCCTCCAGTCTTCTTCACGTGTCACAGAACATAGTTTGAAAAAGAGAACTGGTGGCAAGATACACTTAAAATAATGGCAGACAGACAATAAATTCTATACACCTGTTTGTATTTTCCTATCATAAAAATACACAGACTGTAGAAGACCAACTTTGACTTTCCTGTGGAACTTTCTGCCAAAAGGATTTGCTAAGTGTACGTTAAAACAAACAAACAAAACAAAATCCAACAACAACAAACCCACAACAGAAATAGTAACAATCCTCTTTTTTATAAGCTCATGTGATTTTGAAAAGTCTGTACTTATAGAAAAGCTATTTCAGGACATAGCCCATAATAAAGATGATAGTAATTTTCCTCCCCTTACCTCTTTCCTAGATATATTATGGTCCTAGTAAATACTGGAGAATGCATAGCTCCAAAACTTAAACTCTTTATAATTAAAATCAGCTATGAATTTTGTATGCTTATTGCAGGTTGTAGCCACCAAACATCACTTTTGGCAGTGTCCTCAGTCAAAGGAAGAACTGTGAGGCTAGAGTTGTTTCTTTAAAAAAAAAAATTCAAAGGAGCTATGAGGGGTGAATGGAGGAACAGTCTTTTGTACTGTGTTTGATATCTTAGTGGAACTGTGGCATGTCTGTGTCAATAGAAACACTGATTTCCTTTATGCTGCTGGCCATCTTTTGTACAGGAAAGGTACAAGTCTTGCTTGCAGGTTTTTGAGGCTAAGAAAGTACTAATGCCTCATCTAGAGGATTAGCTTTTGTCTGTAGCATGAAGAAAACACAAGGCCATTGCATGGAAGTTTGCAGATGATAAAAATTGGTGGAATGAAAAAAATGAGCAAGCTAGGTCATTTAAGAAGAGCAGCTGGTATTGCGTTATGAACTAGGTGCATTTACGCATGACAAATTAAAGGGTGCATGTTTCAGAAGCAAAAAGATGTAGATCCCACTTACACAGTGGGGGCTGTGTCTTGAGAAAGAAAGTTTCAGAAAGGACGGGGAAGGGCCAGGGGTTGAGGGGTAATTGGTTGAACATGTACTCCTGGTTTTAAGCTGAGGCTGAGTAGCTAGCATAGTCCTTGGCAGTGTAGCAGAGGGAATCCAGAGAAGGGATGGAGAAGCGCATTCTGCCATTATGCAGTATTAGAGTGCCTGTTCCTGGGCTTCCTTGTCCTGTGCTGGTGTTAATACACTTAGGAAGGGGGAGACGAGAGAGCAGTGGTGTAGAAAACTCATTAAGTCTCCCAGAATAAAAGGTAAGCTCTCAAATTCACCCATTCAGGTGACTTGAGGTGACTTAATCACTCTTGATACACACAGGAAGATTTGTAGTAGGGCAGTTTTAATGAGCTGTAATAGGGGAATTGGACCAACTCATATTGGAAATAGAGTGCAAAATTTTCTAATGGGATGGTAATTAGCTCCTGGGACATAGCAGTCATGATGGATTTTCCATCACTTCCAAGACCTTAAATCTGATTGTGCACTTCTCCATACAATTAGTTTTGACTGCAGCTTATTAAAGTGACTTGGGAATTGTTGGGTGAAGGTGTCTGCTCTGGCTAGATGAGTGTTTTCTGTTTTAAACTTACTTGTAGTTGATGTACAGTTCTGATCTGCAGAAAGTTCCAAGGTTCAATTTTACTGAAAGTACAAACCACCTTTAAAATTGCAGATCACTGGAACCTGTGTTGGCAGGAATGGAAACACTCTCCCTCATTGTGGTTTTTCTCTCAGGCAGCACTAGTTTTTTCAGTGTGGTCTCTGCTCATCCTGATCACCTGTGTCCTCACTGGATCTCCAGTGAGACCTGGCAGATCACTATGTTCTTGCTACTATTTTTCAGCAGCCCTTGACCATGTGAGAGTGATTCCCTGCACTGTCACACCACTTAGCCCTAGTGGAGAGTCCTGTAAATTCCACTGAATGCTGCCATGGTACTTTTGGTGTGACAGAATGGGAAATCGAATCCAAACCTCTTAAACTGTATGTACAACTGTGGAAGGATTAGATGCTGCTAATTCAGGAGAGGTTGTTCAACTCCATCTTCTGTAACTGTAGCTTTCAATCCACTTCAGTGTAAAAGTATATTTCTTTCGAAGCTGACTATAACAAACTGAAGGCAAGTGCTGCAGTTACTTCAGCACACRTAATTTGCAGTGGTGAGGGGAAGTAATGAAATTGCCTTTCATCCCAAAAGAGATGGATGTCTGTGGGACACATTCTGCTCTATGATACCTTTGTTACTTGCACAGGGTTGTGCTGGTGCGAGAATACAATATATCCTGTGGTGTCCTTCCCATAGATAGGCTTGTGTTTGATAGGAGTGACCTGTCTCACATCTCAACAGTGCAAGAGGGAGCTCCAGGAAAATCAAAATCCTGTTTAATTTTGCAAGAGGGAATGTGTCTCACAGTGCCTACAGTTTTCTCTGCCCCGCCACCTTTATTTTACTTGTAGTCTCTGCACATCTGCTTCAGTCCTGCCTGCTGTGCAGAAGAGATGCCATCCACAAGAAAACCCCCCATCAATTTACTGGGCACAGTAGTAGTTCTGGTAGGATCGAGAAGCAATCTGAACCTGACCTTGGCTGAACTGGTCAGCTAAAGATATCAAAGCATCCATTATTGTAGCAGGTTTAGTTGCATCTGTTCCATCTCACAGCAAAATATCCATGAAGGGAATGATTTTATTAGCTGTAATTTTAGCTAACCACTTTACTCCCCGTCAGAGTAATCTCTCCTACTTTTATGAGTGACTATAGTAGCATAAATCTTCTAATATTGCGGTTTCTGGACTAACTTGCTGGTGGTTCATCACAGCAAGGTTTTTGTTTGTTTGGGTGTTACAAAACGAGGTTTTTTTCGGTCAGTTTGGTTTGGAGGAAATTGTTTGTAGTAAAGTCCCCAACATAGGGAAATGCATTAGTTCTCAAAGCTGTGTAAGGTAGCTTCCCCAGGCTGCCCAGAATCACACAAGACAGTGGTGCAGTAAAAAAAAAAAAAAAAAGAGGAAAAAATTTCACTTAATCATTTTTGAATCACTGGATTGAGAGAAAGGGTCTCAAAGAGACTCTTGCCTTTCTTTTTNAGCTTCCCCAGGCTGCCCAGAATCACACAAGACAGTGGTGTAAAAAAAAAAAAAAAAAAAAGAGGTCACCTTTTCCCTTTGAACTTTTTGAATGAGTGGGTTCAGAGAAAGGGTCTCAAAGAGACTCTTGCCTTTCTTTTTAATTCAGTCCTGTTCAGTGTTGTGTTCAGTTCACATTTTAATCATCTTTCAAGACTGAAGCAATCATGCAGGAGAGGAGGAAATCATCCATTCACTTTCATGGGTGTAATGACATATGTTGTAGTTTCTAAGTTACCTGCATCTCTGACTTCTCAGTGGTCCCAGCTGCACCCTAAGGAGGATGTCTCCCTTGCTGGGTAGTCCTGCTGTTCTCTCCCCACTGTGCAATCCCAGGCTGAGCCTGTCTGCAGTTCTCAGAGGATGCATCTCTAAAATTGCAATGGAGTATGGCATAGAGATGCCAAAGCTATAAGTGACCTGAGTTGGTATTATCTGCTCTGTGCTTGTCCATGTGCAGATTATAGCTCTGTAAGGGAGAAACAGCAGAATCTTTGTATTGCAACAAGGCTCTAAGTTGCAGAAAGGTATCTTGCAGTGTTGATGTGCTTGCACTGCATCTGGGTACAGAGCATGTGAGGTCTCTGCTCTCTCTCCAGCATCTCTGCCCTCTGCTCCCAGMGTGCATTGTGGACATGTGCCCTGACTACCTTGAGAGGTCTGATTTTGTCATAGAAACCACAAGTTAAAGCAACAGTATTGCTCATGACCTGTCAGGACTCATAAACCAAATCATTAGCTCTTCAGAACAAAAACGTTTAGGAGTAACCCCCCATTCTTTTAAGCATCCATAGCTTAACAGTTAATCCCCTGCCTTTCACCAGGGCTCTTTGAAGGCCAACACCACAGAGCACTGTGTACACCTGGCTCTGCTTGGTTGTGAGTTCATTCCTGTTAATAGAGACTGACTGTCCTCAAACCAGTAGGTGTTGTCGACAGAGGCCTATGAATCTAGTCAAAATACTCCACACTTTTTTTCTTATGAGGTGAGGATGTGAAACTTCAAAAGACTTGTTATCTTCCCTATTTTGGTATAGAGGATTTACATTAACTGGTTCTCACTGTCTTAAGTCTGTGAAGGAAATGGATTTTTATCTTGCTTTTCTAGCTCTGTAGACAAAAAGTCCTTGGCTATACATACAGCTGTCAGAAAGTTCATACAATACTTTTTGAGTTTTCCACAATTCTGGAGCATCTGTCACACTGTCACACCGTAAATATTGATTTACTGTATTGTACTATAGAGACCTTTTGCCAATCCATTCAATACTGGCTATTTAGGGTTCAATTTTTATTATACTAGCAAGCTTTTGTAGAACAGGGTGATGTAGACTACAAAGAAATTTTTCCTGCCCCTTCAGCTAGGGAAGGAACTGTTTTAAGTAAAAGCAAAGATGGGTGCCTGTAGATAGCAAGGAGAAAGTCAGACAAATTACAGAAATTTCAAGTCCTGTTTAGTTAATTGAGAAATAACAATTCAATCCTGCTGTAAAAGTCTAGTGGTTTCGGGGTGGTGGTGGTGGGGGAGAGTGTTTCGGTTTTTGACTCCGTGAGCTGGGTTGCCAGTTCTGGCTCCTTGCTATCTCAGCAGCCACAAAACACAACCACAACTCCCACTGATGGCATGGCTGTAGAAAAAACTACAGTGAGTTTTCTCATCTGGGAACACGAATTCTGTGTCATGCTGTTTTCTCAAAATGAATTTTGAAGCTGTTTCTGGTGCTGCGTACCTTTATTGTATACTTCCTCCCTACCTCTTCATTCAGGAGAAAGTTCAGTGAAGGGAACTCTGTAGGATTTTTTTACATCTCTCTCAGTGCACTGCGAAGGGGTACAAGAGCATCTTCTACCTCTCAGTGAAGCTGCAAAAATGAACATAGCTGTCTTGTCTTCTTACAGCATTTTTTTAAGTCAAGAAGGTTTTTGGGATCATGCCCACCTGGCCCGTGAACAACTTTTGAGATGGACCAACAGGTTCAGGCAGATTGCCAGGAGGGCATTGATCTCAGAGGTGTTATAATCCTACAGGCTTCAGGAGGAAGCCAAGGAGGAGGGGAGAAAGAGCCCTTATTAGTGTCTCCACAAGAAAAAAACCTGCGGTACAGATTTGTGCAGTTTTAGACACCATAGAGGACACATAGGATAAAAGCAGTATAATGCCCTAATGGCAAAAGATTATATAAGCAGCTCTGCCATCCTATTAAATATCAGCAAATCCAACCACAAAACACAGCTCATAGTAAAATAGGTTTGATTAGCTTTGCTGCCCATGGAACTGCTTGTTTATATTGAGACAATTGCAGTAATTTCCTTTAATGGAGGTTCTGAGAATGAAGAAAAGCATTTCTGTTCATTTTGGGACCACAGGACACATCTGATGTTTTGATTTTTTTATCTGACATACTCAGAGGTGCTCCTCTGTTCCTCTGCTCTGATGGGACCATCCAATTTTCTGTTCTGGGTCCCCTCCTTAACAGGGATTTGCCACCTTGACAGACTGGTTTGCTCAATAGGACAGCAGAGAACAAGCAACACCCAATACTATGTACTAAAATCTTTGCCTGCAAGGAGGCTGACTGACCAGATATTTGATATTTAGTATTTAATATTAATATATTTACTTTAAAAATATTGTACCTCCATTTACGTAAAGCAGTAGTGCAACTGTGGAATGACACACCTGGGAGAAGAAGGAACTTTGTACGGTTTAAAACTTGGGCAACACAGACCCTCCCAAAGACTCCCAGGGAATGGCAGAAGGAGGAGGAAGGGGGAGAGCACAGAAGCGGGGAGGCTGGGATAATAGCATAATCTTATGCCCTCCCTTTCTGCTGGTCCTACTGGCAGGTTGTCTCCAGGCTTCAAGCAGAGATCAGGAGACCCAGCAACAGTGTTTATGTGGAAGCCCCTGCTATGTGTCCTCAGTGGCACAGTGATGATCCAGTGACCATAAACTGAGGTCTGGTTCCAAAAGGAGCCCCTTGGATTTGTTTCTTGTGATTGAATTGCAATTGCAGCAGTTAAAACTTTCCCATGGTTGGGGCACTAGGAACGTCTCACTTTCCCATGTCCCTTCCTTGGTGTCCATTAACACGTGAGATCACCCGACCTCCTTTCCCTCAGTCATCGCACTCTTGGTGGTCTTCTTCCCTTACCCAGTGGCCTGTTTTGTTTTGTTTATCAGCATCTCTGTCAAATTTTGTTTAAATTGTCCAAGGCATTGAAAAGATATATGGAGGACAGACAGATACACATAGAAAGCCTGACCCAAAATGTAAACTAGATGGCTCTTGAAACTGGCAGTGGGCAGTGCAAACTTCTCGTGTGTCAACAGTTAAAAAATAAAACAAAGAACAAAGATAGGGAAATAACAATAAAACATTTCTTCAGAAGAGTGTGATTTAGTGGGAGGCAGTACTCTCAGCACACAGCGGTTGAGACCAAGGTATTTTTGTGCCCAATTTTTCTTCTTGCTGTTTGATGTGTTATCTCTCTGGGACAGCACCATATTCCTATTTCAGCTCGTAGCATCGACATAATGGAGCTCCTCCCAGAGGTGCTGCTCTCTAGAGCAGGTTGTGTGGTATTGTGCAGTGTTTGCCTTCCTTGTTTTTAACCAACTTCATTATATCTCTGCTCTGGACTTTTTCTGCAGCCATTTCAAATTGCCACAAGGATAAATCGAGGGTATTTGAATAATGGGTATTTGGTGTGGCTTCTCGCAGGAAGTGGTGGCTGCTTTCAGTATCTGAAGGGGCACATTAAAAAAGCTCAAACCACTGGAAGGATTTGGTGTGGTTTGGATTCCAATTATTATCCAAATAATGCCATTTAGTACTAGATGGGAGACAAATTGGGAGTGTTAGCTCAAATGTCCAAACTACCAAAAATTGCTCCACAGCCTGCCATGCTCGTAGACAATTTCTTCATTCAGTCTCTCTGCTTAGGAATAGAAGCATTTCCCAGGGTTATCGCCATTAACCAGAGGTGTGGAGGCTGTTCATATTGTACCTGTTGAGTAAGAACGGACTGTCAGCTTCCTTAAACTATGACGAAAGTCACTTCTTTTGTAATGGAAAGAAAATAATTCAGTGAACTTTTTAGTTTGATTACTCATCAAAATGAGTGGCATGTTTGGTATCTATAGACAATTTCTGGTGACAATCCAGCAAATCAGAATCTTGTTAGAAGGATGTTATTAATAATAACATCCTCTTATTAGCATAACTTCGAGGAAGAAAAATGTGAATACTTTTTCTCTAAGAGTTGGCTCAGGAAATAATATTTTCTGATTGTGCATCTGAGGAAAACAAGCTTAGATATTACCTAAACAATTATAGTTGTGCTGGAAATATGCTTACTTTATTATCTGTAGTTCTGGTCTACCAGCCTAACATACTGTAAACTGTTGCTCTGATGACTGTCAGCAGTTCTGTTGCAAATATAATCCTGTATTTGTGGGAGTTCTTATGGAAAGTTTATTTGCAGTTTAATACCAAAGGGTCAACTTGAAGCATTTAGTATTAAAAACCCCTTTTATTTCTTAATGTCATACAGGAATAAAAGCCAGTATTTATTTTCCTCCAACTTAATTTTGATATAGGAATACTATTTCAGAATGCCTGCTGTTCATGGTACTTTTTTCTGCGAGTTGTCTTTGGGGTTTCTGGACATGAGTGCTGTGCTTTGGGCTGCATGTGCCAAATGGTTCCTTAAGGCTAGTAAGTTTCATTACTTCACACACACATTCCTAATCACCTTGAAATGACAATAAATATCAGCTCATAAATTAATTATTTGCATCTGCCTACTAATATCAGAGTCAGTTTGGAAGAAGCCACCTGTGGGATATTTTTTATTCTTTTCTTGTACGTGACAAATGTGGATAGATAATCCAAGATGCTTCAAAGAACTGGTCAGGGAATTGCTTATTTTCCTCATGAAAAGATTTTGATAAATGAAAATGCTTGATTTTTATGAAAATCAAACAACCCTAAAAGGTCACAAGTCCCAAAACTATGTAGGGATTTTCTTTAAGGGGCAAAACAGATCTTTTAATTAAAAGGTCTGTATTTTTACCTTTTACTAATGCAGTTTCTTCAGGTTTTTTTGTTTTTATGGTGGGTTCAAGCAACTTCAGTTTCTGATTTCCTTTATATGAAAAAATGTATCCACGTGTCTTGAAGTTTGTTTATTGAGGTATGTTTTACAAGATTATAGCATCGAAGCATTTTTTTAACATTTTTTAAAAAACTGAAGACAATTTGCCCAAGTCATGCAAGTAAAATACCCTGTCCTTTGTCAGAGACTAAATGTGGATGTTTTTAGATCAGGAGGAAAATATTTTGGAAATGTATGAACTTCAGTATTTCTAAGAGAGCCAAAACAGATACTGTCTGGTTTGCTTATTGAAAATTTCCAAAACAGTACAATAAATTGGAAGATTTAGTTATGCTATGTGGCAYGTCTGTGAGAGTATTTTATTCCTACACTGTGAAAAAAACCCCAAGGTTTAAAAAAAAAGCAAGAATATGATGTGTTTTATGGGAACTCCCCCCAAAAGTTATATGCCAAAAAATATTCAAATATATCTAAAAGGCCTGGGGACATATGATGGAAAAGATGAGATGTTAAGATGTTTCTCTACCTTTGACTATAAAAGTTGAATTGCTTGGTCAAAGTGAAGGGATAGAGGGAGAGTTCAGCAAACTGTAAAATGGGATGAATATACTCAGTATGTTAACAAAGTATAGAGGCTACTTGGAAGGATGGCTGTCAAGCACACAGGAATGACAGGAGTAAGTGAAAACTATTGAACTGAGTATATAAAAGGCTTATGCTTTCCTCTTGCTAAAGGGAGATACTCTTCTAATAAAGGTGAAGYAGGTTCAGTGTGGTGGGGAATGCATTAGGCCAGGTACACACTAAACTTGTATTTCTCAAACTATGGGGTTCATGGAAAGGCAATCTTGAACAGTTGAATCTACTTTTTAAAAACAAATTTTCACTACTAGGAAATATTTCTGGAAAGCATGCATTTATCTGCTTTTACTGCCAGCAGCTGCTCATGCTCCAGAGYAGGGGAGTCAGTGTTTAGACTTGCAGCCAGTATTTGCAGATGCTTTTCACTCCCTCAGTCTGGTGGGGCTTAACGGCTGCTCCCAGTGGAGAAGTGCTGATCAACCTGGCAGTAGCATCAAAGGGGGGGATTTACTGCTGATAGCCATGAAGGCATGGTTTGCGTGGTCTCAGATGAAGTTTGTTTGAAAGAAGGGAAGGATAATTACATGAAGATGGATAGGCCCAAACAGAGAGGCATGTCTGCAAAAAAAATGAGATACGTTGGCTTTACTGTGACTAAATCTAGGAGTACTGGTTCCTAGAGTCCTATCATGAAACATGGTTTCCTCCATCTTTGTCCTACTCTGCAGGGCTACTCTGAAGGAAAAACTTAAAAAATAAACAGGGTGTTATACATACACTCAATAAATGTAACAACCAGTTTGTTTAGCCCTTTCAGAATGGGGCTCAGTACAAGGTGTGATACACTGGAAAGAATGGGACAGTGGTTTCTTGGTGTCTTTTATCCTAGCCTAAGTGAGGTGGACACATCAGAACAGTGTGACCTCTGAAGTCTTTCATTCTCTCAAGTGTTGATACTAATGAGGCTCCCAGGCAGAATGATCTCCCCTTTTCTGTCATATCTCCACTTTCTTTATCCATTCCTGGCTCCCTACCTCTTTGTTCTCTGCACCAAAAGCTCATTTACTTGTTTTCTTGCTGGCTGTAGCTGCTGGGGTTCACTTCCTTTCTGTGCGTTTTCTTCAAAAGCCTTGAAATGTCACATAGTTATATGTCCTGCTGAGATGCTCTTGTCTTATTAATGTACCAACGGGTGTTTTTTAATGAGAAAACATGAAAGTACCATGAGCCTTCCTCTGTGCCTCCCCAGACCGATCATGAGAAATTGATGAATTGTGTGAAGTCTGCAAAGACTTGGGGATTCATTTTAAGTCTGTTTGGGCAAATATGCACAAATAAGAATTTGTTCTTTAGGAAATGCTTTGAAAATGGCTTTTCCAAACAGCCTACTTTGACTAGGGCTCAGGGCTCTGAGGCTGAACACAACCTGACACAGTATCCCCAGAATAATATGGCTAATGAATTCCCCTAATGTGATAAAGGCAACTTATGTCATGGACTTTGGAACAGAGGCTTGCATTAACTGTTCTCACTAACTTTCATCTCTGGAGTTAACAATTTGGGGCTCATATATATTCTCTAGTAAGAGCCATCAGATGCTCATAAGGTGGGTGCCTACTCTCCACTGCTGATCTCCCGAGGAAGTGATGCAGCATAGCCCCAGTGATGGGGACCAGGTTCCTCATCTCAAGGCTGGGCTTGTAACTCTGATGGTGTCTGATTGTTCCTTGTTTATAGGCTGAGGCAGCAGTCATCCCAACAGTGCTTTTGAAAATCTGGTAGGTGTTTGCTTGTGAATTTGGGAGCCTCACTTTCAACTCTCCTATGTCAAACTCTTGGTCTAAGTTGATGTTTGCTTTGGCTCCACTTTTTGTTCCACAGTGTTCATTGTGTAAGAGAGAGGAGAAGGCAGGTGAGCAAAAACCAAGCACCAGCAGGGTAGGCAGCTGTCTAACTGAGAAGACTAGATTTTTCTCTGCACTGTGTTTTAAACAGATCTGGAGAGGCCTGTCTGTCTGCCTGTCTGCAGTTACACTGTGTGAGGCAGGCCCGTTGCAGCTTGCTGAGGGAATGGTTTGCTGGTTTCCTTAGTGGAGACCTTCTTCTCTTGGTTCTTTCTACCCAACATGCTTGGTCTGTGCGTGACTTTGAATGAAGGGATGTGGTTGCTATCAGTAGGAATCACAGCATTTCTAGAACCAGGGCAAAATACCCAGGACCACAGATTTCAACAGCCTCAGCTTTGGGTTAGCAACAGGGTAGTTGCTATGACAAGGGGTTTTTGTTTGTTTTCTGAGTGTCTTTGAAAGTATATCAAGCTAGAGAGGTGTTGTCACTAATTATTTGTGTCTACATTACTTTCAGGAGAAACTGAGGCACAGATTCTGGACCTCAGGGGTCCCAGAATGGTCACAATGGATTATATGATAAGGTGTGGACATGTGCTAGGCTGCAGCTGGGAGCATGCCTTTGACTGCTGTGTGCCTTTCCTGATCAGTGTCCCCTGCCAAGATACCTCCCATCCTGCAATGCAGCATCCTGGTGTCCCTCCTGCTCCAGGACCCCCCATGCCAGGTGGAGCCACTCAGCACAGCCATTGCCCTTGAGGCTGGCTGGCTGCACTATGGGCGTCTCTGAGCAAGATGTGGCTCTGTGCTGCAAGCACGTGAGAGGCTGCGCTCTCAGCAAAGAGTAGGTCCTGTGCTTGGTACCTGAGATTTGCTGGGGTCTGCATTATATTGTCAACTTTGTAGCTGAGAGTCATCTGCTAGCATGAAACTAGAAAGTATGGGGCAGAGTCCATCCCGTATCCCCTACAGGCAAGTCTATGTAAGAAAAAGCAAAGAGCCACCCAAGGTCAGAAGAAAGGTTCACCTAATCACTATCCTGTCGCCAGTGATAGCCAAATGGGGAAGCCTGGAGAGGAGTGTAAGAACAGCGCAAGCCTGTAGCGATCCCTCCCCAGAATGCTCTCCCAAGATCCAGGGATTTTTGGCTCAGGGACTCGCTAAGACAATGGCGGTATCTTTGTATTCAAGAGTCCTTAACAGATTTTTCATTGTGAATTTGCCCTTTTTTGAACATACATATTTACATGTATTCCTGTGCTAAGATGTTTTGCAGCTTAACCATGTATTTTATCATCAAGAATCTCTTGTTTGCTTTGAACTTCTTGCCACCAGCTAATTTCATTTAATGTCCACAGCTATAAGTAGGAATTATACTTTAAGACCAGAGGATCCCTTGCTCAGCATGCAACGTGTACTGAAATGTGTGCTGCATGGGCAAATGGGAATCATAGAACAGATTCCCCTGGACTATGCTTTGTGAAGGCACATCACACTACCACTAAAAATCCTATACCACTGCAGGAAGAGTTTCCAAAGAGTGACTCACTTTGTATTGTCATGTACAAAAATTTAAATCCTGAAGTCTAATGTGAAGCCTAGGGGAAGAGGTGTGGGAAAGGGATGATGAGGAAGGTTCAGATGAGACTTTGTCTTGATACATGCATTAAATATGGTAACCTAAAATCTGTTTATAGTTAGGTCAAAAGTTCAGAAGAAAATAAAACACTAGAGGAAAAATACAGCAGGGGCTTCCCTTAAAAAAATATGTATCAAAATGTTACATTGTCCTTGAAGATAGGAACAGTAAGATGTAACAATGGAGCGCAAGCAAGACTGGATACATAAGTTATTGGTGGCAACAGATCTTTAAATTACATACAGCAGCAGGGAACACCCAGTGTTAAAAGATAACACATGCATATCTGCATATTGACACATGTTCTTTTTTAAAATCTGGCCTCCTGTGTTGGTGTTTTCATTGGCAGCAGGAAAATAAATTTTGCCTAATCTCTGATTTTCATTCCAGATAACATCTTCCTTTTTCCAGCTGCCAGTAGTTACGAGGATGTCATGCAAGAGTAGTAGCTTACTGGTATGAACTGGTGCCTTGGCCTTGCAAATCTCATAGTCCCGACTCCTGTTCTGATGAGCTGTGCTATTTCCTTTGTGCGTTCTGTAAGTTCAGTTTTAAGGGGATTACCTGCGTGAGCAAGGCTTATGGAACTGAGATCTTTATAAGGAAAACCATGAATGCTGTGTGCTCAAATGAACTTTTTGTGCTATAAAAGTGTATCATTAATTCCCTGTATCATACTTATGTGTATGTGTGTGTGTCTAAACCTTATTGTGATCACAAAATCAAAGGGAAACCACTCAGGAGCTTCTAGGGTTAAGGTTTCATTATGCCTAACATCCATCCTTTCTTCCACTACAGACTCACAGGTTTTGAAACAAAAAAGCACGGCTTTGATGGATTAACACATTAAAGTTTGGGAAGTTTCAGTGATCACAGTAGTATGCAAAGCAAATGTAGAAACATCCATTTTGAGGTGTTTTACCCATCACTTTTCTCGAATGTCATCCCTGCCAGAAGGAGTCTGAAACAGACAGTTGCAGCTAAACCAAACCAAAAAAATCTTTTCTAGGACTGTAAAAATAGGATCGGAAGAGACTATGAGAGCTCCTTGAATCCACTCTCCCTAACTGTTCTGACCAGATGATTGTCTAATCTCTTCTTAAAAACCTCCACTGATGGAGACTCCACATCCTCCCCAGGCAGTCTTTGAGTGCTAAACTAACCTTCCCACTAGAAAGCTTTCGTAATGTCAAATTTGCATCTCCCTTGTGCAATCAAAGCCATTAATTCTGTCCTATTGCAACAGGCATTGGGAAGAGTCAGTTCCCTGCTTTGCAGCAGCATTTTGTGTACATGAAGCTTACAGTTTCCCCTCTGCCTTCTCTTTTCCAGATTAAATCTCTCCCATCCCTTTAATCATACCCTGCTGCACACTTTCTCTAGATCTCTTCCTTGAAGTGGGCTACCAAAATTGGATGCAGTAATCCACACCATGCCTCACCAGCACTTCATGGAGCAGAAGTTTTATAAATTTCTTTTAATCTATTTATATAGCTTAGTATGACATTTAGCTTCATCCATCTAAGGACGAGGTTTGGCTTTTTTGGGACAAAGTAGTACTGTAACAGGAATGGCAAACCTGTGGTTGCTGAACCATGTGGAGTTTGCAAGTGGATCAAGTATAGCTTTCCTGTATCGGGCTGTATAGGGTACCTGGAAACATTCTCTGTGACTAGAGCCAGACAAATGGCTCAGACACTAGAATTTGTTTCTTCAGACTGAAGTGTGGAAGACTCGTTTTCAATTTGGATCGAATCCTGCAGTACCCCTTAAGAAACTGTGCTCAAAGAAACTGGGATGAATCCTGCCAATTGAAGGCTGCCAAGAAATCAGCCAAGCTACCACTGTAAGACAGGGCAGTGGTTTCCCTGAGCATCCCTGCTACAGAGGGTAAAATCTAGCCAAACACTCTTCATTTGTAGTACTTGTATTTAACTACAAAGGCAGCACTGTCAAGCCAGAAATTGTCTAAGCTGAAGGTATGCGAAGGGACAATTTCTGCTGAGTTAAGCCCATTGGGTATCACTGGGATGGAGAAACAGGACCATGAGCAAGGAATCTCTGGGATCCACTTCTGTGATGCATAACACTGCAAATGTTAAACACTGTCTAGAGGTAGGCTTAGATAACAAAGTACTGAGCTGGTGTGTTAACAACCAGCACCAAAGTGTTGCACAGCTCCATGAGAAGCCTGTGAGGGCTGCTTGTCTTCCCAAGTACAGACATGCATGTGCAGCTGTACACAAGCTCTCCTCTATTAGTACAACCTTTAAATGAACTGATAAGAGACACTTAAATATTGTGCCTGAACTATGTTTTGACAGCTGTTGCTTGTACTGTCTCCCCCTAGGTCTATCTTTTAATTACATCAGGTTAACACAATGTTTCATCTGTCACCCTTGGCTGATAGCAGAAAGGGACAAATTCAGCCATGGGATGAACAGATTTAGCTTTTCTCGCTGCCATGACAGTGTTTGCTACTCTCCACTTGAATCACTCACTACCCACAGTCAGTTATCATGGTTAGGAAAAGAAATGGCCTGTCTAAGGGTTGAGCAGTGGTTCAGGGAATTGGCACGTGCTTCGTATGACATTGTAGTCCAGCAGCTAAGGCATTTTTAGCTGAATTTGCGGTATGTGGTATAATTCTAAATCCCAAGGGACAACTGTATTTTTATCAGCTAAAGGGGTCTGAGAATTGGCTGCAGAATGAGAAAAAAATAGTCTTAGCACTTGAGCGATTACTTAAGCTATGTTCACATCTTTCCATAGTCACTTAAGTATTGCTGCAAATTGGAATTGCTCAAATATTCCCAGAGAATAAAATGGAGAGCCTTCAAGATTAATGTTCCCTCTATGTGCAGACTGCTAGATGGGGGATAGAAGTAGTTAGCTTTTAATGACACGTTTATGGAGGTTAGGTCAGACTGGGGAACTGATTCAGTATCACACATCTTCAGTGATGGGTTCTGCAGTGTTGCTGGGATCTCGCATGTGAATAACGAGTCTTGGAAATACTCTTTGCAAGTGGGCTGCGTGCTGCAGAACAAAGAGTGAAATCAGTTCAAAGAAAAAAAGTCCTCTAACAGCTTGGAATATAATATATTTTTAAAATGACCCTGGAAAATGAATTTCCTTTGGAAAATTTGTAACTGGGAAGATCTCTGAATAGACTCTTTGCTGACTGTTGCAGAACTGTGTTAAGATGGAGCAAAATACAGTATGGTACAATAAATGTTACAGCTTGCATGTATAAGCTCAGAGTATTGCAAGGTTTTCTAAATACAAAACTTCTAAATTTAAGGAAGACTGGTTAGATTATTCTCTACTTTCTAACATGCACTAATGTGCACTAACGGAAAGTAATGTGCACATTTAGTAGTTTCTTTGAGATGCATCGTTAAATAAAAATAATGACATTTATGATAGTGATAATTCACTGGAGCTGAAAATTTGTTATCCTTTTGAACCAGATTTTATTTTACCTTTCTCTCCTCCCAGATCCAGGAAAGAGAGAGGAAGGGAAACACCTCCTGTTTTGTTTTTTTTTTATGAAATAAAAGGAGAAGCAGTTCCACTTCCATGCATTTCCTTCCAGCTCCGGCCACCTCCCCAGAGGCCACTACAGTGGAGGTACGTCTGTCTGGCTGTCGGCCTGACACCTTTCATGGCCAGCTAGCTAGTGGTGAACATACACAGGGCAGACTACACGTAGGGACTGATGTCAAACAGGGCAATTGCAAAAGACACTCACTACTGTGTGTTGGCACGAAAGTCTCTGAGTTTCCGATTTCTCTCGCACAAAGCTTCACCATTTTGTTCTTACTCCTTTTCTTGTTTGTATGCTAACACTCCTTCTTTCCCTTTGAGATAGTTCAGACATTACTGAGATAGCGGACAGAACACAGGTAACTTTTCTCAGAGAAGTAATGACTCTTGTGTTCATGTCTGATCTGGCAGATTCTCTCTTCCTTTTTTGTGTGTTTCTTTTTTTTCTTCATTTTGAGACACCATTTGTTTCAGTAGCAGATAACTTACCCTATTCACCATCCCTGCCATGACAGGCCTCCTGTTTCCATTCTGGAGTGCAATCTCTCACACAGTGAGGGAGGAAACTGTAGATGACCGAGCATTCTCTATTCAGAGAAAAATGTCGCTTAAAGGGATTTTTTTACCCCCTTCCTGGAAGGGGTTGTCTGCAGGTCAGGTGGGTGAGTTGGAATGAATCACAGAGGAGAGAGTGAACAGTCAGTTTGGGGTCATCTTTTTTCTACCTCCCTTGTCTCTTTTCTTCAATTTCCCAGTCTCATTGAAGTTTGATCTTTCAAAATCTTTCCTGAGAGCAAAACGAGGCAAAGAAAGCACATCTCTCTCATTTTTTCCTAGTTGTCAGCCAAAAGCTGGTCAGACTTTAGCACCTGTGAAACTATGAGGAGTCATTTCTCTGCTTCTGTGCTAGTTCCTGCTCATCTTGGTGGAATGCCTCCTACCTTTCTACGTTTGGTAGAAAGGAGAAACTATCATCTGAAATGCTCTGCAGACTGACATAAACCCAAAGCACCTTGCTGGAGAGGGAAGGGGTTTGTGATAGCATGAGAGATACGGAGAGCCTTCCACAAATAGCCTGTGCATGCTGCAAATCTGAGACTTCCCTGAAGCAAGAAATGAAAGGCTGGGGTACGCAGTGTGCACTGCGGCTGCTCAGGAGACTTCACCTTCACCTCCCCACAGCTATGTAGCCTGACACAGGCTCTCCTTGGCTCGAGGGCCCTGTTCCAGCTAAACTCAGTAGGGCAGTATTTCCATCGTGGCAGCAGCACTGGTTCACCGTTGCTCACTATCCCAAGAAGTGGTAGCCCTGCCCTTAAAAATCCTTCCTGCCAGAGCTGCTTTGCTGCTGCTCTGCGCTGCAATGGGTGATTGCAGCTGCACTGAGGTGCTGCTAACATTGCTGCAAGCAGCATTAACTTTGACTGAAAAATGTGCTGGTCGTTAAGGGTTATGTCCTTTCCAGGGACTGCTCACTGGCTCCTCTGAACCTTGCAGATATCAAACTTTGCAATGTTAATATGGAAGAGATTCTGCAAACTCACCAGGAATATGGGGCAAAGCTCCCTCTCCCATCTCATCTGTGCTTTCGTCTTGTCCTTTCTTCCAGTTTACAGAGTCCTTTTTGCTCCTTTCCTCACTGCGTAGTAGATAGGAACATTTGGCTTTTTGCAATCAAAGCAGCTATGGGGGTCTCAGTGGGATTATTTTTACATGTAAGCATTGCACAAGTCCAGCTCCAGGAAAAGAGGCCAATATTTTCTTTAACACATGCTGGTATAAAATAGGAACAACTCTTCTAAAAGCTTAGAGACTGAGATGGCCTTGAATTAGATCCAAGGACCTCAGATTAATTACAAAACTAAATCAGAATGAATGTTCTTTTATAGTTCTGCTGCACAATGGTCCCTGGACTTAGTGAACCTGGATGTCAAAGATATAGATAAGGATGATCTGTACTGAAGCAGAATAAAGGGCACGTTTACCTAGCTGTGAATTAAGGGTCTATCCTTTGCTGAATTCTGCTGTTACTTTACTGTATTTGAACAAATCTAAGAGCAAAATCAGATCTCTGCTTCTGAGGAGAGAAGGCTGCAAGGCAAATTCAGATTGTTTTACTCAGTCTTGCTCCTTTGCCAGAAATTTGTCTCTTCTCTCCTAAAAATGATGCTATAATGTTTCTTGTGCTACAGAAACTTACAGTGCATGCCACTTCTGTCCTCCTCCTTTTTTAAAGGCTGTCAGGGTAGAGCCTCTATTAACATTGTAAGTTTTAACTTGCAGAGTAAGAACCTAAATAAATTGTAAAGAACTCCCATTGCCTTTCATAAAGAGATGAACAGTCCYTTCATGCTTTACGTAACTGCAGAATGCTTTGGAAACAAGGTTACATCTATTTGAGTCATTATGACCGGGACAGCTCAGGCAGCACTAACTGCAGGCAGATTTCCAAGCAGAGAAAAGAGTTGGGGCCTGCAGCATTTTGGGAAAGACAGCATTTGGGAACGAGAGGAGCCCCAGGACCTACACTTGCCAGGAGCCACTCGTTCACACAGAGGCCAGGTACTACTTGTAGGCTGATTGGCACTATCTTACCCACCGAAGAGGAAGCATCTCCTGCTGGCTTCCTACCAGCACACAGAGTCTCTAATTTAGGAAAGCAAAGTACAGCCTTGCATGCCAGTCCTGAAAAGCTACCAACCCTGACGCGGAAACAAGGACAGGCAAATCTGTATAGCTCTAGCCAAGAATAAAAGCACACTCGCTTCTGAATGGAAACAATTTCAGCACATGGTGAGATGGAGGAACTTGGTCTGTTCAGCCCGGAGGAAACTCAGGGAGATCTGATTGCTGCCTCCAGCTAGGAGGGCTGAGGAGATGGAGCCAGGCTCTTCCCAGAGGCTCACAGTGACAGGCATGCAGTGGCATCAGTCACACTGCAACGGGACAAACACCAGCTCGGTACAGGGAGAAAAATGTCACAGCCAGAGGGATACAGCACGGGGACACATTGACCAGGGAAGGTGGAGGGTCTCCATCCTTGGAGGTATACAAAGTTTGACTGGACAAGGCCCTAAGCAACCTGCTATCACTTTGAAGGTGTCCCTGCAGGGAGTGGGGTGTTGGACGAGACAAGCTCCAGACCCACCTCAATTTTTCTTTGATTCCAGGTTGTTACATATGTTATTTCTTAACTAAAGTGACTGTGGAAAGTCACTTCACTCTGTTTGCCTCTGTTTCCTTACCTTCATATTGGAAATAGTATTTTACTTCCATGAAACTTATGTCCTTCATTTTTATTGTCTTTTTCAGTTCCAAGGGTGCACTTGGAGGCATACGAGTCATAAAGAAAATGCCAGTCTTTAGGAAGGCAAAGACTGAAAAAATTGAAGGCCAGTAGTTCAAATATTCTGACACTGCTGTAAACCTTAAAAAAAAAAGGGTTTCTTGATGAGAGGGATTGAAATTATAAAGTATATTTGTCAATTTCCCCCCTTCTTCTACGTCTCCGGAAACAACGTAGTTTTTTCATCTAGATAAGCACCATTAAGTGGAGCAAGAATAGTGCCATCTGATTATTCCCAATCATGTCCACATGAGAATTTGCTTGAAATGATGTAGAAATGGCCCAGTGTTGACTTATACAGAGCTTGTGGGCATTTGCAACATGAGGCTGAATTTAAATAATTATAATAGCCATGCAGGTGGAAGGCAGTATAGGACAGCACGTTCTGGTTACAGACATTGAGAGTGAGTTCCATCTCCTAAAATGTCAGTGATGTCAAAAAAAATGCTCCTATAGAGCTACAACCACYTCCTTCCCCTTAGACCTTCCGCCCTTAGAAAAGGCAAAGCTTTTTCCAGTAGTAATGCTGGAAACATTTCATTACCCTTCCTGCAAAGTTTTCTCTATGTATGGATACATGAGAATGGTCAGATAATGAATGAGCTGATTGGCTGAACGTCTGCAGGTGCTCTATAATGACAACAATTAAGCTATTCTGAAGCTATTACCATATTAAATTGACTTACTGCAATGCTATTAATTAGAATTCATGTTCTAGAAATGAAACAGCACAGCAATTACATTGGTATTTAATGACCTGTAAAAGTAAAATATAAAAATGGTAAATTTCCTTATGTAATTAATTTTAGGCTGGAAGATGGTGGGTCAGACTGCTCCCCAGTGTATCTCCAGCCACTTCTGTACTTTTGCAACATGAATGATTATGATCCATGTTACTTTTTATCTTGAAAGAATAATTATTTGGCATCTGATAACTAAAACTCTCCAATAGTTGTGCCAAAAACTAGAAATCAGGCAAAGTTCAGCTGGTCTCACTGTGAAGTCTGAAACTTGATATGGTTTTGGGAAAAGGCTCAGTAAGGTTTGAGACTGAGGTTGTCAGTTGACCTCAGCAATGTTTATTTTACAGACAATATAGCAGTGATTACTTTTTTGCATAATATTTTAAGGCTCTCCTTTTACTTATTTTCCACACACCCTGCCTTGGCAGAAGTAAATATAAATGCTTTTGACTTATTATTTGCTATTGAATTTCTCAAATTCTGTGACACGGTGACTTCTTCAAGGTATATCCTTAAAAACTGAAACAGATGTGTCCTACCTAGCTCTCTGAGGAGTTACAACATCAGGACCTGTCTGTCCTTGGGCACAGAAGCCTTTGCAGCTGTATGAGTTTCATGAGGCAGTGGGGTTATTTCCCCTTGCRTGCTCAGCATGGACCATGCTTGGAGCTTTGTTGTTGCTCTTAAACAGAACTGTTAGGATGGGCTCAGCGTGCCTGGCAGCCAGTCCAGTCAGGACCCCTGAAATAGCCCTTGCTCGTTATTTTGTACTGCCTTACAAGTGGGAACTCTGGATACCATCCCATCATGAATCACAGCATTGTGAAATGAAATAAAGAGAATAAGCTGGAGGAACTGAAACACCTGTGGGTTGCTATCTGCAACAGCAATAGAAACTGGGCTAGACAGCTCCTATCCATGAGCTGTCATCCAGCATAAGCTAAGTTTGTAGAGCAACCCACGGGTGTTGCTTTTGGCCTGAGGGAGCTCTGAGCCACAGCTTTTTCCATCCCTCCTTGTTGATGACTGAGCTGTAGTGTTACAAAAGGGATAGTTGTGATGCACATTACCCTTCTGTAATACATGGCCCTAGATCCTGACCGCTTGTCCACACGTTTTCTATTGCATGCTTTTCGTGGAAAAAGCAGAGCCATGGCCCAGGGCATATACAAAAAATTCTCTGGATGAGAAGCTGCTATACTTACCCTGGGATCTTCCATAACAGTGCCTATTTTCAGACTGATTTTCTTCCCCTGGTGAGAGAGGAGAAACTGTGGGATTTTAATGATTAATTTCATAGATGGATCTTAATGTTTATTGTTGTTTTAACTACCAAAACATACTGGAGGCTGGAATCTATCCAGAGAAAAGAAGGCGATTTCTTTTACTTCCTTACACTGCGTGGGGCAGTGGCAAGGGAATATTTCCATCTTTATTACAATAACCATTTGCCTGAGGAACAGTGGGGCACAGAAGCCTGCGAGTTTCTTCAAGTTTTTTGAAGAAAAACAGGATGACAGTCAAAACTGGGAGCTGAACGTTGAGGTGTCTTTTCTTCTTTGATGCAGGTTCTTGGCTTTCTAATCTTCTCTCTACCTATGCATTAATAGTCAAAACTGTTAAAAATAGTATCTTACTAACACAGAACTTCTTGGTTGTAGTCTCCTTTACATCTGCTTTTTCAAAGATTGATGCAAGGACTCGGCGTATTTATTTTTAATTGCAGTAAGTTATTGAGTGTGTGTCTATGTGCTTATGTGAAACTACAGATAAAACCGACATACCCCGTATGAAATCCCAGGAAGGTATTTCTGTTTAAATATCAAACATTGTTTAGCCTCAAGTGTTTTAAATCAGGCTTAATCCTTTTTGCCTCTTAGCCAGACTGTAGTACCCCATAATTTTAAAAATAGTTTCATATACGTGAGCAGGGAAACATAGTCTTGACAGACCGCCCTGGTTGTCCTCATAAACTTTTGAGGCGAGCTTTCAAGCCTTCAGAGCAAACGTAATGTAAAAAAGAAGTCAGAAGGCCCAAGATTTATGTCTCTCTTCTTGAATATCTATAAAAAGGGATGATGGGGTGTTGCAAAAATTGATTAATGGATTGTACCTGGAGCTTTGTGATCCCTCAGACTAAGCCATTATAAATGTTCCGGTATGACCTTTTGCTTAGTCCCTTTGTTGGAGCTTTTCCTGTAGACACTGTTGMGGTGGACTGTGAGATAGAAATTCCTCGGTGAGGCTCTCATATGTGGCTCAATTTCCAAAACAAATTGTGTTCTGTATCAGTATTATTTTAATTGCTATTTCATGAAAATGGCAATGTGGTTGAACAATTTTTCCTTTTGTTATGGATGGTAGAGGCTCAGAATATAAAATTTCTTATCTCACTTTGGAGGCTATTTGTCCAAAGCCCAATATATTTTGGAATGTGTATTAATAATTGAATCTGATCTGGACTTGTCCCTTGCAAATTTGGCACTAACTACTGTGTCCCTAATTACAGGAAGCTTCGCATGTTAGGGTGCTAAAGTTTACTGGGGAAAAGGTGTCTCAGGTTCCACCATTTGTTGTGTGGATATTCACAGGGTGCAGAAAAAATCCCAAAGGTTCTGCATAACACGTTTGTCTCTCTGTAAAACCTGCAGTGGACTCTCTGTGGATGCACTTTGCCTTGGCAGGTTTGTAAATTCAGGAATCCAGAGGGTGATATATTCCCCAGAAGCTTAACGTTATGTCCCGGGGGTCTGTCCACCTCGACAGAGCCATACTTTTTCCTCTTACATGCTGCTTTTGATGATTAAACAGAGCCATCAATCCATGAAAGACAAGTATGGGAAATAAAAAGCTTGAAATAATTGTTCCCTACCGCATAAGTGAGGGTTTGGTTTAAGGATCTGAGCCCACACAGCATTATGGGTATTAATTTTAGATAGTCACCTTTTTGAAGCTTATCCTAACCTAATTAAGTGTCTGTTTTCCCCTTAGGGCTGGCACTTTTACTAGATGAGATAACAGCTGCATCTCTGTGAGAAGCCTTGTGAAGGGCAAAATATTTGTTAGCAGTTGCTATTTTCAGCCTTGCCAGAATAAACAAAGAGCTCAGCACCTGCAGTCATTTCTTTTAAAAAGTCAGCACAATTTGTACATACTCTGGGGTCAGCGGAGGAAGGTGCGGGGAGAATGGGCAGGCTCACCCGTGAGGCTTTGGGAAGATGCTTCTGGAGGGAGTGATAGGCTCTTCAGTTTGAAGACATATGGGATTGTTAGGTGATTAATAACACTCTTCTAGCAAGGGTGAGGAATACGCAGAAGAACAGAGTGCTTTGAAATTATGAATACATCTTGGGACAAGCCAGTGTGAGACCCACACTGGCTATAAACAAGAGAGCTAGCACAAACGAACTGGAGGAGTTCAGACAGAGGCGAAGGCAGGAGAAAAGAAGAGAATTTTTTTTTTTTACTCCTTTTTCTATTTTGGTAATTAACCACAACTAGATTTCAGAACACATAATTTTAGACCCTGATTGTCTAAACAATGTGTCTTCATCTTGAAAACAATTAGGCTTTGGGCTTAACGTGCCTCAGAGGGTTACATAAACTAGATCCAGGATAACTCCTTACACAAGAAAAACATTCCTGACTGCATGGGAGAGCAGATGGCATTTAGGTAAACTGTATTTGCAGGAAACCCCCCTGTGCCATTAGATGGCAAATGGCTACTGCTACTGCTGTTCCCCTGCTTGGGTTTGTGGGAAGCTATGGAAAAAATAAGTGCTTAATAAAGTATGCCAAATGCTGTGGTGATGAAGCAGAGAGGGTTAATCTGCAGACAGGTATTACAAGGGTCAGCACTGTTGTACGTTTACATTGCAGATGTGTCTCTGAGTAGTGCCTGTGGTTGGTGTGCCACATCAAACCCCAGCCTGGGCTACAGGTGAGGAGTGAAGGGGGATTTGTGTGCTGGCTCCGTTCTCCAGAGCAGGCAAGGAAAGGTCAGGAGTGAATGCAGCCACAGGTGGGTTTGGATAGGGAAGAAGGATCTGCAGCTGCTCCCCATCACATGGCTGAGGGTATCTCATGCTGGGGAGAGCTGTGTGGATAGGGATACAGCCCTGAGACCCCTTAGGCAATCTCATCTTGAAAGGCAGTGGGTCTTTGGAAAACCTACACCAAAATCCAGCTCTGAATTTGACACCAGCGGTGTCTGCAGTGGTAAGATCTATGTTGTACTAGATAAAGGTATCTGGAAGAGAGGAAAAGAAGTTATTAAAGTGTCTGGTTTCTGTCTATTCTGCTTACCTAGACCACTACATTCTCTATGAAGCTTTGTATTTTTCCAGATATAATTTATGAATAAGTGTGAAACCCTTGTGACTCAGTAACCGTGTGGGGGCATTTGCCCAAGGGAAGTTTATCCCATCACCCTGTTCTTCATCCCTCATGGTCTAATTCCTTTCCCACAATAACCCTTCTGCCTTGATTTGTTGCAGGTTACACAAGGGTTTGGATTATTTTTGGGACTACTTTTGTATTATTACTATTGTTACCCATAGCATTTTTAAAGGATGATAGGTATTTGAGGGTGGAGAATATCCAGATGAAAATGCAGTATTTAATTTTGTTGCCATGAGTGAGAAAGCCTGCAAAAAGTCAGATTTTCTAGGTCAATAAATTAATATTTATTTTTTGAAAATCTATTGTGAAGAGGAAGAAGCTCAAAACTTGACACTGATGAATAACCTGTATTGTTTCTGAACTCTGAGGTATCTGAGGGAAAAATAAATGTCTTCCTTTTTATGCCTGAGGCACTCTCAGGGGGCTAAAAGAGCCTGATAAAACTATAAATTCTGCCTATTTGTAGAACCAGTGCTAAACAACAGAGAAAAGTGAAGACATTTTAAAGGCCTAGTGATCTGTTTTCCCCTTCAGTTAGTCCTGCAACATTTCACAGCCTTTCACAACTTCACAGTAGGTTGGGGCATTGTGGGAACCTAGGGATGGAGATACCTGATCACTGAGCCTTCCTGTTACCAGCAGCCGTTCTAAAACCAGAGCTCTTCCAGCGCGCTGTCAGTAACTCCAGCTCTTCATTTGCTTGGCTCATCCATATAAATGAGCTCCTCTTGCTTTCAAGAGGGCATGTTCAGTGGAGCTTGTGGAGAAGCAACTGTCCTTTTTGCCTTGTACATCATTGCCAATGCCAGTGTAGGGACCTAAGAAAAGAATCAGTCTTTTAGAAAAATAGCACTAACTCTGTGCCCAATGCTTTTGGCACCCCAGAGACAGACAAGGTGCCATTCTTGATCAGCCAAGAGTGCAGAAATAGATGCTACTTACAGGCTCCCAACCTATCTTTGTGTTCATCCAGCATTCATCCATATGGTGGTCTCAAGCTCCAAAGTTCACTGCAGTGGCACTAGAAATAAAGACTGACTAATGGTATGTGTAGATTGCTGAGAACAATAACTATCATTTAAAAGAACCTAATTTAAATTTATAATCCTTCTTAGTTGATCTGGGGTATCTTGACCATCAGGTCAGCCTATAAGTATCTCCAGTGTTACAAATCTAGTTAGCCTGATCTGATTTATTTTCTAAAATTGTAACTAAGGTGTGTGTCGTGAATCATCCTTTGCTTTTTCCATCTCTCCTCTGGAAGAAGGGCTATGTCTCCACCATAGGCCCTTGGAAAATAATGGAAGTCGAAGGATCTGAGAGAGCCCCATGTGTGCTTTCCCACAGGATAAAAGGATGGAAAAAGGGTGTCTGGGATGCAGCTGGCTGAAATGATTACTTTAGCACTGCAGGGATTATCAGCATGTTGTCAAGGATGTGTCGCTGGGACAATGCATCCAGCAAAGGCTGGGAGTATAGTGAGGAAGGGCTACCATACATGTGCCCTGTTCTTATACTTTTTACTGGACCTTTAGTTATACCCAGTACAGCCACTCTGTAAAGTCCTAGATAAAACCGCTTTTAAAACTTGGCATATCATTATTTAACTAAGTGGTTAGTTCCCAATGGAAAGGTCTTTTTAGCTTACCTTTGAAAGACAGGGCTTTACTGTGCTCTGGCTCTGTGATAAATTCTCCAGTTTGTCCTCTGTTGAAGGGAGATCTGTTCCATAATTTACAACTTCTTACTCTTGAATTTTTATGCTCTAAGGACTAACACCTTTAAATGTGGTGCGTCCAAAGAAAATTAATCTAAGAATAGCTGACTCAAAAAATATGCGTATTAAATGTATTTAGTAAGATGACAGATTCTCCATGTTGTTGCCAATCTGTAACACTGAGATCTGCACCTCCCTCGCTCCTTGCTTGCACTAGGTAAGGATTTACTCCTGCAATTCAAAGTTGCCTCCGTTGTTAAATCTGATAGGTTCCAACTAAAATTCAACATCAAATGAATATATCTCCACACTGTAAAAGCACGCAACTCATCTCTTTTGCTTAAGGGAGAGTAACACAGAAGGCAAAGCTCTTGCTGTTGCCAAGAAGCCTCCATTCCAAGCTCTTGGGAAATCTTGACTTAGTAAAGAAATTTTTTCTCTTTTGTTTACAAGTTACAAATTTACTTTTTTGATAATAGATTCAAGCCTGAATAATGTAACAGGAACTGTATTAAAAGCCCTATATCCATGCTTAAAGCAATTGTTACTGAAATCCCAAACCACCCGAGCAAATCCACTTCAGATTTGGCTCTTTGTACTTTATCCTTTTGAGAACAGAAGCCAAGTTTAGAGTCAAAAGTTAATTTCTTATCATGGACCATGCGAAAAAGAGCATAAYACACAACATATTCTGTGCTACGCCAGTAGCTGTGGAATAGTTTTCTATAGGGAAAGTACTAAGAAAAAACAAATTAAGCTCTTGCATCACATCTAATGATTATCCATGAAGAGTGAAATCAAACTGAATCAGAAAATGCAAAGTACATTTATGGGTGGTACCGTCTTTTCCCCTTGTGAAATAGGAATGGACTAATACAGTTGTGGGGCAAATTTAAAATTAAAAATAGCAGTTCCTACTCTGATAGTTAGATGTTTAAGTGTGTATTTAAAGGATACATTTTGATTGGTTAAACCAAAATTAATTCTAAATACAGAAGTTAAAGAACTATCTGTTAGATAGATCTTTTTAAAAATCCAGTATGAATACAAGGTTCAGAATGATTTATTAAGCACACTAAAGCTGGAGTCATGCATAAGCAATGAAGGAAGGCATGCTGTAGCTCTGTTCTGGCTTTGCAAATTCTGCTGCTGGTTTTAATGTTCATAACTTTTAAAGCTATTCTCCAGTTATGTTTCTCTCTTCCTTTACTGATCTATCTCATGCAAATGTTGGCCCATCTGTGATATGCCATATGCTCTTCTTAACAATATTATTGTTTAAATTTGGGATTATTTAAAAAACATTTATTGAAATACTCTCTCCTTGCACTCCAAAGAATCTTCTTCTAGATTTTATAGATTCCACCATGTTTGCTGAGACATGAAGCTTAACTTTGGCCTTTGATCAAGTTTTCTGTCACTCAGCTTTATTCATTCTGGTGCTCAATACACAGTAGTTTGTCAGATAACAATAAACTGAAAATATGTTTTCTTTAAAAAAGATTTTCTAGGTATGAAAGTGCTGACTGAATGGTCAAAATGAATGAATGGAAAACTCAAAAGTTCTGCAAAGCTTCTGTCTTTTCCATGAAGCATGTGATTCGGTGCAGGCTTGAATCCAAACAGTATTGAAAATTAAGGGAGGAAAGGATGCTGCAGCTTTTTATTTGGGGGCAATATAATCTGAGTCCAGCTGTGAAAATTCAGAAAGAGCTTGTACAAATTTGAAAAGAAAATGCTTAAATGTTGGTAGGAAGGTGAAATGTAATCAAAGGATACACAAGTGGAAGGAAATAGTGGAGGGAGGTTTAAAGCAATGATTAAGGAAATTGGTTCTACTGGGTTGAGTGAAGAGAAGTTCTGGAGGTCTCAGGTCCTAGAAAGGAGGTAAAAATTGGGGATAGTGGGACGTGGAGGCATGAAAGCACATTTTGGCTTTACCTTCTGCTTTATTTTTGAAGTTTATGTGAAGACCTGCAATATCTCTGCCCTTCCAACTACATTCAAGACTCTCTACCATGATTTGGGATTTGGAGGGGCCCTGTCATTCAGGGAAAAAGATCACTTTGACATTATGCACTTCCATAGGGAAAAGGGGCTTATACCTGTCTCTCCTGGATTGCAGACTGGGATCTGCCATAAGCTGAGGACGGATATGCTGTTCTTGGATGGGGAAAAAAGGGAGCTGTGCTCTTCTACCCAGGCATGCACTAGGATCCAGGGGCAAGGCTTGTAGGGATTTGGGTCCTTTTCCCTGCCCTCTCTATATGAACCATTGGATGCCTAGCCTGGCGTCTTGATGTGGTGAGCCAGAGAGCAAGCTGCTTGCCACGTTAAGCCAAAAATACAACATCGAGATGGCACTGAGGGACTGGGTAGAAACATGCTCTGAGCTTGTCGYAGATTCTCAGTAAGGTTCTTTACACCACTCTGGGAAACCTTTTCTGTTTCCAGGCTGGTCTCCAAGGCTACATGTATAATAGTAGATACAGCAGGCCGAGATCTGTCTTCCAGCCCCTCGTCAAGTGGCAGTTGTGATCATTTCAGTATCATCACATTCTTTTTCTTCTAGACAGGGACGGTCTTATCTGGTGTGTTTCCTGAGATCTGCCCCCAGCCCATGCTGTCCCCCAAACCAAGCCTGCACATGTGGGACAGGGCTGCTGGGTGCAACTAAAGCCCAGCTGGTGAGGTGCAGGCTGTTAAACAGCATGGTTGTTCATTTACCAGGGCATCGGGCTGTGCTCTGGCTCTGCTTAGTTTATTATTTTTGACGTAGCCCAAGTACTACGTCCCCATAATCATTTGAATTTCTTTCTGATTTGGGTTCTCCTGTCACCAGCAAGAACCAGTGCCTGATGCTTCACAGATGGTGATAATCCTCTTCCTGATGACACCTGGAAGGAAAGTCCTTCCTAGGCACTGATGGCGAGAAATCTGTACCCTAAGTCATTTCCAGCCTACATAGAAATGCAATTTCTACTTAGTGGAAATGCAACTTCTATTCTGACTCATGTAAATACTTACTTCTCTTTAGAGCATCTTGAACTGCTTGTCTTGTTAATGTAGTTTTGTAACAGTTAAGTCATCCTGTTAAGGCAAAGCTGTTCAGGGATTTGAAGGAGTCTGATCATACTGCTATGGTTTAATGCTAACATTATTAAGTTTCTGTGTGTTCTAGTGGGTCTACCGTAACAGTGAGTAAAGATGAGTAAGGAACATAAAGGATTTCTTTAGTCTCACTTTAAAGCCTTTTTTTTTTTTTTTTTTTTTTTTTATTCAACTGCACTTTGATCTATTAGAGTTTTGGTTGCTTATAGATGTAAGCTACTGAGGTATGTGGTGTTTCCTTACTCATAATTTGTTTTTCTGGACAGACTGTCCTTACTACTGATTACCTGCATGTTGCCTGACTGTTTTCCTTTTGAAATCCAAGAGGAAAAATGCTGTAACAAATAATCACATAAACATTCTGTAAGTACTTTGAAGTTAACAAGGAAATGAGTAATAGCCAGCATGGATTTGTCAAGAACAAATTGTATCATCAGGCTAATCTATTTTTTTCTATGTCCGTGTAACAGGCTGTTTGGATAGGGGAGAATCAATAGATGTCATGACTCCTGACATTAGGACGCTCTGACATTCCTGCAGATAAGCTGGGGAACATGCTCTGGATGTGAAATTTCTCATGTGGTTGGTTTTGTGTTCTCAGTGCATAGTTCTTCATGGGTCACTGCCAAAGTGGAAATAAGTAGTGGTGAGGCATTGTAAGGGACTGTTATGACTCTGGGCATACTCAGTATTTTCATTAACAGCTAATTGATTAAAGAGGAAGGATGTGTATTACACTTGCAGATAATAGTAAACAGGGAGAGACTGAAAGGTGTGTGAGGTAGTTCTTCCTATCTACTAGGTCCTAGGGAAACTTCCACTGGAGTGACTGTGTATAGCTCAGGGTACTGTATTACAGGGAAGATGTGTACGGCTGTAATTGGAAAGAAACAGGAATGACCAGTGGCCTGTGAAGGAAGGCTGAAAGAGCTGTGGTTGCTTAGTCCAGAGAAAAACCAAGAGGAAAGGCAAGTCTTAAGTACACAGAAAGCTCCCTTAATGGGGAAGGGAATAATTTGTTCTCTTTGTCTGTAGGGTATAAGATGGGAAATAATGGACTTAAATTGTATCAGGGGACACCGAGGTTTGACACTGGGAAAAACTTTTAACATTCAGGATAATTAAGCATTGGAACGCGTTGCCTGGGGAAGATGCATAATCCCTCTTACTGGGGTTTTTAAAAAATGAGCTAGACAAAAATCTGTCAGGAATGATGTAGTTACAAGTTTATTTTTGCCTAAGGGCAAGGGGATGCATTAGATGAAGTCTTGAGTCCTTCAAGCGCTATTGTCTGTAGTTCTGTGTGTCACTGCAGAATTCAGCACTTCCATATTCATGTCTAAAAGCTGGCTGAATACATAGGGAGCCTGAGTTTTCACTCAGACCTCTCCCCTGTGCTTTTCTCTAATCCATAAAATGAAGCCCAGAAGGGGTAGATCTAATTATGTTCTAGTTTAGAGGCACAAGTATTAGGGAGGTAAGAGATAAAGAACAGAAGCTTGGGTGAGAAATGTCTTGCCTTCCCAGTGACGTCCTGCCAAGTATACCAAGTTCAGTCTTGTTATGCTCCCAAATGGCCCATCTATGATTGCATTAGCACAAAGTATCACCATCTGAGAAGAGTGCACATGCAGAATTCATTGAATTAAAATTTAAGGCAATAAATGAGGGCTTATAATGTATTGGCAACATTATCAGTAGCAGTATTGCCAGCATATTAGTGACTATGATGGATTGACTACTGGGGAATTCATTAAATTTACAAGAGTCTCCCCAAATGATTCCACGGGCTAAAATACTAAATGCTGCCCTTGGGATCACTTTGGCCATTTAGTTTCCAAGCAGAGCTTACTCTGAGAACTTACACTACTGATGTTTGCTTGAATTTGGGAGTAGAGTCAATTTATGTTAGGGTTTTTCAGCGTTGAGAATAGTTTCTGTTTGTACAAAGCTTGCTGCTTTACTAAACATAGGGCCTGTGAGAAATAATTTTATGAGTGAAAAATACATTACTTACTTAATACAAAGTGCCCAAAAAGCATAAATATAAACAATAACCAATATTATACTTGTGCAATGAAGCTTAATCTAAAGGCTGTGTTGTTTTGGTTGTGTGGAGGATGGCAGCGATTTCTGTCTGCGCAGTCACCTTTGCTAAAAGAGGAAAATTGCTGAAACTTTAAAATGAATGTATAGAAATCCTCTACTTCCCTTCTTAAGATAATGGATACTTTAAGGTTAATGGTTAATGTTGCAAAGTCAAGTGTATCTGCATATTTGTGAATGTGCACTGGAGAAATTCTCCAGAGATTGAGACTGTAACTCTCCTCAGCAGTGTGGGTCTGTGGAATTGTTCTTCAATGAACTCAAAGTGCAGTGGGTCATAATCTGGATTTAATTTTCTTATTTGTAAATTTTGATTCTGGTTTAGACAACTGGAGATTGGTTGAAGCAGAACAGACCTTCTCCAGGTGCTGTGATTGTATCACAAATTGGTTTCCTGACTACAAAATTGAGATCTGTAAAAACTTTCATGGGTCAGTAGCTGCAGAGTCGATTTCTTTAATGGAACTAGAACTATAATTCAACTGTAATGTAGAAAAGATGAAGCACTTCTGGATGAGGTGACTGATATTTTTTGGACAGACCCTTAGTGTTATAAACTAAATATTAAAGAAAACAATGATAGCAATAACAGTTATCAATGGCTGAGAGAGGACAGAAAATCTAGGGCTTTTTCATCTAGTATGGGAACATATTTCACAGCTAAAAGACTGTGAGTCTGCCCTTGCTACCCTATTAGTAATGTCTCTCTTTTGAAACTTGCTGATGGGCTGGTTTTCTTCTGGGACCCTGAAGACCGCCACCTGAATCACTGTCTGATAGTACGGTGAGCGTTGGGGTAGGAGAGAAGTTTTCTCCCACTTCTGAGTTTTGTTTCACAGCTCCAGGTAAACCCAAACACAGTTTCAGTGCTAGCTGGCATAGCCTTATTGTTAGAATACAAGTTGGGCTTTTCTTTTTATCTTGCACAAGATGCAATCCTGGCTTGTCAAACCTGGGAAATGATTGACTCATCTATTGTATCGCCCTGTTCTCAGTAAATTGCAGTGCGATTCCCAATTTACCTGCCATATGGCCAGTTCTTCTTAAAAATCCAACTGCATAAGCAATTTGTGCCCAAGAACACGGGACGGGAGCACATTACTTACAAAGTATGTAATCAAGCAGTGTGATCCAACCCATTAACTGGTTGACATCCTTCTCTTTATTTGGACAGTTTACTGGCTCTGGCGTTTCAAGTGGGAGCTGTCACTTACACTTTCTGATAATAAAACTTAATTGAAATTTCATTCCTGTACCAGCAAGTGCCAGGTCACCAGATGGTTCCTAATTGTTATGTCCACATATTCTGTGCTGGATAGCAGCAGACGTTGTCTGCACTCTTACCGGGACAATTGCTACATGTACTTTGCAAATTTTTAATATGCATATCTTATTGTTTAAATAATGTAAAAAGAATTGTTTCAGTATTTACTAAATAGTGTAAAGTAATGAACTTCCACAGACAATTCTTAAAGTTGGGGGTTTTTTGTTGTTTTGTTTTCTAAATCATCAATAAGACCCTAGCAGCTTTTTAACCACAATAAACTAGTGGGTTCCTATTCAAAAACCAGAATTTCTGAGATTGTAAAAGCTGTGATCCAATCAGGGAGGTAATTCAAGTCACACTGTCTCAGCATATCAGTATGTGCAGTGTAAGTAACACTTACCCTGAGGCAAATGCCTTCCAGGATGCGAGATGGGATACCCAAATTGGGTAGGAGATGTTAACAGGACAAACAAATGGAGAAAATCTGCCTACCATCACAGGTTTATGAAAGGCAAGAAAGGATACATACTGTGAGGATGTGCATAAACACACTTTACTTCTGAAACTCTTGCTTAGGACCTTTTGGGCCCAGAAATACACTCACCGTGCTGAGCTTAGAAAAAGCGTGTGTCATGAGCTTGCTCCTTGCAGCGGGGCAGGCCTAGTCATGACAGAAAAGGAGGATGATCACTAAAGCCATTAAAGCTGCAAGCATGGGTTGGACCCTGCTTCCCTGCCTGCCTGTGTCCTTGGAGGTCTCTTCCCTTTTGGCCACGCACATGAAGAAGTGGTAGCTTGGCCTTTTCCTCGTAGCTGGTTCTGTGTCTGCCTGTGGGATAATGAAGCAGTAGGAGGTAAAGTTGCTGTAGAGGATTCTTGTAAGAGCAGGAATCTGGCCTGCTCTGAATAAATGGTGAGAGGGAGCTTTCATGCAGAAATGGACATAACTATTTAGGTCTCTTCAGGAGTAACAAGTGTGATACTGAATGACAGAACCAACTGCCTACTTAAACATAGGAACTGAGGTCAATCACAAAGACAGCTTTTGGAAAACAGTGTAATAATGCATAATAATAATCCCCCTGAGGGATCTCCTGACCACTTGCAGGACTGGGGATGGGAGGTTTCCTAGCTGATGCGTTTGAGCAACTCATTTGCATCAAGAGAGTTTTTTGCACTTACCTTCCAGATGTGCCTAAAAGTTTTGTTGACGTTCTCCAACAGCTGTCAGGAAGATGATGAAAAAAGAGAGAACAAGTAATCCCTGTCACCACTGGTGGCTTTAGAGCAATTTCTGAACTTCAAGTGGCAGGGTTTCCTCTTTGCTTCTTCTGTTGTTTTTGCTTTACTCTGTTGTCTTTAATTGGGGTGTCAAAGGGTATTTGGTGGTGTGTGTGTTTCTATGTGTACTGCTTGTTTTTAACTCTTTGCCCAGAACAACTCCCAAACTGAAAAGAAAGAGAAAAGATCAGCAAGTTGCAGTGTTTTGTGCAGAAATGGGCTATTACTCATTTTAAGAGTCCAACCCAAGATGTCATTTCTGATATAAAAGTAATTTTTATCCAGAGTGTCTTAAAAGATAAACTCTTCCTTGTGCAATCAGGAAGGTAACTGAGAGACTGGTTGAGATGCTTAAGTTAGCCAGGGGAGAAGCAAATAAACCAGAGTCCCTCCAAGAGGGACTCATCCCTAAAACTTACTCCCTCCTTCCTGTTCTTGTCTGTCTTCATTTTAATGTCCTGCAGGTCAAAACGCAAGGCCTGTGGGGCTGTCCCAAAGACATACTTTCTTTGAGCTGGAGTGCAGGGAGCAAACTCCTGTTGTTAGTATTGCATCAGTACAGCTTTATTCTGCTTTATGTTGTACATCTGATCCATAACTTTGGTATTTACTCCAGTTGCGGAACTGTTGGCAGACCTGTGTGAGATGGCTCCAGTAAAAGCAGGACTGCTGGGATCTACACTATTGCTAAACTCAAACCAAAACAAAATGCGTATCTTCACAGTTCTTCCTATTGAGATCAGAAGTAGAAGTAATAAACACAGTGAAGGAAGCTGTTCTCAAATTATTTAGGATGTTAAGTGGAATGGGAAAGTGCTTCAAAATATTTCTCAAATGGTTTCTGTAAACATTCCTTGAATAGCTTTCCTGTGCCTAGGTTTGGTGGGTGTTTAAGAAGACGGGCACTTTCTAGAAAATTAGTTTTTGTCTTCCCTTTGGTTTGTTAGAAATCTCATAGAGGCTGGGGAAACAGAATTTCAGTTCCATTTTAAGGCTTCAAAAGAAGTAAATGAAGTTTCAGAGGAACATCTGGAATTTAGCCCCCAACTTTTCACCAAACTTCTCTAAGTTTGCCCATGACTCATTGTTCTGGACATATACATGTGATGCCAGCAGCAGACAAGGGACGTTTCTTTGGCTGACTCCTGTACTGTTATAAGGTTTCAGAAAAATGGAAAGCAAATTTCAGTTAGGATTCTATTGCTATTAGTGCTTTCCTTGATGCAGCCCTTGACTGTGTCAACTCAAACTAAATTCACACAGCATGTGTGTAATTTGATAGAATTTAATCAACAGCTAAAAATTTGGAAAAAGGATGCAATTAAAAAGTGGTGTTGTAACAGTGATGAATACCATGGAAGCAGTAGGTTAGTGAATCTGCTGCTCTCATCGAAAATGAACTGAATTTCCTGTTGATAAAAGGTTTTGATAACGGTGAATATGCTCCAATATTTTGTTACTAAAAATGGGTATATAGGGAATGTACTGAAGTACCTTGCTTTCTGGGGTCTTGCCTTTCTGTTGAAGGACCCTGAACAACTGGTTAGATGCTTGTTTTGAAGAAACCCTATGCATCTATTTCACTTTACAAATAAAACTGCACAATGCTCGGGGGGCTGTAAAGTAGCATTACCGGAGCAGTAGGAGATGAGACATGCAACAATCAAAAGGCTGTTAATTGTGTTTCAGAAGAGTACAGCAATGGCTATGAATTATGGCTATGAATCAGAAACCAGATTTTCTTACATACAATAATTCTATTGCTGAGTCTTGTTAGAGTTATGGATAAGAAAACTGAAACCACATCCCATGGTATATCAGAGCTTCCCTTACACTGTGTTCTAGGTCAGCAAGGTTTGACTATGTTTCCCAAAGAGTTTCTTTCACTACATATGCCATTAAATTTTGATCAGCATTATCTTTAGTATAGTCGTATCCCTGTGTTGACACCAGCAGTCAGGAGTAAGCAGATGAAATGTTAAGGACTGCCATGTAGAGAAGGTCAGACCATGATCTGGTGGCTTCTGTCCTAAACACTGTGTCTGGCATGTTTCTGTCAACAAGAACTCTAAGCAATACAGCTACCCACTGGCAGAAGGAGCAGGACTGAGATGAAGGAAGGAAACAGATGTACAGCAATTTCCAGATTTTTAAAATTTTTTTTGAGAATGGAAGAAGTTAGAGTTACATAGAAATGGGCATAGAGTAGGAAACTAAGGTGCATGGAAGCAGGAAGGGGATAAACCATGCAGAGCACAGCAGACAATGGGCAGAGCTTCAGTCTGATATCAAAGATGAGAACAAACCAGTGAAGGTGTCTGAGAAGTGTTTGGGGATTTTTTTGAATGATAAGTATGGGCAAGCTGAGTTCTAGAGATGGCATGAAATATGTGATGAGGAGAAGCTGGAACAGGCAAGGCATCAAGGCAAAAGCAACAACAGGGATTTGGGGGGGTATCCCTGAAATAAGGTTCTGGAGATACTGTGGGGAATAACAGGCAGGACTGCGTGGTGGCATTGAAATTTAGGGGAGAGTCAAAGGTCATGTACTTTTAGTACATAAGCGTGAGGGACAGGAAAAATACTGAATCTGCCAACAGTTAAAGACAAGAGAAAAAGAGCTGGAATTTCCTTGACACCAAGGGAGTTTCTTTCAATCATGATACCACTAAACTTTCCAAATGGCTCTGAAAATATTTGTTGAAGCATGACTTATCTTCTTTCAAAAACGTTTTTGTATTCCAAGAGATAATACTGTTAGAGCCCTCTGCACGGGTTTCCATTCTGCAACCTTTTTTTGAGGTGACTAATTCCCATGGAATTTCAGGGGATTTGACCATGTAAATATCTTTACTTCCTTTTGAAAACCTGCTGCCTTCTGTTAATGGATACGTGGAGAACCAAATTCTTACCTGATTTAGCTCAGATGATACTGCAATATATGAAGGAAATCTACTAGGCTATCACCCAAAATGTCTGACAAATGTCTATGATTAGAATAAATATATATAATAGACATCTGAAGTTTTTTTACTTAACATTTTAGGTTTGGGGTTTTTTTTATTATTAACTGTAACTGAATCAATCTTTAAATGTTAATTTAGTTAGGAGTAATGTGTATCTCAGATGTTATTTAAACATTTCCTCTACCAAGCCATGTTATTTTAAACAATTGGTAAGTGAATCACTTGCAGAGGTCTCTGCAGAACTGAAGATTAATACTGTTTTCTCCAGCATGAGRCATTCAAATTCATCCTCTAGAAACCAATAGAGAACACTGACTACCCTTCTGGGAAAATGCAAGCAATTCCATAAAGTCAGGGGCGGTTTACATTACAATTCTCATATAAAAATCAGACAAGAGAAATCATAAAAGCCCAAACAAAACAAAAATGGTTTAATMCAGGTGAATGTCAATGCCAAACAAGAAAAAGGCAGTGAAGCTGCAGCTCATCTGGGTGACATCAGCATAACAGAACTGCATACATACAAGGAATTTAAAATGAGGGAAGAATCTGAATGTGAACAAAACTGAAATTAAAATCAAACAGTACACTGACTAAAAGGGAGGATGGAAAATGCAAGCAGCTAGCTGGTAGCAAACATTAGCTATAGCAGATGTGATTGTCATTAGCTCTAAATGCATGTTAAATTAAAGCCAGCATCTGTTCTCACAGAGATGGCCTCAGTCATCTAAAAAGAAAGGTTAGTTTGGAAATCAGAACTTTAGAAAAGGATTAAAGGCAGGGTTTGGGAGAGGTAGAGAAACCGGACATCTGATAACCACGGGCAAATGTTCACCGTCCTGGATGGTCATTCTGCAGCTCTGAAAGAGCTGTGTTGTTACATTTCACAGGAGCTGGTGAAGATCCTGCATGTAAAAGTCAACAAAACCTTTTAAGGATGTGAATGTAAGATTCAATGATTTGACTTCTTTCTAGACAATCAAAAGCTGAGCAAGCAGTGAAGTAGATGTTCATGACAAATGCTGAGAAAAGGAAAGCAAAGTCCTAAAGATTTCCAAATAATGACTAGCATTTAACTCTGGGCAGCATTTACACAAAGAGAAACAAAATGATTACAATAGCAGGCATCATAAAATACTGGGACCTAGAAAAATGAAAGTAGTAAGAATGAGTCAGTCAAAGAATTCAATCACACAGTTACCAAGGCTGGATGTAATTTCAGAAAACTGAGGAAAAGGACTTCCAAAATGATGAAGGGATTACAAATTGTAAAATAGGTGGTAGGAATTACCATCAGAGAAATCACAAATGGAAAAGAAACTGTGTCATCTAATCTGAGTGCTGAGAGGTGAGGAATAAAAAATGAAGTGGAGGAAACATGCCTGGCTGGGACTTCTTAAAAATGTTCCTAGCTACTGACTAGTAAGACTGATCAGAACTACCTAACAGCAGGAAAATGTTACAGTAGAAGAGGTAAAGTGACCCAAACTGTCAGTATTTGGTATCCTGCTCTTCCCATTGCGCCATAGTACTGGCTATCTAAATTTATTTTAATAAATAGTATGCTGAAATAACTGTTGAAAAGACAGTCACAGCAAACTTGTTTTAGGGTCATAAATTCTGAAAATAATTAATGTGTATATCTAAGAGTTTATTTCTCGGTTTGGGACTTGTGGTGAAACATTAAGTTCAATTTTATTTGACCTGATTTAACCACCCTTATCTTAAGCGATAAAACTATGGTTTTGAACACCCATCTACCTTATTTCTAGAATATCGTACAGATTTAAAGCAAAGATCAGTTGCTAAAGTAATAAGTCAAAAGTAAGAAGCTAGATGGCTTTGTTTAGTGAGGATCTATATAAACTTAGGTAATTCTCAGATTTTAATTTCACTGTAGTAAAGTTTAAAGTGCAACTAACAACAACGTAAAACTTGAATTTGAAGTAACTATAGTTTACTGCTTAATAGTGTGGAGCAAGGAAATTTTTAGAGTTAATGAGTCAATGAGATCAGAATGAAAACTACAGCAAATTCAGTCAAAATACGATTACAGATGAAATTTCTGAGGGCTATGGGAAATTAGGAAATAGGGAGCTTTTAGTCAATATTTTGGGTTTGTGACACTTTGCGTTGTGACTAGCCATTGGCTCTGTCAAGCATGTAACAAATCTGTAACAGAGACCCCGTGTTTATGGGGATTGCTCAACCTTCAGTCACAACTGAAAGCTCTTACAAGCAGATGGCTGGGGGGCTGTAAAAAACCATTTTGGTTTTACATCAGTCTCCCAGTGGATAAGGGCCCACACTGTAATGAGTACTAATTAATAATTTTTCCAGGAACTCTGACAAAGAACCACGGATTGAATGCATGTAGAAAAATTAGCTATTCTTGCTCAAAAAGCTGAGTTTGCAAATCAGGGTTTTCGTGTGTAGTGGGACAAGACTTGCTTCTTCATCTATCTTCTCTTTTTCTGGTCTGTGAAGGAGTCCTTAGGGAACAGTTTTAGTTAGATCTTACTAGGAAAGTAGTTTTCCAATGCATTGGCTTTCTTAGGACCGAATCAGAAAAGTAGTGCAGAGCTACCAGAGGGAGTACTGACACATCTCCTGCTACTTCACTTGGACACCCCAGCTCTACCACTATGGTTCTACTTCTTGGGATGCTTATGGAGTATCTGATAAACAAGCACATATTCTGAAGTATCTATGCTACTTTTGGGAAGGCTGTGCAAGAACTGCAGGGGATATGCTACTATTATTTGCTTCTCCCAGCATATAGCCATGTCCCCTGCACAAACATAATCCATACAATTTAGCTCTTAAAATTTAGAAATTATGTCTTTATGAAAAATTGGTGAAATACTTCCATTAAAGTTGAGAAATCTCTTATTAAACCTCTGACGTTAACAACTTGATCACAGGGGTACAGGATGCAAGTTATAATGACAAAATTGGCTAGCTAGTATAATGTAGTTGAGTGTAGATTATTATAGGATTTGTACAAAAGGGAATTTGTTGCTGCCATTTTTTTTTCATACTTTATACTGATAGTAATTATCTCTGTTTTGCTGTGTTGGGTTGACATACAGAATCTTCTTGTCATTAGCAGGTACTTGTCAATATATTGGTTTATGAGTTTTCAATGATAAATCAGTGACACGAAGTTCTTTCCCATTTTTGTTGACTGGGAGTTGCTGTTTGAATATTAAGTAAAATTTTGTTTATTCTCACAACAACATAGATAATATCTGAAAAGATTATTATCCCAGAGGGTAGAAACTATCTGTTAACCTCTCCATGCAATAATAACTACCTTGAGTCTATATTTGAAAAGACAAAACCAAACTAAAACATGTAAGCATGATGCTGACATTCTGTTCTTGTGTAATGTCTCCTATTGTCTTCCTAGTATGCATTTTCTGTCATTTTCATCATTCTCCTGATAAAATTATAAATGCTATTACAAAATGAACATCAGAAATGTTATCCCAAATAAAATCAGCTGAAAAGAGATTAGTTCCATTATTTAAACAAAAGAAATATTGTTCCTACCATATTTGCTTCTGGAAATTGAAAAGTGAAGATGGGATAGGGGATAGAAAAAGGACTGGGAATTTTCCCTTGAGTTTCAACCCATTTGGGGTTGAAAATAAACTTTATTTTTAAAATAAACTTTTCTTAAGTAATGATTTTCAAATTGTGGACTTTTAGTGTTAGCAACTCATTTAAATAGCTGCACAGTAAAAATGGTTAGGCAGCATTGTATTTTAATGACAGTTTTGCCCATAAGAACTGCAAGATCTTATGCCATCAATAAAATCAGAATTACTGCCATATATAAATGACAGTCTGAATCCACGTGTATCAAAGAAGACCATGGCATTAGAAGAAAAAAGAAAAAAATATATTTTGGTCTGGAATTGGAGCTGATGAAACAGAGGCACCCTAAATAACATCTAAGAATTGCTCTGGCCAGAGATTCCTTTGATATATRGGTAATTTCAGCTGCTTACCTTTAGATTAAAAACATTAATAGTAGTGTTCTCAGAAGTCAACACCAGATACTTGAATAATCCTCACAGATGTTAGTACTTTAAATAGGAGAGGTACTGTCATTCCTACAAAATAAACACATAGTAGGATGGAAATAAAAAAATCCCTGCAAGACATTAAAGTGTAAACACAGGCTCTTGCAGTAAGTACATGGAGAACTACAGTGAGAAATGAAAAAGTTGGGGAAAGAAGTCAGATTGTAAATTATAAGGAAAAGGGGAGTTGGTAAGTCTGTCATTTAACCCTGAGGATAAATGTCCTAAATGATGAGATAGTTAGGAATGTAAAGCTGGCAAAGGAGAYGAACTACTCAGAGAGTGGAAAGGGGGGACAAGAGAGACCTAAAAACTCAGGCAGGAATTTCGAGCTCTCTTCAGATTCAAGTCAAAGAACACCTCTGAAATTTGTAACAGGGATACGGACTCTAAAAAACCTCAGTAGCTAAACAAAAGACATTACGTTCAGTGATCAAACTGGAAGTCATAAAAACCAAACCAGAAATCAAAAGCATACATCAGATGGTAGTTCAACCGTCATAACAGAAAAGGGGATGTGGCAGGCATAGTTCAACCAACGGAACAGAAAAGGGGACGTGGCAAATTCTTCATTATCTCTAATCCTTAAATCATGATGTAATACACTCGTTTGTACCAAGTTTCTGGACTGTGGGTGCTGACCCCCCGCTTTCCCTAATGTCAGAGAATGCAATCAGGGAGTTGCAAAGCGCTGAAAATTTACTGCACTCTTCCCTACTCTTTGCACACACTTAGTCTTCAAGGTCAAGTAACTTCCATCAACCTCTCAAAGCTCTCCCAGATTATAGATTTACTGTCAGCARTAATTCCTAAACTATTTTATAATAAATTGTGAAAATCTGACTTAAATGAGAAACTTCAACCTAAGAAACTCTGAAAGGGCTCATCTAGTTCTGGTCACTGTATTTAGTGATAGAGCAGTGAAACAAATACATCATGATACAGATTAGCTGATAAAAGTCTGTGCTGTTACTGGCTCTACTGTATGTTTTAAGTAACTATTTGTAATGAAAATGAAGCATGGAACTATTTTCAGGAAGGATAAAAACTTAATGTTCAGTTAGGAACATATTTTGTAYTTGGCTGTTTCTGTAGTATGTTATTACTTCTACCCTGGACGAGTTTTGTGGTTACTGACTGCATTTGCTGCTTCTGTCTTCATTTCTGCTTTTGACAGTAAGTTATGTTTCTTGTAGTGTTTGGATTACTTTTGTATTAAGATACTGACACCAAAGTCATGCTGTAGGTACCACTTAAGAGCCATTCGTTAAAGATTCAAATAGTAGTTTATTTTAAAAACCTCTTAAGTAAATTCACCAATGTATTAAATGTGCATGATAAAGTCTTAATTTGTATATATTGCAGCTAAATGTAACAGGCCTTATAAAGTTTAAATATCGTATCTTAATCCAGACAGTGAAAACTTGTAATTACATTGTGTATCCCGGAAGTTTGTTTATTACAAGTTCACTGATGTCTTTGTATCGATTAGGAACACGTAGTTTTCCCAGAAAATCATCCTCTTTGTCTGACATACTGCCTTCCAGGATGCTAAGTTCAAGATCAGACATGTCAGATGGCAAGTAAGAGCTAACCTGAGTTACTGACTGGCTTTTTCCTGCAGAGGTCTGCCCCTCTCCTATATTCAGATCAGCATCAGAGCTAACTTGTTTGCTTCTCAGTGTAGATACTTGCTTAATATGCTGATCACCCCTGTTCTCTTCCTTACTGATCTGTTGGGCTTCCTGCTCTTCATCTAATAACCTTGCTTGAATGGAGGCATCATTAAGTGAATCAACAGATTCACCACTAGTTCTCTTGCTGGTTTTTAAGTCACGGTTTCTCTTCAAAGACTGGACTGGAGATGAAACTGAAGGAACTGGCAGAAGATCTGAAGTACTTTCAGCTCTTTGACTTGTCTTTGAAATTCTGGACCTGCTGGATTCCGGCTCTGTATCTGACCAACCTCGCTTTTGGCTTTCAAGCCACAGAGGTTCAGGACTGCTGTCAAGAGCTTCTGAGTCTCTGCCCATACACTCAGCACTGGCGAAATCTTCTGAATAAACTGTGTTCTCAGGACTAGCAACGAAGTCATCCGAGTATATGAATTCAGAGTTGTTTTCAACACTCCTGCTGGGGCTTGGTTTATGATCACTTACAACATCACGCTCCGTGTTTTTATGGTGGATTAAGTGTATTGCTTCCTCATTACTTCCCTTTGCATTAGCATCTGATGGGAAAGCTGCTGGGAGTTGGGCTTTCGCATACTTTTCCTTGCGAGCAGATTTTAATACAGTTTGCTCCACTAATGGGGCTGTAGTTACTTTGCATGGACGTTCCTTGCTTGCAATTTCATCATTCTTCAATAGACTTGCAATAGCCTGTTTCTGCAGGTCACGGGACAGATCTCCTGTTGTGGAAATGTACTCTGTGAGAGCACTGTTTTGTAATGAAGTCTCAACAGTTTTATCAAACTGATTATTCTGCTTTGAACTGTCTCCCTTGCTACAATGCCTGTAAGAAACCACATCCTGTTCTTCAGCATTTCTSAGTACCTTTCTTTTGGATAAAGGGCTTCTCTCCTTCAGCATCTCCATTTGCTTTTTTCTGTACTGCTCTCTCCTTTCATGAATTATCAGCTTATCAGGATTGGTCTGCTGCAGCCGTAGCCTCAGTGTATTTGTCAGCCCATACAACAGTTTCCTTCTGGGAGGTCTGTTTTCCTTAGTTTTGCAGTTCCTTTCAGAGCCTGCCTCTCCCTGGGGTACAGCTTTCTTAGGTCCTCTCCCAGCCCGAGAAGACCCTGGTGAGGTGGCCTCTTGCCAGCCTTGCTTGAATCGAGGGCTGGGAGCTCCAATGCTCCCACCTGGCCCCACAGGTGCCTCTGCAGGCTTGAGGGGAGAGGAGCGGCTGGGGCTGGGGGGCTGTGAGGCCATGCCACCATCCCCTGGGGCCTTGTGGAGCCAGGCCAGATGGGGGTGAACAGCAGCAGGCGTAGCGCTGCCAGTGAGCACTGACAGCTCAGCCAGCAAGGCACGGAGTAGCGGCAGCTGCCCCAGGGTGTTGTGGAGCTCTCGAGGGCTGGTGGGGTGCAGCAATGAGGGCCCAGCACTGGGACGTGGGGGGCTCTGGACCTTGTCTTGCTCCTGGGGTCTCCAGGCCTCGACATGCTCCCATTTCCCCACGGCTGCTGCTGCTGGCAGCAGATGAGGCTCAGCAGGCTTGCGGCTGTAATAGAGCACGGGAGGGCAAAAGATGTTGCCCTCCAGCTCCTCGCCCTCCTCCTCCTCGCCCCCCGGCTCAGGGGACGTGGCAGGCGGCGTAGCAGCGCCGGGGCTGGCGGGGCTCGGCGGGGGCGGCTCCTCACCGGCCTCCAGGCTGGTGAGGCGGTAGCCCAGGACCAGATCCCCGACGGGGCGGCCCGCGGAATCCCGCAGCGGGAAGCAGCCGCGCCGGCCGCAGGATGCAGGCGCCCCGGGCCGCTGTAGCAGCTCGGCGGCGGCGGGGGCCAGGGAGACGCCGCAGCTGCCGAGGAGACGGGGGGGGCCCGGGGCGAGCCCGGCGGGCAGCGCCAGGACCAGGGCGCGGAGCGGCCGGCGGCGGAGCGCGGCGCAGAGCGAGCCCCGGTGCCAGCGGAAGAGGCAGCGCTTGCCGCGGCCGAAGGGGAAGGCCCGCCCCGGCCGCAAGGGCGGCGCGGCGGCGGCCGAGCGCAGCAGGAGGGTGGGGAAGTCCAGGAGGCGCAGCGCCACGGCCGGGCGCAGCGCGGGGCCCGGCGCCGCCACCCGCACCGCCTCCACCAGCAGCTCCAGCGCGAACAGCCCCTCCGCGCCCGCCGCAGCCGCCATGGCGGCCCCCGTCCCCAGGTCTCGCGAGACGTGTGTGTGTGAGGGGTGTTAGGTGAGGGCCGCCGGCTCTCTCGCGAGAGGAGCGCCGCCCGCGCCGCGGGGAGGGCGTTCAGCCTCCCCAGGGAGTCGTTCCCCCACCACCGTTGCCCCCAGCAACGCGCCTTTGCAAAGCGCCCTGGGAGTTGTAGTCCGTGCCGGGTGGGCGTTGGCGTCCCGGGACAGGCACGGGAACCACTAGCCGCCACCCCCTGCAGCGCAGGGGTAGCACGGGCCCCAGGACTCTGAGGGGCTACTCAGCCCCTGATCCCACGGGTGGGGAGGTGAGCAGTGCTCTGTGGCATCCTGTGTGCCCCCAGCGGCAGCCATGTTGCGGCCTGCCCTCGGTGGAGGCAGCGGTGACAGGCCGGGTGCGGGCCAGCAGACGCAGCCGGTGGAAACCAGCTGCTCCCTGGTGTCTGCTCGCAAGCGCCCTGTGTAGCGTGGCGGCTGCTGTCGTGCCCCTGCCCTCGGCTCTAAAGGCAGCGGCCAAGGCTCTGGTCGTGTTTTCCCCGCTGTGGATCACGAGTTCTAGCCACAGGAGCAGGGGTGGGATGGCACACTGTGCTCCATCAGTCAGCAGGGGTGCTTGTGGAGTCAGGGAGGGATGTTAAACTGTTTTCTGCTTCTTTGTGGCCTCTTCCCACCCCAAGAGAAACATCGAAGTCTGTGCCAAGGGCTGTGTGCTGAAGAGTCTCTCCACAGTTGAGGGCCTGTACATATCTGAGATTTTAAAAACTGTGGTTCTACATTAATTAGGTTTTTCTAATCAGCTGTAAATGTCACCTCTTCATATTTAATGTCTCCATCTCTGTAATGCCTGAGTGCCTTGGACATGCATTGATAAATTCCTATTTTCTCTCCTGTCTGCATGTAAACTGGGAGTTGCGGTGGACACCCTTGTGGAGAATTTCACTCCACGCCTCCTGCTTGGTGAAGAGAGTGCCCTTCCCTCTCTGACCGCCCTTCCCTTACACCAGAGTCTCCTTGCCACAGGCACAGCAAATACTTGCTGAGCTGGGAAGAAAATTGTGTTGTTCAATTAGTAAGTTGACTCTAAAACAATGTGTCCTAAACTGATGGTGTTTGGTTACAGTTACAGTACATCCTCACCATTTRCCACTAGGGAAGTAACTAAAAGAAAGGCCAATCCCCTCTCTGTTTGTTCTTTTTATTCCCTCCTTTTTTCCCCTTCCTCTGCCAAATCACAATCACTTTTTAGAAAAGCAGAAACCAGCAGCAAATGGTTAAAGAACCCAGCCCTTCACTGTTGGTCAGGTCCCTTGATCATTATTATTTAAAGGAAACCTTTCATTAGCTGTTATGTCTGAGAAGATAGTTAAGGAGTTTGACCTCTGAACTGTGACCCGGGCTTAAGAAGTAAATAATAAGTTCTTCTYAGTTCCTCCATTGCCTCTATTCTAAGCACATGAGTCTAAGAGCTACAAGCCCTCTGCCGTCAAGGCTGCTAGTGTTCGGGTGTTGCCATTGCACTGGCATTGTGGCAGACGAAACAAATGGACAGTCCATTTCGCTGCCACATTCATCTCCTGCCATCAGTCATCTGCTTTCCTTGTGTTTCCTTTTCCTCCAGCCTGTTCCCATCCCAGGAGGGCCTGACAGTTTAGTTGTCATTCTCCGTAAAGGAAGAATGACAAAAGACCCCCTGATAAGCTGAAAGCGACAGACATATTTAACAGTGGTCAAACAGTTCCTCTCAAGATCCCCCAGGAAGACGATGGGTAGGCATTTTGCCCATTTTACAGATGGGCATACTGTGACTATGATGTTTAGTCCAAGATTTCTAACCTCTTAATTTTGAAACTTCCAACCTGTGTAGGCAAGAGATGCATGTTTGTGTGTGGTAACTGCGACTGAAGTTAGGGGGTAAATTATGGAGTAACCAAAGCCTTGTTTTAAGATGCTGAGCCTCTGCACTCCCAACAGTTTCATGTGAAACTGAAATTTTCAGTTTCATGTCCCTGAAAATCAGCCCTATTCCTGTATTTCATTCTGCACAGACAATATAAATAAAAATTACTGAATATTTGTGAAAACTATAGGTGTTAATAAGCTGTGTAAGATCAGTCAGCAAGTTAGTGACAAAACAATTATTTAAATAGAAAGGGGTATCGATTTTTAAGTTTGTTCTTGTTGGTGTGTTTTATTAAGTCAATCCTCTGGTCACAAGAGCATATTTCTCTTCAAAATAAACAGAAAACAACATTTTGGGTTTGAGTTGCAAGTTAGAAAAAGAGACCTTTTTCTTTCCAATAGTCCTAGTTTCTACTAACCACCATTTTAAGGAGACTTGTGGTAACACTTCTTTAGACAGCATGTCACAAAAGAGTGGTTTAGAAAATAGGCATGCCTCGCAGAGGCAGGGTTATGGAGCCAAGTTTCATTACCTGCTACTGCCCCAAAGACAGCAGGTACATATTAGGATCTACATTAGTTACATTCAGTAATCTCTTTAAAATAGCTCTGGTTCTTCTCAGTGCAATCTCTTCAGTCCTCCTTTCTTAGAACTAAACTTCAATTCTTCTGTTTTTTTCTGAAAGACTGGAAGACAGGAATTTTGCTGATTCGGTGAAGTCTTTCACCAACCTTATTTGTATGTTTGAAGTACTAACATTTCGTCTTAAAAAATTCCAGCCCAGACAATTGGTATCATTAGCAGCAACTCAGCAACTTTGGTTCAAATCTATCTTTTGAAGGCTCTGAAATGCTTTCTTTTGCCCTTAATTACTGTAAAATTTCAGATTTATTGATCTCTGTACACAGAGAGCTCTCTATACAGTTGTATACCTGTTTATGGATGGAGAACTATGACCATTAAAAAAAAAAGATCTTGAGAAAACATGGATTTTGCTAGATCTACAATTAAATCTACTTATTCTGGTGTCATTCTAAAGATTGCATTTTTTTACAGATGTTGTGGTTTAACCTGGCAGGCAGCCAAACACCACAGAGCCGCTCGCTCACTCCCCCCACCACAGTGTGATGGGGGAAAGAATTAGAAAAAAACCTAAAAATTCATGGGTTGACATAAAGACAGTTTAATAGAACAGAAAAGGAAGGGAAAATAATAGTAATAATAATAATAATAACAACAGTGGTAGAATATACAAAATGAGTGACGCACAATACAATTGCTTACCACCTGCTGACCGATACGCAAGCAGCAATCCCTACTTCCTGGATCACGCCTCCTATTTATATACTGAGCATGAYGTCACATGGTATGGAGTACCCCATTGGCCAGTTGGGCTAGCTGTCCTGGCTATGCTCCCTCCCAGCTTCTTGTGCACCTGGCAGAGCATGGGAAGCTGAGAAGTCCTTGACTAGTAGACTACTTAGCAACAACTAAAAACGTCAGTGTGTTATCAACATTCTTCTCATGCTAAATCCAAAACACAGCACTAGGAAGAAAATTAACTCTGTTAATTAATTATTAACCAGGACAACAGATCAAATGCTGGAGTAAAGAGCCATTGTTCACCTCCATATAAAATTGTTTTTCTCTGTGCAGAATCTGCAGGGCGATGCTTGGAATTTGTGCAAATATTTAGCCTGGTGGCACTCTGATTCAGAAGGGGGTCAGACAGTCTGCTGGAATATTCAGCTGCAACGTAATAGCAGTTCTTAAAATACTCCAGCTTAAAATGCCACCCAGAGAAGACTTATTTAGTCTTTTCTCAGTTGTCTGTTGAGTCAGCCACTTGTGAAAGGGCAATAAACACGAAGAAATTCAGGAATAAGGATGGCAGCCTTTGATAACTCAGTTTTCATGAACTCTCTTCTTCAGTTCAGAAAAAATGAAAAATTATAAAATACACGAGCAAAGCGTTTGAGGTTTTTGTGATATATTTAGGTTTCTTTCTTGAAGAACCTAGAAAAGGTTTAGAAAAGGAATAAAGTTAAATGAGAATGTTAAATCTATTCAGAAATTACCGTTTGCATATGTTTATGTATATTGTGCAGAGTTTTCCAGGGAGCTTTGCTGTTTCCTGTGTCCATATTCTGCTTCATGATCCTTAATTTCGTGCTGACCCAGATCTAGTGATGTATGGAGCAGCCTAGGAACAGTTGCAATGGTATTATTGGCACAGGCATTTTGATATCCATCAAAATGAAGGATACCGTGGTTTCTCCCCACTTCTCAGGGTGTACCCTCCTGTCCACAAAGTGCCCCATCAGTTGGGTGGTCGGAACAGCTGGTACAGAACCTATTCAGACATACAGCTCCAAAATACCTCACTTGTGTTGCTACCCTAAGGATGCTTGTTAACTCCTCTTACTTCAGTATGATAGCTCTCATGTTTATTTTCATTCTCTACTATCTTTAGCAGACTTTGGGAGTGTTAAAATAAACATTATTTGCCTAGTCGTGTGGCCCTTCTCCATTTGGCAAACACCAGTCTGTTTCCTGTCCTTTTAATGATTTCATGGCTGTCCTTAGTATTTTACTTTCTCAGAGTGGTGAGAGTTAAGGCTTATGGCAGAGTTACTTCTGCAAAGTCAGCAGGGGTGGCACACAGGATTGTTTTCTCATTACCTCCGGGGGGGGGGGGGGAATGGTTGGCCTTTAAGATATGTCTGAATCCATGGCTTTCACAGCCAGCTTGGAAATACAACCCATGCCAGCTTGCCTTCTGATTCCAAATTTCTTCAAGGATTAATGGGACTGCGGCAAAACACAGCTTCTCCTTCTGTACTGAGCAGTCCTCATCATCTTTCTTGGATCTGGGGAAACTCGGTCCAAGCAGACACTTAAAGGAAACACGGGAAAATCTGGCAAATACTTGAGAGAGAATGACACTGTGAGAGCCAACAGGAAGCAGGATGTCACAAATACAGGAGCTTAGACAACTATATTGAACATGACAATGAGACATATCCATAAGGGTCACATCTGAGGTGATTTCCTTTATTTAAAAAAAGCTCTTATTAAAGCCAATAGACATTTTTGCTTAAAACAAAACAATAGTGAAGGGTCAACCTCAGGATTCAGCCTATTGAATATTCTTTGCATAATGTCCAGCAACATGCAAAGCCAATTTCCTTAAATAACTGCGTGTCATTAGCACATGGAGGTTTTACCATCAGTCTTTCCTTTTATTTGATATAAACCATCATGAAGTCATTTGGTATTAATGGAAACCCCATGGGTTCGCATGCGGTCATTTAGCATTAATTAATGTATCATTGTTTAAATTGTGTTACTCCCCATCCAATAACTGGGAAACTCTCAGAAAGTTCTCAAAGGGATCAATTTATTTTCTTTGGCTTCATGGTTGCAGCCCATACTTGTCATGCACATATGTACTGAATGACGAAAGGATTCCAGGTGCTTAGCCATCCAAAGAGCACAGCTTAATCACACAGCAGCACAGTTGCCTGCATATGCTTCAGAAGCGGAGAAAATCTGTACCAAAAGTTTTCTTCAAGGTATGTGGGTCCTTACAATTCCTGTTGTAACTGTAGAGCAGGATAGGTCCTCAGCCCCTCTCAGGGTTTAGCATTCTCTCTGTAGGCAGTGATTTTTCAGACTCACCACCTCCTAAAAAGCTACATTTACAGCATTCCTCTAGCTCAAGCTGGGAACCACTGGGGGCAAATTGCAGTTCAAATATCTGACAGAGCTTCTGACAGTGAAAGCTCTTGTGAGCCTCAGGATGGTTCTTAAAGTCAATTCAATAGTTAGATGAGATTTCATTAAAATAAAAAATTGGAGATGTCTGCAAATATTTGAGTAGGAAACAGTTAGTATTRTGTGCATTGTACCATCACACTGATGACACACATTGTTTAATCTGTCATAATTACCATTATAAAGTATGTTTTTTCAGGGGTTTACAGTACAGCTGTTTTGTTCACTGCACATTTTCAACCTCTAAGCTGTTTCTCTTTTTCCCTTTAAAAACAAATTAAAATCAATTTGACTGCTTTGAGAGGTCTCCTTTAGAGAGAGCAAACCAAAAAGAGCCAGGGATGTTGTTATGCAGAGCTGCAGAGCTGGACCAGATCCTCCTCACTGGTTGTGCATGAGGCTGAGTGATACTCAAGTGCCTGTGCCTGGTAGGAAGGGGGCAGAAATATTCCATCGCACTTAGTAAACAGGAGGTATGAAGCTGCTTGTGGACGTCACAAAAGGAGGAACCAATTAGCCCTGTATTTTTCATGTCCCTTGTTTTCCAAGGAGACATGGTGGCAATCCCATAGTTCAGTAAGGTGGACTGTGAGAGAAATGGCTCTCTAATGAACATTTGTCCCTGGTTTGCCTGGCAGTGGGATTTCCACTCTAAAGATGAGGTCGTTTTCTTGGCTAACAGCTTTGTTCCAGGGATCTCAACAGCAAGGTACCTCCTGCACGCTTCATCCCTTCAAGCTTCTGTCCTTACTCTTACTCTGCCAGGCGGCAAGTATGGAGTACTTCCCACTGGTGTCCTGCTAGTGTCTGTAACTTCCTGACTCTTACTTACCACAGTGGTGGCTGTGATGTGAAACTTAAATGTATGGACAGGGCAAAATCATGGCCTGTTATGTAGCTTTATTGATTAGAAGGAAAGAATAAGGTGTGGTTTAGGATGATAAATGTGGGAATCTGGAGATCTAGCTTCAACTCTCTCTTTTGCCATAGGTTTCCTTGGGAAGATCTAATTTCTCTGTGCCTGAGTTCCTCTTGTAAGACATGACCAGTGTTTCATAGAGATGCTGAGTGGATAAGTACCCCCTGGAAGGGGACAAATCTGGGTCGCACAAAGCACACAGCATCCCTGCCAGCCCTGCAGGCCCCTGCCTTGGGGAGAGATGGCAAGTGGCTATCATGGGGATTGTTTTGCTTGCCCCTGAAATGCAGTACCACAGCTTAGTGGTGAGGCCACCAGCCCTTCACAAGCAGTGAAGAGCGGCTGGAAGCAAGCAAGACCCGACCAGCTCCTTCCCGCGTTTCAGGAGTGGGCACTGCAGCACAAGGGGAGACGCTCTGAGAGGCTGGTGCATCTGCATAGCTCACCGTGTTGCCATGCAGGGCTCTTAGGCACTGAAAATGTGGCAGCCTGCCTGAGCTAATTATCTCCCCAGCTCTTGAGAGGGCTAGTCCAGGCACGGCACTGTGCTGACACAGCTGTCCTGCTGCCGGTTCCTCGGCTGGCCCCGTCTGGGGGATCACAGGGCTGYGCTCCGTTGCAGAGCGTAGCTATGCCTGTAGGAACTTTTCACAGGTAGTCGCAATGCTGAAAAAGTATTTAATTCACTGCTATGCAAATAGCCCTGTGGGCTACAGCTAGGGAGGAAAATAGACTTGTTTCTCTTGTGCTACACCGTGTAGTCTGCGTGGGCAGAAAGACAGAGCGCTGTCTGTTATAAGCCCCTGACACAAGGTCAGACGAGAGCTGTGCCAGTGCAGAGGCCTGGCCGGCCAAACTCCCCCCTTGTCTAATTCCACTGACCTTCTCTGAGCTAATTCGGGGATGTCTTTAGCCCAGTAAGTTCAGCTAAAGCAGCTGTGATTGCCCTACACAAAGTTTCCTGGTTTTGCTGGTATGTATTTTAAGCTTATTGCTATTTCAGTGCAGTTTCATGCATTTCCTATTTGAACAGTTCCTGTCGGAAGCATGTATTGTTTGGGAAGACGTGGCATTAATTACTGTGTGAATTATTTGTTGTGTGGGTACCGTGGAAGAAATAGATGGGAACTATTCCAAATGGTCTTTAATGAGTTCAGTCATCCAAGATCCTGATTTCCATCTCATAAATAATAAACTGTCCTCAATATGCTAATTCAAATTTGCCTTTAAATTGCTTATTTTAATTTTGCAGAGGAAATAATCAAGAAGAAAAAGTTCTGAAAAATGCAAGCCTGCCCTGTTTCTGTGGCAGGGCACTCAGAGGTTGCAGTGTCTTGTCCTCTTCCTCACACTAAGTCCTGAGACAGTGAGCATGTGACTAGGCTGGTAATGGTTTCATGTCATGAAGAGTGAAATTTGAAACGTAATGAATGAAAATATATATGAAATCTTTGCTCCATAGAGGAAGGGTCCTTAATATAACCTTACGCAGTGAGCTCTTTGCCATCTCCTTTTGATGGGATCTCCAGGCTCAATTTCCTCTGCTGATCATTTGCTGTTCGGGCCAATGGAGGCTAGAAGTGCTGCTCTGACAATAGACCTAGCCTCTGGCAAGGTAATAGTGTGTGCTCAGCAGTGACCCATCTGCTTCATCAAATGCAACATCAACAGTCTTTTAGACAAGTCTCATCTAGTCTTGCAGTAGCGGGTGATGATTTTTCAAAAAGCCTTCTCATATTTGTGGATGTTTGTACGAGGCATGAATGTACTGGTAACTGGACTAATGATTTACCACTCTGCTAACTATAAATAGAAATATTTCTGCTCCAGGCAGGCAAATCATTACACACAGAGAGTTTGGTACCGATATAACAGTTAGCCATGAGATTATTCTGTTCTGAAAACATCCTTTTCATTCTTTTCTTTTTCTCCTCTCAGCATTTTATCTTCAGTAAACACATATCATGATTTTACATTGTGGTCTCTGGGCTGTCTGTAAGTCCAGACTAAACAATAGCACATAGCATAGCAAAAATACTGCAAGAAAAGTAGAAGAAGTGTATTTTGGACATGTATTAGCTGGTCACACATCATTCAGATTTGTTAAGGTTCGATACTGGATAAATAGACAGGAATAGAAGGTTTGGATGGTCCTGCAGGCACATCTTGCTGGAAACACAGTCGTAGAAATTTCATTTCAAGAGACAAACCACTGAAAAAACCCAAACAGGTTATTCTATTTCCTGCCCTGGAAGGAATGGCAGCTTTTTGACATTAATATCCTCAGTCAGGCATTGCAAATATTAGTTCTCAGTTCCTTCAAGGGATAAAAAGAGATAAAAATAGAAGCCACTCTGAAACCTCCCAGAGGCTGACAAATGCATTCATTCATTTCTTTATAATGACATCTTTCATGAAGGCCTTAACACTGGAAATTCTCAGAGGAGGATTCCTTCCCCCCAATACTTTCTCACTTCTGTTGAAAGCTATCTGTATCATTGCAAGCAGGCAGGGGGTAAAATACTTTCTGAAAACTCAGCTGTGCTTTTGTATGCTGATCTTAAACAGGAAGAAGGCTCATTCCCCTGAGTGCATCGAGAACATGGTGCTGCGACCTGGAACGGCGTGGGAGTATCTGGCTGTGATGGGACAGCCCGTGTGAGAGGGGACGGCTGTGTGCGGTTATCAGCAAGGGGTGAGCAAAGTGCAACCCCTGCACCTCAAATCTGTGCATGAGAAACACACGCTGCACAAAACAGATGTCAAATTTGCAGCAGCTTTCATTTCACTTTCTACTCCTCTCATTCATATGTCTTCCCAGTTTGTTCATCTCTACTCTAAGGCCTGCATTCATCCTGCTTAGCGGAGGCAACCTAGTCACATTTGCCCTCTGCTGCAGGGCGGGAGAGAAGCTTTTCCAGAGCTGTCAGATCTTCAGATTAACTGACTCCCTCTCTGAGGAGCCTCTTTTTGTCTGTTGATTGTACAGGAGCCAAGGCTTGTTTAGCTGGCTTGGTTAAATGTCTATAATTGAGTGGGGTGATCTTGATCTCTACACTTCAATCTTTGGTAAGGTTGGCAGGCAAACAGAGCAGTCAGTTGCTTTATTTTTCTTACACTAATTTTAAGAGTCTTTTTCACAACCAAAGTGTAAAGCAAAGCCCAGCACGTTGCTTACATCGACACTGGGAGTTAAAGCTGGAGTCTGAAATGGTATCATTATTGCAGGTGGAACTCGTCTGACCAAATGCAGACTGAACACAGAGATGAATAGAGATGAACCCCGCAAGACTCTCTTACATCCTCATGCTATAAATGAACCTAGAGCCAATAGCTCAGGGGAGTCACGTACATCTAGAGATATGTAGGCAAATTGCATCCACAATACCTGCAGAGCTCCCTCCATGGCAGTGATTCCAGAGCAAGGGACCAGCCACACAGGTGAACTAAAGATATAGGACTGAAGGGCACCACCTGAGTCATCGAGTCAGTGCCTCTCAAATTGCAGAAAGACATGCAGATGCGCAGTCCTGTGCACTGTAGCTCATCTCACCCCAGGATGCTGTACATTTCCAGGCTTCTTACAGCAGACTCCAAGTCTGTGCTAGAAGACCAAATGCCACAACAATTGCGCCACAGGAGGAGAACAGGAGAGATCAAGGGCATTTCTAAGTCCTCCTGGCTAGCAGGAGATTTGCTGGGTGACATTCGCAGACGCTTCCGGACCATGCACTGTGCTGCAGAGGAAGACAAACAAAAACCAGCAGTCTCTGATGAGCTAATTTGGAAGAGGATTGCTTCCCCATTCCAAATCTGGTGATTAGCTCAACCCTGAGCATGTGAACAAGCACAGACAGCTGATGGATGCTGATACCTCGAGAAGCACTGGTGAACCTTGCGTCTCTCAGTGACCATATTTACACCCTTAACTGACCCAACATGAAGTAAAATACTCTATCTTAAATCCCTGTTAAGGGGGTCAGGAAAAAGTATATTGTTTAAGAAAAATGTCAGCCCTGGGAATATAACCTTAATTATTAGACTATACTGGTCTAATTTTACTCCTATAATTTCCCATGTACACAACAAAAAGATCTCCAGTGGGGGGTTATTTTTTTCTTTCATAAACAAAGGCTTTGCTTTCTAATGTACTGCTGTTTGGCACAGTCTCTGATTGTATAAAAGGCAGATCTTTAAACAATGTGCTGTGATCTTATCTGATCTGCAAGCTGGAGGATATATCATCAATATAATTTGTGGCAGGATATTTGCATAGATGTGGTGAAGTGTGTTGGAAACTCCTCTGAAATCACACAGACAAAAAGGAGACAGTATTAGCTTAAATAAGTGAGGCTATCAGTTTAACAGCTCCATGAATACCTGTTCTTTCTAGAATAGGAAATCACAGTTTGCAGGTACTTAAAGCCAGCTAAGAGAAAACACGCTGATTGTGATTTTCTGAAATTTTCTGTCACTAACATATTGGATCACATAGGGAACCAGTAACTACGGACAGAGAGTTTCAGCTGTCGTTGACGGGTTCGCGTGTGGCTCGGTAAGTCCATTGCTGGTATCCAAAGGCTGTTCTTGGCCCCAGACAAAGGAAGGCTGAAGGGCTTGGCCCCAGAGAAGGGGGGCTGCCATTCTGAAGTCGTTAGTAGGCAAGAGGTGGCATTCTGCAAACGACCACTGCCATCACGAACAAAATTAATTGGTTCCTCTGCTGGTATTCTTGAAAGGAGCTATTAAACCAATGGACATTGCCAGCGCTGTTCAGGAGACCAAGCTAAATTATCATAATAGACCCCTCTGGCCAAAAAAATCTGTGCGTCACTGAGAGGTTTTCCCTTTGCGTCAGGGTCAAGATACATATTAGTATAATTTAGGGACCAAGTGCAGCTCATGGTGTCAGTGAGTCTACTCATACTGTGGAAAAAAATGTACTTTAGCTTCTACAGCAGTAATTCTGGCCACTTTCACATATTCTGTGCTTGCTTGAAGAAAATAAACTGTGCTGTACTGTACATCATAAAGGGCTTCTCTTCTTGAACAGTACTTATAGTTGTAACCTAGCAAGAATACTAGGGAAGCTGGAAACATCAACTTTGCCCAGACAACCAAAAACTTTCCTTTACATTGTGCCAGTGGTTGCACCGTCTGGAGCCCTGATGCCGTAACGGAATATGTGAAGGCTAAAGATAATGTAAAGCTCCAGATCTGGAATTGAAGCTTCCCCAATGTGAGAAGTGTTGGTGTTGGTTATGCTCCATGTCTAGCTGCTTTTTAAGTCGCAAAAGATTTCCATTTCTAGTATAACACCCTGTAAAAAAAGAGCATGCACTGACTTCTCTTGTTAAAATTCCTTTCAGTTTTTTAGGGTTTTTTCCCTTTATTAGTTAGGAATGGTAGAGGTTGGTGGAGCTTTGTAAAGGACCTTTTCAGCAAGGGTGAAACATATTAATCATGCTGCAAATCCTGCCTGCTGGCTGTTGGGGTGCCTCTCTGTGCTGGTGTACAGGCCTGTCAGAGCCCTGGGGGAGCTGTATGCACACGTAGGCACCTGATGCATGGGTTATCTTGCAGGGATGGAGAACAGCTGAGAGATGAAAGACTGAAAAGCAACAAAGTTCTGCCAGATGCAAAAAGTAAATGAGCAGAAGGAAACCCAAAACTATTCATTTTCACTGTCACTTTCTTTGTTACTTCTTTGGACAAGTGTGTTATCCAAGTAAACCACATTGTCCTTTTTTCTTGTCCTTGACTGTATTTGTATCTTTGCATTTATTGTTAGGTTTTGTCATGTTATCAGCTTCCAAGAGTGGTACGCCAAATCAGGTATTTCTCCTCAAAGCTGTAAGTCTCCAAGTAGGACAAGTGAGTTTGATTTCTTCCCTARAAGTTCAAAATGTCCTTGCTTGCTCCTAGGGTCCTCCAGGGGCTGCTATTCAGGTTAACTTCAAGCGCTTGGTTCCGGAGTCTTTGCTCCGTGAAGGAGATCAGGCTTCTTCCTTTGAGAGCTTGCTCCTGACCTGAATGACAAAGAAACTGAAACAAGGGCAGGGTGAGGCTGGGGAAGGTTTGCTCACTGATGTAGCTCATTAGAGGACTTCGCTGCCTTGCTACTAAGCCTTTTGGTTTTGCCAAGTTTCTTGATGAGAGCTGCAGGAGTAACAATAGAAAAGTAGGTCAGGAGTAGATCTTGTAAATCTACTCAAAGGGCTACGAGCACAGTTTGTGTAGAAGAAGAAGAAAAGAGAGTAAGGAAAAAAAGAAATAGGAAGATGTTAGGGTGAAGAGAAGGAGAGGAAAGCCAGAAGTTTAGGTAGGACTTCGTGTGTGAACCACGACGTGTAATTATACACCTGATTACAGATTGCTTTCTTATAGTGTCTGAAAAATTCTTCAGTTTCTTCAGCAGGGCTTTCATTAGTGCTTCTGAATCTCTTATTCTGCAATTGCTGTTAGCAGTAAGGCCAGCCTGCCTGCCTGCAGGGATTTTGACTATACACTGGGTGAGCAATGTGCTGGCCTGCTGTATACATATCTCAAGTGTGTAGCTGCACCCCTACTGAGACCCAGGGAAAAGCAACAGCAGAAAAACAAGAGCTTTTGCAGGATGGACGGTTTCCTTTGAAATGTGGTAGGCATGTGATCTCTTTAAAGGGAAGAAAATCAATAGAAGGATTTTTTTAGGTTGGAAAAAACACCGTCCCCAGTGTTGTCTTTGGGAGTGAACTTTCAAAACACATCTCGGTTTGGGCAATACGCACTGCTTATCCAGCACGCACGCAGCATACACCTCGACTTTTTATTCAACTGAACTTTTTGCCACGCTGGCAAAATTTCTTACAAATAGCTGGTGTCATGAGTTTTTTCTATTTAGGCCTACAATCCTGGGAGGTTTCTGTAACACACAGTTTAACCCCTGACACACTGAACTGTAATCTGATTTTAAAGCGAAATCTGACTGTCGCTCTTCCAGCACATCCATAATTCCAGCTAGCTTCCAGCAAATATTGTATACGTCTACATTATATATGTATTTCTTCTGCTTTGTATTAGAACCCTTGTTGGCTGTTAGGGTTTTTGCTGTTCATTTCTTTTTGAGTGCTTTTAACTTGTTTTTCACTTTTGTTTTCCTAGCAGTTAGAATAGAAGTTTAAAAAAGCATGTTAATGTGATACACCGTTTCAGCTGAAGTAAAAACCCTTTAGCATACGCATTTACTCGGAGAAAGTGGGACTGAGAGAGGAACAGGATTTATTCTTACCAGTGCCATCCTTTCATGTGGAAATTTCCCCTTAAAAATGATTTTGCATTTGGGACAGCCTCCCGCAGATCGGGCACTTTCTGCATTTGGTGGTACAAGCCAGCGCATTTCCCCACCCTCAGTCAAACTGGGTGCAGCTCTGCCTGCTGGTTTTCCCCTATCAATAATTAATACATCAATTGATAGGCAATGAACATTTTATAAAGGCCATTTAAACACAACAGAACAATGTCTTCCTTGCATCTATCAATGAGAGACTTTTTCACCTCTCTTCTGCAAATTGTCTCATTTTCCGTCTGAAAGTTGGAAACCTCTGCCAAGAAAACACAAACAGAAGACACTTCATTATCATCACAATACAGAGTTTTGAAGGAATGCTGTCAACTTAGACAAGTACATTTCTGCCTGAAATGCTTTACCTCCTAGTGTTATGAGGACAGCATGAAACTTACCGAGAGTTTAGGGAGATATATTTCTCCTTGTTTTTCACTTTTACTTCCTCCTTCTGACAGTGTTTTTCTCACTACTTAGCCTCAAGGTTTCCCTACAGCCCACCACTGAGCTCCCTGTCCTTGTACAATGAGGACACAGGCCAGTTTTAAAGATACAGGTGCAGAACTCCAGTATGTGTGCAGGAGTCACAGGTGTACAGCAGTAAAGCTGTTTTGAAATTAGGGTTGGGTTTTTGTTTTGGTTTTTAGTTTGTCTGAAAATCTTGGTGGTTACTTTTTAGGCAACACTATATTTATCTGGAAAATAGGTCTGATGTGGACAGGGGTAGTTCTCACCCACAGATTCCCTCCTCCYGCAGCTGCGTGCTACAGCATGACCTGGAGACCTCTGTAAAGGCACAGATATACCAGGGAAGGAGCAGGGAAGTCGTACACTGAGGAGTTAGTAGTCCGCAGGGAGTGGTAGTGATGGATAGGAGCTATTTATATTTTGGGCAGTGACCACAAAAGTCCACCGCGGAGCGGCCTGGGACCACTGGTTGTACTTGTTTCTGCACTGGAAGAGTCCCCAGGGAGCAGCACACCGTGAGTGGCCTCACACAGTTGGCAGAACTGACCAGCCTTGTGAAAATCCTCCTGTGTATTCTCACTACTACTAGTGCTGAAATGCATATTTACTACCCTGACAAAATGTTCTCTGCTCAGGTGGAAGTTTGAAACACTAAATTTTTTTGCTTGGCCTTCGTCTGGACTCGTAGCATGGCCGCGGAGGTGCTGTGTGCTGTTTCCAGATCGCTGGAGGTATCTGACCCACCTGCCAGGTGCCTTTTGTTTCTGTTTGCGTGCCCTTGGTGTTGAGCTGTTTACATGTTGTTGTTTGGTCCACTCTCAGCATTCCCCTGGGCAGTGCTGGTACCTGAGCTGAGTCACAGGCTGGTAACAGCTGTCACTGGCTGAGGATCTGGCCCATCATGCGCTGCAGTGTCCTGGCAGAAAAAAGTCTGGTAAATGAAATGCAGTATATAATCCGCAGTTTGCAATGAAGGATTTAATTAATTTATCTCTTGGCATTTTATGCTTGATTTTTGCATGCTTTTCAAACCAAATCATAGAATCATAAAATCATAGAATTGTTTAGGTTGGAAAAGACCTTTAAGATCATTGAGTCCAACCATTAACCTAGCACTGCCAAGTCCACCACTAAACCATGTCCCTAAGCACCACATCTACACGTCTTTTAAATACCTCCAGGGATGGTGACTCAACCGCTTCCCTGGGCAGCCTGTTCCAATGCTTGACATTTCAGTGAAGAAATTTTTCCTAATATCCAATCTAAACCTCCCCTGGCGCAACTTGAGGCCATTTCTTCTTGTCCTATCGCTTGTTACTTGGGAGAAGAGACAAATGTAACACTTTCTGCGCTATATCAGACTCTTTTCCATTTTTGTTATGTGTCATGTCTTTTCTTCACACTGTCTTTCAGTGGCTAACATTTCCCAAGTGTTTTCTAAGGGAGCTGTATAATCTTTTGATTATAATAAGTATATAGTAGTTGATGCAGTTTTACATAATTTGCTCTTTGTAGTGTACATTAACTTAATGTTCCTTATGAGTTACAAGATTGTCTTTAATAATGAATTATATGCCTTACTGAATAGGTTTTCTTTCTCAGGGAGCTCAATTCTGGTTTTTAGTTAAAGAAAACCCTGAGTCCCTTATCTTTCTCCCTCCCTTTAATTACAAAAGGAGGTCATTTTCATCCAAAATTATGTGGCAGGCCAATGAAGAGTTAAGATTTAGATAAGGCAGAACTGATAAACCAGTTACTATTTTGGGGATAGGCACAGAAATATTTGGAATGTTATGAAGCAGTTGTTACGGTCTTTTAACCCATCCTAGCTGGGAGTTACTTGGGTAGGGGGAGAAAATAAGTCTATTTTTTTCCCCGTAAGTCAGATGATGCATGTGTATGGATTGCCTACTGATATGACTCAACTGTGTGAGCAGAATAACAATGATCTTACTGTGTTCTCACAGGATTATTTCTCAAAGATTTCCTATATACCTGAATTTTGTCCCCCATCCCATTGCTCTGTCTTTTAATTAAATTTTACACTGAATTGATTACATCTAGATTTTCCCATGGGGCTGTAGAAGTGAATTTACTTTTATTCTCCTATCTGTAAAGCTTGTTGTCTAAATCTTTTCTCTCTCTGTCTCTGTTTTTTAAGATTTGCTGATTGCAATTTGATTACCTGTTCAGCTTTTTACAAATTATATTACTCTAATTGAAACCTAGAAATAGAAATACAATAAATCGCTCTAAGTTAACCTCAGAAATGTTTGATTTTGTATTATTCTATTCTGCTCATCTCAAGATTCTCTGTTATAGTAGATGATACTTTTTAAGCGTCTGTAGAAAATACTAAATTAAAAAAACAACAAAGCAGAATACTTGCATTTTTTCAGTAGCTCTCCTTAGAGACTGCAAATGTGGACAAATGCTGAGTCTCTTGTCATTTTCTAAATAAGACAACTGTTATCTTGGTGGAAACCAGGACTTTTTTGAAGTCAGATTTTCAAAAAAGCTCCTAAGGAGTTGAGAGGCACGAGTCTCATTCAAAGGCAGATTTACACCAGCCAGAGATTCCTCTTATATGCGGGGGAACCACATTATCAGAGGGAAAAGCAAATTCACTTTGTATCTGTCTCTGAGTGAATTTTGCTTGTGGGCAAATCTGGCTATCTGCAGCAGAAACGTGATATTCTTCAACACTTCAAGCTGTCCCGAATTCTCACTTCAGCATTAAGTTGCACGTAAACATTTGTCTGGCTGGAAAGGCTTTTCTTCACAGCATGCTTTCCTGATGCAGCAGTCCCAGCAGCACTGTCCCCAGCAGAGTGTGTCCCACGTGTTTCACACAGCAGCATTTCCATATTAACCATGTGCTGTGGGACGCCATGGAGCTGCTGCTCTCCGGCTGTTCGCCTTTCAGTCCCACGCTCCTCCGTCTTCTGATGTATAGCACAGAAACCATGTACTTTGCTGCAGCTTAACTGAATTACTCTTGTGTCACCCAGGCCCTGTAATGCTATAAAGGCTGGTTAACATATATATGAAAGCCATGGCTCACCACTGTGCTTTCTGTGACACATGCTCTTGTCAAAGGCTTTCATCACACAAAACCATTAAAAAGTCATGACTGCTACTGAAAAGATCCAGAAACAGGACTAACAAGTAAAGAAATCGAGAAGCGGCCCCCCTTGGGTTTTGGATGGGGAGGGGAATCTCTTGATTTAGTCACTTTTTATTTTCTACGCCCTCTCAGCGCATGGTGCTAAAGCAGTTAATGCCTCACTGGGTTCATGCTGAAGGCCTCTTGCTGCCAAACACCTGCAATCAGTAGTTGATCATTTGGCTGGGAAGTCAAAGGCAAGACACATGCGATGCTGAAACCGCATCACCCCCTTCTCTGAATGCCACAAAGCTGCAGGAGGGGCACCCGTCGGTGCCTTAGGGTATACAGTAAGCTATAGGGTGCATGTTTGTCTTATGTGTGGTCAACAGTTACGTACAGAGAGTCTCTGTGGAAAGTATCACGTCCCCCAGGATCAGAGATAGCATACTACCCGTTGTGAAAATGCGATGATGACGACAACGCTGCTAAAGCACACCGAAGGGCAATTTGCAATATGTTGCTCGTATTGTTCGCTCGAGCAGTTACTATAATCCGTTTGCCTGTAAATGTGCTTTCTGTTGTTACATCATTAACCTTAACAATGTCAACGTGCTCCCCATATGYGGTTCCATTATACAACTTCACAGGGTAAGAGCGCGGGACACGTCTCGTACGGGAAAGAGTGTTCACAGCCCAAGCTTTACTGATGCCTGAGGAGAACATCAAGTCCTATGGACAGAGCCCGGCTGTGGAGAGGCACTTGCTTCTCTGCAAAGGGAAATGGGGAGCCATTTAATCTGCCACTGCCCGGCTGCTGTGGGGGGAGGAGGATTTTTCTAGCAGAGGTGTGAGTCCTGGTAAAAGGCCGCATCCCCGGGGGAGTGGTGGTGTCCACAGGGCGGTTTGGGCAGAGCAGCCGCAGGAGCATGCGGGAGATGCTTCTGTCCTCCTTTATTCGGCAGCATTACTCCCAGTTAGCACCTGTTGAAGTGAGAGAGGAGCCGAACCATGTTTCCAAGGTTTTGTGCTTTTCAGAGTGCTGTGAATGCGAAGAGGTTGTTTTGAGGCTATTAACCCCTTACTTACACATATAATAGAAATAAAAAAACACAGACGAGCAACCTCAGACTGTTCTCTTYTGCACAGAGGTCTGCTTACAGGACTTGGACTGTATATAGAGAGTCTTTACAATCAGCTAAAATGTGACACAAAATATGATTTGTAAGCATAAGCTTTTTTCCTCTCACAGCTCACAATATAGCAATGAAGTGGGTATTTTTTTACACTGAAGTAGGAAAAAGCTTAATACTAGTTCTCTCACCTCCAGGTAAAACAGGTTGGTCATTTCCAGTGGGATTATCATCAAGAAGGTTTCTATGTAAAGACAGCTAATAGTTACTGTATCCAAGATTTCTAAGTAGATTTAATAATACCTACTCATCTAAAGGGCCAGAGAGCACTGGCCCTTTAAACAAAAACTATGTGATGCTGAGGGAATTAAGACATTACTGAGCAGATGTCTTTAGCTAATAGTGTAAGAAAAGGGATGGAATTGCTATCCGAAGTGCAGCAAGGCTGCTTTGTTCCCAGCGCCTAGTCCACACTGCAGAAGATAGTGTCCTTTCATCAGCCGTATTCCGGCAGCCTCTGTTGAATTGCGCAGTCTCACATTGCACCTCTGGCTTGGGGCTGGCCTGCAAGTGCTGGGGGATGACTGGGGTACTTGCAGCTGCATCTTACACCATTTGCAGTAGGGGTAGCCACTGGATATTTTGAGGCTTCCTTTATGCCTCTGCGGCCCTTCTTTCTTACAGCACCAATCTAGAGCTGGGAGAAGGGATCTCACCCTGGTTTTCTGCTTCCTACATTTTGGAGAGTGCCTGATCTCACAGTGGGTATCTGGACAATGCAGCTCAGAGGAGGATGCCCAGCTTCATTCACGCAATTTGTTACGTTKGCCCTAGTGGTTAGTGATAACTCCTGCAGTAGTCACTGATGGTCATTTTGGACAGAAACGTTCAGGTACTGTGAGGATGGACTGCAGGCAGACCTCTGGGCATGATGCTGCCCAGTTTCCTACTTTCACCTCTGCCTCTAAGATGTTAATGATTTTTCTTGGAGCATCTACATAATGTTTCCAATATTTGTTTGACTTCCTAAAAAGGGTCACAATAGGTCACCCMTTTGTTGAGACTTTGTTGAGAATCACTTTGTTGGACTTTGTTGAGAATCACTAGCCAAAAGCTGACTCTAGTCACAGCTTTTGGGAGATTTACGCTGGCTTTGGACAAGTGTCAGAAGCCCAAAGAGCAACAAATTTGGGCTGTGGCAGGGATTTGTTCTGAGGCCACTCCATGTCTGACACACGCGCTCTGGTGTCTTTGTGTTTGCTGCGTCCGAGCTGTTACCGTCCCAGTCGTCCGCCCCATTCCTTTGTCATAGTTTATCACCAGCAAATAAGTGGTGGTGGAGTTAAAAAAGAGACCTGTAACCATGTCAGGTGCTAGTGTTGGTGTTTCAGTGCAAACTGCCCTTCGCTGCTGGTTTACTGTGCGGGGTAGCAGGCCAGGCGCTCATCTGCCCGCTACCACCAGCTGGGGTGAGGGGACATATGGCAGAGGACAGGGCTGGGGCAGTTTGTCCTGGTTTGTGGAAGACCCTGTCCTCTAGCCCAGACCTTGGCATTAATCTCAGCACAGTTTCTATCTATCAGCACGCTCTCTTCTATCTAAATACACATGCAGAAATAAATTAAGAAGTTTTAATTGGCCTTTCAGCAGGCCAGTCACTTAGCATTATCATCAGGCAGTTGACCACGGGCATATTTGCCAGCGACCCAAAGGAGGGCAGAGTCCTCTCTCTCTCTCTCTCTCTCATTTAGCCTCCTACAGATGGATGCTGCTGCTTTCGTGCCTGGGTGCTGCGGGGGTCCGGGTGACGCAGCTGGGTGCAGCTCTACCTGCGAGCAGGAGGACCCACCGCCCTGGGCGAGGCGGCACATCCCCCTCTGCTTAAACCCTGCCTGATGAGCACTACTCTTAACCCCATGCTGTTTCTCTTATCARCAGCAAAAGGATTATTCATGACATTCTCAAGGCTGACTAGAAGACTGAGCTATATAGCTGCCATTGAAATTAATGACAGTTATACGGCTAAATCCGCCAGCTGGCTTTGGGAAAACCAGCTTCTCCCTGTCTGTGCTTGTTTACTGGAGAGCACTGCTGTAAGAAGTTATRAAGTAGCAGAGAATGCAGTAGTATTCAGTTGCTGTAGAAGCTAAAGAGAATTAGATGCTCTTTTTTTGCCAGATCCCCAGCTGCTGTAAACTGGCTGCTCTCTGCCAAAGTCAATAGAGCTATACCAATTTGCTCCAGCTCAGGATTTGGCTCTTTCAGGCTGTATCAGAGTATCTGCCGTTTTCCTTTGCAGGCAGGTGAAATGCTAATGAATATGGAACAAGATCTTGCAGTCAGGGGATTTTAATAAATAAAAATATATTAACAAAAAATCAATGCAGGGCCTTGCTCCTGTCAGCACTTGTTCTGTTTTCTCCCCCCGCCCCATTCCTTCTTTGTTCACTGTGATTGCATCTGCATCGCTATGGTAACTAATGAATGATTATTTAATTTACCAATCTCTGGATGCGGCAGTTTAGTGTTTAAAATATTCCAGCACTGTCTGTCATACACATATGCACAAATATACAATCTGTCACACAGGAAAAGCTATAGGTGCTTGATAATCTTATTTTAAGCTAAATGTGTTTGCTTGTCTCTTCAAATGGGACGTGAGAGCTTTATCTACTCTGACGATGGCCACAAGCTAAACAGGATGTGCAGATAAACATAGTTGTATTATTTCATGTCTACTGTCAATATGTGTCAGATGTCAGCTAGCACACCTGAAATGAAGGCAGCACCATTTACATCCCAGAGGATTTCTGCCCAACTCCCAGGTCTTAAGAGTTATTGTGTGTTCACAGGAAGTTTTCAGAAGAAAAGTGGTATTTCGTGTTTGTAAGAGCCAGGCTAAAACTGTTGTTTTGAAGGAGTGAAAGGGGAAGAACAACTGTCACTGGCTTTTCAAAGGGATGGTGGGCCTTCAGCCATCTGAAGTCTTCAAGAAAAGGATATATAATTGCTGGAGGAATGCTAGGGCAGCTACACGCTCTTCCTTGGGGCTGATGTAGGTGGGGACTGACTGGAAAAGGTAGATCAGCATCTGCTTTCATCATGTTTTCTCCCAGCTCTCTACCTATTTCAGTGCTTTGATGAGCTGGAGATTTTCAGGAGATCCCTAGACACCCAGGTATGTTTTTGCTTGGAGGGGACTCAGTTTTATCCTATCCTAAAGAATTGTGCAGCTGACTTTTAATCTGCAAAGGGAATACTTTCTCAGTAGAATATATTCCTGCTAAAGGTGAAGCAGGTAGTTTTAATAAAGTTACTGGTTTCTTTTTTTTCTGTGGCTGCTTGAGGAAATGAGGGTGAAAGAGTGAAGGGACAAGGGTGACAATATACATCCAGGCATGATACAGTCTTACGCCTGCTGAGCGGCTGCAAAAGAAGTGACATGTTTCCCTCCTGGAGCTGATGGGACCTGAGACCTGACCATTTCAGAGGCACCTTGCTCAGGGCCTGGGGAGGAAAGTTTGCCCGGGCTCGAGGAGAAGGAGGAGATTTCAGGAACTCTGGGAAAAGCTGAGAGAAGTTTAATGCTACACAGTCCTCCAGCTCTGCTCACGTGGGAAAACACAGCAAATCAGACTGTGCAAATACTCTGTTGCCCATGGGCCACAGGAGATAGTCTGCTTCTTTTGCCCATCCTTTGAGCCTGGGATGCTCAAAGGTAAAAATTCCAGGCTTGCAGGCAGCTGTTCCCGCCTTACTTAGCTGGGATGTGCACATATGTATATAGGCACACTGTATTTGTAACGGCACAACTCAGAAACTGATGTTTTGCATAGGTGAAGCTGAAATCTCCCGGGTACACTCCACTTTGCCCAAACCCTGGCCCCAAGAGCTGCTTTTGACATGATGGCTATGCTTCATTGCAGTTTCATATCTGAAACAGCAGGACCAAGGACTCCTAAATCATGTCCTATTGTTGATATATAAGTGTGCAGTGATCCAGACAGGTAGTTTTATTGCTGGTTACATGAAACAATAACTGGTTGTATGATTGCCCCCAGTTAACCTGTGGTAAGGTGAAAGCAGGGGCACTAGACTACAATGAACTGTTACATCCCAAGGTTGATTTAAGGCTAAAATGGGACCTAGATCCACCCAAACTGCGAAACTATGTGGTCCCTCTGCAACAAATTTTTCATTTCATTGCCCATATCCAAAGCAGGCTGCTTTAAAAAAAAAAAAAAATCTCATTCCTGAATCCTGATCCCCCCGAGCATGAAGCAGTAGAGCCCTGGTAAAGAGACAGGCAAAGTATAAACCATGCAACTTCTCAGCTCCTGCAGCTCTCTCCCTCTAAATCTATGTTAAACCTGGATCTCTGCTTCCAAATTCCAAGGAGCCTCATTTAATTCAGGCTTGCTTTAGAAGCCCCTACAGTTCAGGACATGCTCATTATGTACTGCACTGCTGCTCACCTGGAAACCATCGAGTGTCCCAAAAGAAAATTACAGCCATCTTACAGGGATGAGTCATCTCTAACAGCTGGGTGAGAAATGATTTTTCTAGTTGTATGTAACTTTGAGGTTTTAAAAAAAACAACCCCTTTTCTGTTCCGTATAGGACTGAAACCAAGTTCCTTCTATTTTTATGGGAAAAAAATGCAGAAAGAAAGAAAGATCCTCACTTAGCATAGCCAACGGTTCATTATTCAATTCACATTAGGTGAAAAAGATTCAACTTTGCTGGCCTCCCACATTCCAGAAAAGTGCTCTGACCATAAAAATATCAGGGATCTCCTTTGCAATCTTCAATTTTTTATGCAAAATGGAGCAGTGCCAACCTGTGAAAATGAGAGGCTGACTTTGGTAGGTAGTTAATAGCTTGGTGATTTATAGTACCTGCCTAGTACACAGGGGTCCTAAGTTCAGGTCTATGAGAGCCCATGGCTTTAGGCTATTGTCGATTCTAAGCCTCTCTTGGGTTTTGACCATAAATCACACCCTAGAGATGAGAAATCTTTCCTGACAAAAGTTCTGGCAATGCTGCTACGTTTCCCTGTGAACACTTGTTTCAGCCACCTGCTACTTTCTGATAAAAAACCATTTCATTGAAGAACTTCATGAACTATCTCCAAGTGTTTGGCAGCACTGGATATTTCAAAGAGCTCAGAAAAATTAAGTTAATTTTACTGTATTTTGGATTACAAAGTCTTTTGATAGGTTTCCAAAGACCTTTTTCTTTTCAGGGTCATCCATTTTATATGGCTTGAGAGTATCTGATATGCATCTTTGATATCTTGGCTCTTCAGAGGACTTTGGGACACAAGACCCTGGTGCACTGTGTAGTAAAAAGAAAGAGAATTTCCAAAGCATGAAAAATTTACACTTCCATGTGGATGAAAAATGAGAGGAAATAGCTATTTTATCCCATTTTTAGTAGAGCAAATTAATAGAAATCTATTGGAGTACTTGATGCCACAGAAGGGTTTGGGGCTGGCTGATGACAAAGGATAAATTTGGTGGCTTTACTGGGATCTGCGTAGGCAGATTAAAAGTGCATCAATTGTAAAAGCAGAGAGGCCGTTCCAGTGTCTGCAGTGACCTCCAGTGTAGCACAGACCTGGGATTCACCTGCTGACCTAATTGGGAAAGGAGGAGGTGGCCTGCTTTGCTTCTTTCTAATGGATACCATCTGTAAAGTGTAGCTCTTCTTGCTCCTAAGCAAGCTGCCCTGCTTGTTTTCTCACCTGAGGACTCTCCCCCGCCTTCAGAAGAGGTCTGCTCAGAGGGCTCCTGCGTGGGATTTCTCAGCTCTTACATGAATGAGGAAGGTTGATGAATCTTTAACAAATCCTTCCCTTCAGCTGTTGGTCAGACTGAGGAGATAAATAACACTGGCAGTCCCATCCCAAGTGCTTTTGTCCAAGACAAGTCCTACTAACAGAGAAGTGGCATTTTTTATTTTGCCCAAGAGACCCACTTAACCCATTCTTGGCTGCTGACTGCAGCCCATCATCTGTGATTTGCGTTCCTGATTTCAGCAGACGGACACAGAGCTAACTGAGGGCTACAAGACAACACTTGAGCCTTACTTTTATGAATAAGCCTAGCAAGAAGATGACAAAAGTGGAAAGAGAATTTAATCTGTTTGTCTGCTTGTGGGTACTGTACTAATGGGGAGAAAATCAATTTAGGTGGAATAGTGAGGATGCTGTAGGCAGACTGAATCCAGGAGCAAGAAAGCGTGGTCTTGGCAGTAACGCTGTAAGCGCTGACCAGAAGGGTAATTCAAAAGGACTGTTTGCTCTTTGCATGCAGTTGATCCAAGGGGAGGGCATTTCCTTCTCCCCACGCTGAGACAGTCTCTGTGCTGAACAGTAGTAATGTGGTGCAGAGATGGCACGGTGGCTCAGCCCTGCATGTGGGAGATGTGCATTTGACTTGTGTCAGCCAGGCATTTTAGTGCAGATCCTGTGTTGCCCTGCACTGGCTGTACTTTTGCTGGCTCTGGAGCCAGCCCAGCCTCCCCCAGCTCAAGCATCTCTGCTCCACACCTCTATGCACAATGGAGGCATTTCCTTGGAGATGAGGGAGAATCCTTGGGGGACTGCAGCTTGCATTGCTCAAGGGGACTGCCTGCATGTGCTCATGAGTATATGACTGTTCTGTGTGTAACTAATCTGTTTTGTACCTTCAGGTCAGCCCTGAAGTGTTGTCTCTATGCCTTTGGTTTCTCCCTGGGTTTGAGAACGAGTGAGCTCGCTAGCTTACATATTTTTATCTTTACTTAAATATCCTTAAAATAAATCTTTTACTTAGCTATCTTGACTTAAAACTCCAGTGTTCATGACTAGAGTCAGCATTTTTAGTTCGTTTTCTACTTAGGAAGCACTGATAAATCATGAACAAGGGCATAAGGGTCCTTTTACTATCCGACTACCAGCTAGCAGAGCTAGGCTTTGTTTGTAAGCTTCTGAAGTAGCCAGGGACACAAAAGAGATGAGTACACTTTAATGTTGTTYCTCTCAAGTGTCACCTTGGGGTGACTTCTTACTTGTAAAACTGCTTGGGGTTCTCTCAAGCTAAGATCGCTCCAAGGCAATGCTTTTGATCAGGCATGACAGTGAAGTACATCCACCAAGGCATAGTGTTATATGTGTCCTGCACAATAAATAGCAGTTGGACACAGGGACTATCTGCAGCAAATCACTGCGGGCTATCACACAGCACTGCCGGCTGTCCCATGGGCATCCCGCGGCAGCCGGGACATGCTAGTGGCCTCCCCCAGTGCCAGCTGCCAAACTGGGGTGCAAGTTTCAAAGGCAAAAAAAGCAGTGTTCTGAAATGCTGGTTACATTCTGTCTGTCTGTTGGACTTTCATTTATTTCTTAACGCTTCAGCAAGAACAGCTTTGCTTTGCTTTTCCCCGCCCATCACTGGCTATTATTGCCTGGTGTGAACATTTTCAGTACTCTTTCCTTCTTCTTGCCAAGTACAGTAACAGGGGAAAGGGGAACAGACTTACGCTGGTGGCAGTCTCTCTGTGCCTCTGCTTCTTTGCAGAATGGGGAAACGATGCTTCTTTTTTTTGCCATTTTTTGCCACATAGTGTTGAATTGCCACTCTATGCTGAGAAAAAACAGACTCATCGTAATTTTCCCTTTTGCCACCGGTGGGTTGTAATACTGCAGTGTAAAAGCCTGAATCCATTTACAAGCTGATGGGACTGGCAAGCCAGGATGGTGTGTACTGAGCACAAATAAGGGTCAATATAGAGTTTAAACAGTATATTTAAACATGAGTTTCTGTCTGAACATCAGGAAACACTTTTTTACTGTGAGGGTGACTGAGCGCTGGCACAGGTTGCCCAGGGTGGTTGTGGAGTCTCCATCCTTGGAGATATTCAAAAGCCTTCTGGACATGGTCTTGGGCAACCAGCTCTAGGTAGCCCTGCTTGAGCAGGGGGGTTGGACGAGGTGACCTCCAGAGGTCCCTTCCAACCTTAACCCTTCTATGATCATGTGATTATGGACTTTAGGCTGTTATAGCCATAGTTCTGTCAGGTCATAAGGGAGATAAGGTTTGTGAGTAGAGCAGTATTATGTTTTAATACACCAATAATATTGTTAGGAAAAAAATGGACAGACTTTTGGAAATAAGCTTTCATCACGTTCTATGTGCCTAAGATCTTGAGTATTTTTATAAATATGGTGGCTGTTTTAATAAAAGATACTGACTTGTTCCACAAAATTTTTTGGGCTTAATATAAACAGATGCATACAATGCAGATCTTGATATAGCCCTCAGAATTAAGGAGAAAGGTAACTAATTCCTTTATTACTTGCGAATGTGATCCACGATCAGCAAATGTGCACCCAGACCAGAGTGACCTCTGTCTGATACCAATAGCTGCTTTTTCCAAAGGAAAGCACTCAACGTTCACATGTGGAAATGGAAAGTCCTCAGGAAATAGAGAGAAAAGGGGTGTTCATTGCCAGTTTGAGTCAGTTTATCAGACAGTTGCTTCTAGTTAATACAGTCCATTATGCTGAGATATAAATGGTCTGAAGGAGTAGGGAAATTTTTAGCACAGTTGTTGTGTTAGGCTTTTTGAATCATCTAAGTAGATCCCCATGACATAGATGTGACCAGAAAGATACTCCAGTGAACAATATGAGTTACAAGCATGAAGAACTTGCAAGATCTAAGCAAATGAGATGCTCAGTCATCAACTCTGCAAAATACGTAGCAAAGCAGGGGCTACATTGCAACTTCCAGATCAGTGGTGCTGGAAATTGCCTAACCTACAGCCAGTCATTGGAGTCTCCGCTTCCTCAGCCTTGCCATTTAGTCCCATACCTACCTAATGTATTTTTGTCACATTTCCACAATGTTTAAATAGCGCCTCCTCTCAAATATGACCAGTTTGCCAGAATCTGATGCCCGCCTCCAGGTCAAAGCTGTGACTTGATGCCAAAAAAGATTGACTTGAGGGAAATGTACCCAGAGATGCAGAGGTGTGTAAGACAGGGAAAAAAGGAAAAGGTAGAGAGGCCATTTCATGGCTTGCAGATTGACTTCTTTAATGACATTTTCATTAACAGTTCTTGCTGCTAAATGGCATGGATTTCTCCCTTTAAAGCTGTCTGCATTAATAATGTGTGACTCTACTGGGAAGTGATTTACATAAAACATGCTTCTCTCATTACAGACAGGAGCTCTGTGCTGGGCCAGAGAGAGAAGGAGAAGGAAGGTAAGCGCGCTCTGTAAATGAAGGGCAGTTTCCTATGTTGGGCCATGAGCACCCATGAAAAATCTCCCTCCCCTCCACCACCACCCTGGCCCAAAATGTTTCCCAGCTCAGAGTCCATACCACATCGAGATGAACGTTTTTACACAGGTCTGGCACAGAGTATTGTGGTGGAAGGGCCGGGATCAGCTGATGCAGATCAACACTGCAGAGAAGCTGTAGACGGGAGTAAACTCAGCTTCCCCTGAAGGGCCTTTTCTGCACGTTTTGTATCACTTCTGCAGTGCAAAGCGGCCAGGGCCTCTGGTCACAGCCTTCTGCATTTCTCCAGCTTTATGTGTCATAGAAATAGGTTCATATTTTGTGGTCTGTCAAGTTCCAGACAGACACCAATGTGAAAACATGACAACTAGAAAACAGAAAATGAAATATCACTTTTTTCCAACTTCATAAAAAAATATTTATTTAATTTATTCCTAAATATGGCTGGGACCTTACATTATGGCTTTTTCTCTAAGTTGGATACAAGGCAGCCTGGACCATTTGTTGCTAAGTCATCCCCTGCGTGCTTTTTTGTTATAGATGAAATGGTTTATGTTGACTCATAAATAAGGGAGATGTACAGCTTCTTAGCTTCTTTCCACAATGTTGCAATAAATTGATAGGAAACATACTGCTGAGACTGTGCTCTCAAAGTGGATTCCAGGTAAAGTAGATACCAAGTGAGATCTCAGTTAAGTTGAGCTTTCTAAGAGTTAGTGATCTAAGCTGTCCAATGCATGCTTTCCTAGAGGGAAACAGTGACCTCCAAAATGGCTAAGCTTTCTTATCTAAGCCACCTATTTTAAGATGAGATTAATTGTTTTCTGAGCGTTCTTATCTCTCTCCATTGACTATGGAGAAAGATACGGGTGACTTAGCTTAGATCTGAAGAATTTCAAAGGCTATTTGGTAGTTTGAGGGATTTTTTTAAGAGATGACGGAATGGTTTGGAAATGGAAGTAAAGCTGCCATGAGTTTAGTTTCATTTTATATTTTCATTTATATTTCATTTATATATATAAACAAAATATATACACTTAGCATGTTTTAAAGTGAAACAAAGATAAGACTGTCCATAAAGAGACCTTGAAAAGGCAAAAATAATCATCTCTTGCCTGTGGTGGACACTTATGCCATTGAAATTATGTTGTAGATACAGCTGAGAACTTTGATTTCTGAAAAATAACATCTCAGACGACTGGGAAGTTACTTACAGGAAAATAAGGCATCATTTGTACATAATTAAGTAAACTCTTTCTGTTTCTTGCTTCTCCATGGAAATAGATTTGGGTCATTAGAAATAAACATTTTGCTGGTACTTCCAACAGGAGGACTAGCCTGACGATGCCATTAAGAATCAGAGAAGGAGTCAAAGACTTTGGAAGATAAGCACTTTTACTTCATGAATCCTTGTTAATTTGGTAGTTGGAAATTAAGGACTGTGGATGAAAACTTACACTGGCACCTGGATTCATCTTGCAGAAAATGCCAGTAAAAATTCAGTTCATGCTTTTTGATTGATAGATTTGATTGCGGAGTAGTAAAGAGGGCAGTCTTGTGTTCACGGTCATGATGTCTTCTGTGAAACTACATGCAGACCAAGGTGATTTGTCCACATTGGTTTATTTGCTGAGTTCGGGCTTGTACTTGTAGTACTGCAGCCAAACTATCCTTTCAGCAGAATAAATTATAAAAGCTGCAATTCAAATTGTTTCACATTTTGCCTTCCTTTTCTTTACCTAATTTCTACGTCAGCTAAAAACATTGAAATCTAAAAAGTAAAGTATCCCTGATTTTCCTAGGGGATTGTGCAGATCAATGTTTCTGGGAAGTTGACTGAAATGTAACTGTAAGCTTTAGATTCTTTAAATAGCCTTGATGAAATGTTAACAGTTCTTCTGTATCGTATCTGTAACAAAGCGGGAAGATTAGACGTGAGGTTTGGCTTCAGCAAATCATATTGTTGTCTTTTAAATTAGTTCTGCTGTGGGCATGGTGCCTGTAGTTTGCTTAATCTGTTAAACTTTTTTTGGTAAATTAATATTTTGGACAATGATGAATATAAATAATTTACATCTACAGCTTTCATGTTGTATGTTCACTGAGCTGGATTTGCAAAGGCATCAAGCCAGGATGTAATTCCTGGCTTTATTAGGTTATGAAACAGAGTCTAGCCAGAAGATATAATGTCCTTAAGCTGTAACATCAGCAGCAACAGACAGACCTTAATGCTGCTGGACCTAATGGAATTAGATTTCATGTATGCTTAATGAATGCAAATGCCACTTAATTTTTACAGCTTGAGTTGTAATACATTGCATGTGACACATCTGCTACTGAAAAAAATATTCAAATGTGTGATTCTTACACCCAGTGTCCAATTTCAGCACTGTAAAATGTATCCTCTTAGGGAAGAGGGACTGGAGTAACATGACAGCAATATTACTGCATAATTTAAAGCAGCCACCAAAGAGAAATGTTAAAATATGCACCAGGCAATTACAAGCGTTGTATATGTTTTTATTCTCCTTTGCTGCTGTTCAACAAGGAGTAGTAAAGAGATTTAGAGCAAGTGGCAACCATAGCAACAAGGAATTTTCGGTTCAACCTGGTGCTGTATAACTTCTGGCAGAGAAACGCATTTCAGGATACTTTGTCAAGTGTTGATTCTTCCAAAAGATATGTGCAGTGCTTTCAGTTCTGCCTCTCAGGCACTGGTCCCACAGAGAAATATGAGAGCCAATTTCAGTGCAAGCCCAAGCAGAAGCGATTACAATCAGGTTATGCCAGAGCTGGTCATGGTACTTGTTCAGCGGTGGTCCCTTGGGTTTGTTAATTATCAGAGATAGTAAGTCCCATTCTGCTCTCTGTGAGAGAGAAGGGAAATAGATGTGATGTGGAAGAAGGTTTCTATCCCTTACCAGTCCCCTGTTCCATCCAGCTGTGCCTGTTAGAAGTCCCAAGCAGAGCTTTGCTCCTCTGACCTGGTCACACCAACTACCCTGCTCTGGGAGGTACAAAGGGCCCCCTCAAGCACAGCTCCTCAGGAGCGGTAATTACCAGAGTGACTGTGTCCTTAGACTTCTGTTTGTGCTTCCTGGCACATCCATTTTACTTCCAGACAGCTAGGTGGGCATTGACCCTGAAAACAAGTCAGTGAAAACTCAAGGGGGTTATGGGTGGTATGCAGAACTCAATCATATATGCAAAGAGCCCAGAAAATGTATTCAGTTGATGAGGATCTGGAGTTTTTTCAAAGACAGTCCAGTGTTTAGTCACTGTGCATTTTACAAAATAGAGCGGGTATGCATAATATTCAAGATTATGGCAGACATAGTAGTCACGAAGAAGTCTGTCTACTGATCACAAACTAAGCTGTGCAAAGTCAGAGGGATCTGGGACTCTCACTTAGGTGAAAAAGTTGACCTTCACAGCTAGACACCAAAATGAAACGTCCATTGCTTCTTGTGACAAAGAGTTAATTTGCACAGTTAATTCTGAAATGAAAACAGCAGCAAGATGACAGGACAACAAATGGTATGCAATCTAAAAGATGAGATCAATGTTATTCCAGAGAACATGTTAGAAACAACTGTCAGTTTTTTCTAACGCTGTTGGAGGCAATCCTTCTACTTTTCTGTATGAGTCAGAGCTGTTCTACACACTGACTTAGAGCAGGCTGAGGGCTTTTTATTTTTGTTTGATGGGCCAGACACATCCTCCAGTAGAGGTACTGAGGTATGTAAGCCTCTTACATTAATAGTCTTGTTTTCCTTAACCTTTCCTCGTGGTCACCCTAGGAAGACACTTTGCATGCCCCAGGTCAGCAGATCCCAGGCTGAAAGCCACTACATGGTGAGGTACCTCTTGAAAGTCCCTTAGCCAGGCATTAATTCCTGCCATTGGATAAGCAGCTCCATGCTCCCAGGAGTAGCTGGAGTCCTTAGTCACTAACCAAAGAACTCCGCATTTTTACAAGTAATTTGCCAATTGCTTTTTTCCAGACATGCAGAGTTGGGGATAGGTCCCAGAAACAATGCATGTAAAGTATGCATCTGACCATTTTATCTAACACTCCTTTGAAGGTTACTTATCACGAGATGCTGTGATAGCACATAGATCTCCTCCACCTTAATTTGGGATCCTGAGACTATAAAATTGTTTTGTAAATTATCTGGAAATAGCTACGGCTGACTCTGCATTCCGGAGGGGGAAACCTATTGCCTTTTGGCAAGACATATGAAGTTACCTATGATCAAGGCAGCACATTCTTAAATACTTTATCTCCATATGTGCAATCGCTGTATCAAGTTACAGCAGTAGAAGTAGAAGAAAAGTATTGCCATCCCACTTAAGAATATAGATGTTTAGAAAGGAGTGAATTAAGTGAGGCAGAAATCTAGGATCTGCTACTTTCATTTTTTTCAGTAACACCATTTTTTGGACAGCCTGGGATCAAAAAAGCAAAAGGTGGGTAGTAGTATTTGAACAAAGTTCCCAGCAACTATTGCATGTGGATAGTCTTTGTTATTGTGCAGATTGTTTTCCTCCACACATCCTCCACACATATATTTTGTTTCTTACATTGGAGCACTTAAAGCATATCCAGCAGAGTTATACATCTGCATAAATATTTGATAACTCTAATTGTGCAGCCTACACCATACTTTGACCCTTGGGCATGTAGTGCAAGTAAATGTGCATACCACCCATATATAAAATGTTAAGGTGATCAGGGAATGTGTGAGATTGCCTGAAGCATCAATTTAAAGCAACAGCTCTACTTGTGCTGTTTCAAAATCAGAGGAAAAATATGTTCTTGTTTTATAATTAAAGAGAGCTACTGTTAAATGATTTCACATTATTTGTTATATTAACATGAAAATCATAAACTTCTCATTGTCACTTCCATTATAAACATCTGTGCTTCAAGGAATCTTTCACATGTGAAAGAATCTCATCTTTAGAAATGTAACAAGATAAGAAAGAGGTTTGGGGCATAGGATGGTCTAAATACCATTTCAGTTCTTAGCAAAAGCATTGTTAATCATGGATTTAATTTATCTTGAAAAGAGGTGAACTATAATTATAGCTCCTAGAAATACATACTGCAGGATTTCTATCTTTTATTTTCTGCTAAATATAATTTTTTCATCTAAAAAAAAAAGTGTCTATTTTTACTTTGAAAAAGCTGCGTCTGAATGTATATCAGTAGTCTGTTCTTCCTGAATCATTGATAAATTGGAATACTGATGTTGAGAAAGAAAAATCTCATTTTTTCACTTCCTGTCCACACTCATCTTAAATGAAGAAAACCTGAGGTCATTCTTGTAGGTGGGCATAAGACCAGGATTTCCATCCTGTGGAAAATTCTGATACTTCTAATCTTTCTTCCTCATGACTTGGAATGAAAAGTTGAGACGGTTTGGGGAAGTCCCAAACTTTCCAGTCTCACATTTACTTTTAGTGCTTGTTTAACTGAAATGAAATGCTTCTTTTAATCTTTTTTTTTTTTTTTTTTAAAACTTTAATGTGTACAAAAAACTGAGAATCTGAGTCTTGTGGGACTTTTACTTCCAGCTCCTCTGCTTTCGATTTTTCTCTCCAGATTGAGTGTCTTGATTGGACTGAACCTGTTTGGCTACACCACAGTCATGCACTGCCCATCTAAGTGTAATGCTTCAGCCGAAGGGGCAGCCTGAGAAACTGTCCTCTTGGGAAAGCTTATGTTGTGCTGAAGTCTCATGTGTAGCACTGCAGCAATTCAAGTGGATGCAGCTTAGTGCTGAACTGACACACCACAAATTCATCTGACGTGTTTCTATTCAGGCTGACGTGATTCAAAGGCATTTCATTTCTGTGTTCTAATGAAAAAGTGAAAATTTATTTTTACCCACAGAAATTTTTACTTTAGGAAGAGCTGCATTTCCAGTTATAAAAACAAAGACATTTTTCCTGAACAGCATAAATCAAACTTGTTTTCCTGTTTACAAACATCCCAGCCTTGCCTCCTAGGTAGAGAAAGCAGAGCATGTCCTCCTGTATTTCAGTGTAACTGCTCGCCGTCAGCTGTCCTTCTCAGCCTGGTTGAGGGTAGTGGGAAAGGGCCCACATCATTAAAAAATAATACTCACTTTTTGCTTTTCAAAAAGAAGAAAATGTGAAGAGTGGAATGTGCTTCTTTTTAACCTGTCTCAGATAATCTAGGCCAAGCCCTTGGCCTTCTGCTTGTGTATCTTCCCTTTCAATCTGTTGTAGCGCCTGGGGCCATTATCAAAAAAATGAAGGTGGCAGGCACTCCTGATGGGACCCTTCTTGCTGAACATGAAAGTCTCCAGTCTCTGCGAGCTGAGCTGATCACCCTGCACACCCGTTATCGTTAAGGGAAGAAATAGGCCCTTTTATGGCTTGGTTTGTTTGCCCTTTCCAGGCACCCGTATTGGGACACGAGCATCGTGCCCCACAAGTGTCTGTTCTCTCCCCTGTCTGTGCAGAGACTCAAAGCAGCTATCGCAGGGGTAAAGGTCTGTGTTTTGTTAAATCAGTCAAAGAGCCTGTGAAGATATCTCCTAACTCCAGACATAAGGAACTATGACAAGTATTTTAAAATTGGTAACGATCCGTCATTATAAATGCTTCACTGAAATTGGTTTGTTACTTGTTATGCGTTGTTACATTGACATTGTTATACTCTTAATGACATACTCCTAGCCTGAAAAATGTTAATAACTGTGAATAAGTCAGTCTCAGATCCAGGAACCATCACCTTACGAAAGTGAAACATTTGCCTTCAGCTTCAGCAGAGCTTTGCTTTTTATAGTAAAACTAGCTGGATATATGAGGCTATGACCCAATACACTGGGGCACCCATAAATAGTTTTGGCAAATGTCTGGTTTCTAAATGGACTGGCCTGTTTTACACAGAGGTATCCAAGACCCATCAGAGCTCTTGCACATGTATCCATAAATCTGAGAAGATACAATTATAATGAGTTATCTATCTGAGGCTGTTATGATTTTTAATTTGCTTCTGAAGGTGAAGCCCTCAATGGCAGCTCAGAGCTAGATTATATGGACTGAGGGGTTTCCAGGTTTTTGAACACACGAATGAACTTAGCAGCTAAGGAAATGTTCTTCTGTCCCTGGCAGAAAATTGACTTTAAAATGAAGCAGAGCGGGAGAGGGGCTGAATATGGAGTCTCCTGGGATAGTTGGCAGAGATTTTTTGAACTAGGAAACTGCCTGCTTTTCTTCACTGGAAGAAACAAGATTTGGGAAATAATTCAGCCATTTGCAAGCATCTAGCATCATTTGAGATGCTCTAACAGTATTCTACTTAGCCTCCTACCTCCCTCTCCAGCAGGCAATGGCCTCCCAGAAGTCCTGTGTCAGACATGGCTTGGATATTCTAGGAGGTCCTAAATGGTGCTAGACATGTCCAATACACTTTACATCTCACCCCAAAACAAAAAATCCAAAGCTCACTGCTTGAGCCAAAGAAACAGCAATATAGCACCCATGGAATGTGCTTTTTAAACATTTGCCATCTTGCATAATATCTGTAATTTTTTCCTCTGTTAAAAAACAGTAAATCCAATTGGATTTCAGTGAATTTTTATACATATGAATTCTAAATCAAATATTCTGAGTGCACCAAATGTGCAATCTTTGCTTGAGAATGACAAATATACGGGGAAACATTAGGTTTTCTGGGGCAGAGGAAGAGGGCAGACAAACCTCTGAAGTAAAATAAAACCTTTCAAGACTTTTGTTCTGTAACATCTTGTATCTGGCTTCCTGTAAAAATTAACTGTGAGGAGTGGAGATGATAAGTAGGATGGCTCTAAAAGCATTCCCTGATGCACTGATGCATAATCTGCTGGGAGAGACTTCCAGTTCAGCACCGCGCTGCACCCTGAATGCCCTCGGGTGGTGCTTGCAGGCCAGGCTGCTCTGTTGCTTGTGGGATGGGGAGGGTGAATCAGAGGAAGGTGAGAGTCACTCCTAGCTGCCTCGCAGCTCGGTTTGCGACTGGAGTCATCCAGGGTGCACTTAATGTTAGCTACATAGGAAACATTTGTAAGAAATCAGAAATTTGGGTAACCTAAGTATTTTTAATGAATTTAAATCATCACCTCCTTGGTTGTTGGTATACACACATACAGTTTGATTTTAGCAAAACATTCATGGGAACTGTCAGTGTAAAGGGAGGTATCGTAGGACATACAGTGGAGCAGGTGTGGTGGTACATTCCTGGAATAAAGTGATCGGTCTGATCACTGTGAGTTAGGGCCAGCAGTGTCAGATGGCGGTACCTGACGTTACCCCCTGTAAGGTAATATTTAGGCTGCTTTAGATGTCTGACATTAAACCTAGTTTTTGCAGAGGCAGCAACAGTCCAGCCATCCTGCCTCCTATGTGCCTATTAAAGACGGCAAGTGCTGCAATGCCGGTGTCTTTGTTGCTTTTCATCTCCAGCGTAAGGACATCTTCCTCATACCAGCAGAAGTAAAAGCTAAAGTTATGCCAACCTACCGCACCCTGGCACTGAGGGCAGCGCTGGCTGCTCTGGTTAGAGACCTCCAGGGAATCGGCGGGTAGCGACAGACGCTTGCCCTGCCAGAGGTGCCTTGTGCTGCCTATGGGCAGTGGGTGGCACCTCGTTCTCAGGTTTGCTTAACCCAGTGCAATAGATAGTGTTGGGAAGTGGCAAAAACTGACACCATGTGGTCATAGAGTCATTCAGCCCTGAGGAGGTCATTTTCTTCTTGGATATATTTGTCAGGAAAGGGGTCTTAGTTTTTTGCATGGTATTCATGTGCATGGCTTTAGTGCCTCTGTGATTTGGATGAGGTCTGGTAGCACATGTTTAAAAGGAGGGGACCTGAAACTGGGATTCGGGACCTTCCCTACCTAGAGCTGTCACTGTGTCTTCATCTGGACCAGCAACATTCCTCCTCTTCCAGTCCTAAGATTTCCCTCAGGTGCGTTCCAGGTTGATGAATTTATGATGGCTTAAATGCTGATGAATGACTGATTGCCAACATGAAACAGATGCTTCTTGTGATATTATGCTAGAATTGGGCCCTGGTTTTGAGAACTGAACAAATGGATTAAGCCCTTTCATTACTTTTGCCGTCTTGAGAGAGAAAATATCTGCTTGTCTTCTGGAAGACTGGCCAGGATGTGTGATTGCTTGTGACATATTGCTCTGATTTTGCTCGTCGCTGCAATCTCACCTCACTTTACAGAGTTTTATGTATGTGTTGTTCTATGCTGAAAATCTATTTGATTTGGGAAGACTGCAATAGAGGTTTACCACTGTTCTGTACTTTATTAGGTGATCATGCTGGCAGGTTGCCATAGCTGCAGGTGCCGAATAGTCAGAGCTCTTCCTTTTCCATGAGAACTTCAACTTCTCTGTCAAAAGAAAGGAAATATTTTTTCTTCTGTCATTTACAGCAGTAGTTTACGTCATCGTTACTGAAGAGTATGTAGCAAGAACACAGGAAGTGATTCACCAGTGAGAAACAAGTAAAAAGATGATTTAGAAAACTGTCATTTACATAGACTAATGGAGAGGTCTGATTTTATACTGTCTTACACCTGCATTATTTGCAGAAAAGAGTTGTATAAAGATGCGAGGCCTTTTAGTCTGTGTTATTTTCTTCATACAGTGTTATTTTTTTCCAGTTCCATGTTGCACTGGTTTAATGAATACTTCAGGTTTCTGAAGCTTATTTTGTTCTATGGACAGCAAGTGACACAGCCATAATGATAACAGCCTTCTTGAAGTCATCACTCTCTCACAGTTGCCCTGAGGGAAACATTTCAGATCAGTGACTAGTGAGATTTACCATCACATTAACCAAAAAGTCACAGCCAGTTTGAATTTGCACTAATGTAAATCAGAAGCGAATCAGCTTTACACCAGTGTGACTTTAGTGCCAAGCACACTGTTAGTCTATGTTTCTCACATTGACTGCTCTAATATGCTCACTCATTTTCCTCCTGTAGTAAAATAAATCCACATTTCTGTAGAAAGTCCTTTTGTATGTACAGTTACTATGCATGTTACTCATTGCATGGATAAAATCAACAGCTAGTCTTTTGCGGTTTGTTTTCCCTGACACAGGATGTATTTCTACCAGCACGTTCAAGATGTGTTAAAGTAAGCATTCTTGAGCAGATACGACAAGTCAAGTCTATGCTCCAAACCAATTCAAGAGGTGGGTTTTAATCCTTTTTATGGTGTAGTTTATAAAAAAAGCAGACATAATGATAGGTTTTAGGAGGGTAGCTAGGAACTTTTTGCTAAAGTAGAAATGATCAAGAAAATAGCTATTCAGTCTCTCCAGGGTTTATTGAACAAACAATGGTGGAAATATGGAGATTTTATTTCCCCCCACTCTGTTTCACTAGCTTTAGACAGCTGACTTAGATGGAGCCATCTTTTGATAATATTAATGAAGGAAAGATCAGGATCAAGCTAGATTTCCCTTGTAAAGTAAGCTTTACTACTTCTCATAGACCAAGAAAGCCAACAGGAACTTAGTGTGGAAGGTGATGTCAAAATCTAGCCCTGGAGAGATTATAAAGGTAAAAAAACCCTGCCAAAATTCAAGTTCTTGTCACACTGGAATAAGGAATCCAAAAGAACATGAGCTGAAGGGGAAAATAATTCACAATTAAGAAAGCAATTTCAGTTTCAAAGGGTTTGTTTGTTTTGAATGAGTGGTCTCATTTCTTTTTAATTATGGAGATTGTATTGGTGAGTTTTTCCTAAGCATCGTGAGTCCTACAATGTATTTCAGGTTGGAAGCTGATTAATATTATATTGCTTATGTCTGAGGTGTGAACTTTCCGCCTCCTTTTTTTTTTTAATCAGCAAATGTTAAACACTAACTTACTAAGAGTGAGTTTCAGACTGGAGAAATGAGAACCGTCAGTCCCATGATAATTGGGCATCGCCCCTGCTCGCTTCCCTCTTGCGGAGCCCCAGAGCTGCTTCCCTGGGAGTGGGTGCAGCAGCCAAGCTGGGCATGGGCCATTCACATCTCATGGGCAGCCGCTCAGAGACTCGCCCGTGGAGGAGCTGAGCCCTTGCTTCCACTTGAAATTCGGCAGATTTCCCTACTTTTGTGAATCTGGCCATGGTGGAGCTTGCAGGTTTTCAGCTTTGGCTTCACTGACTCTTTCCTCTGAGTCCTGAGGAGTCTTGTACTTTGGCTCAGCGATACTGACCCCTCTTCCAACTGCACTGCCGCTCCCCTGCGACGTTCCTTACAGCTGCGTTTCTTCTCTAGGTACTTGATCACCGAGGCACTCCTCTCCCACTGCCTAAACTCTTGGCTTCTCACTGACCTGGCTACAAGTGTCCTGGCCCTTGTTCGGCTGCCATCTCCCTCCGATTTCTGCCTGTGACAAGTGTCTAACGCTCCTGTTTTCAGATGACTGAAATGGTACATTTTCTCCACAAGCCATCTCATTGGTGCCAAATGCCCCTGTCTATGCACCCTAATTGTAAGTGCTACAGGCCTGTCAAGTCTTGCACATCTGAAGCTTTGCACCTTGAGAGCTCTGAAGTGGAAAGAAACAAGTCTGTTATTAATGGACTCTGCTTTCCCCTCCAGAGCTGATTCTTCTGGATGACCTACTGCGGCATTTCTCTAATCTGCCAGCTCGCCTTCATCACTGGTTTTCAGACATATGAGTCCATCAGCTTGAGTGGTACATGTTTGAGAAACTACGGATATTTCTCAGCATGCCTGGAAAGGAGGGCAAGCAGGCAATGGGCTGCAAGGGTGTAGAAGGAGGAGTTGGGAAGATATCTTAATTACTTATGTTCATTAAAATGAGGGCAGGGGGTATTTTATCTACATACCTGGTCTTTTAAGCGATATTGTTCACAGTCTGTGTTATGAGATACAGAAATTTGCATGACATCATGTCTGCCCAGATGTCATCAGGTGACAGCCTCATCCTGGTGATCCCCTTTTTCTGTACACGTTTACTGATAAGTCCTGCTGGTGAAGGTAAAAAGGTAAAGACCTTCTAAATGCAGAGGGGACTGACTACATAGCAACATGAACAGAGCATCATAAATCAATCTTTCCTCAGGAAAAAAAATATCCCTGCAGACTCCAGCCTGCTAGGGAGGGAGCATAAATATCCTTTAAATACAGGAAGCAGATCATGTTTCTGGAAGAAACTTTACTCTCCAGAGTTTATATGTTATGGATCTTCTTTCACATAAGTTAATGTAAAGCTGGGCTAAAATTGGTATAAGTGAGATCAGGCCCTTTGTCGTAGGCTGAGATATTTATAAATAGCTTTGTCTTCAAACAATGTGGGCCATCGATCATGTGTCTCAGCCTTAGAATGTAGTGCACAGTTCTGAGGAGCGGGACTGGAGTTTAGTTTGCTTTGAAGGAGGCAATGTTCAAAGAAAAATGTCGTCCTCGCTCAGCGAAATCGTTCCAATTTCCATGGTACCACACCGAGCATGTTCTAAGGGGATTGTTTCTCCCCATTAACCTTAGCCAGTGCTGCTGCTTCTTCAGCTGCGTGAGGGCTCTTATTGCCTCAAATATATTAAGCTACATATTTCTCCCTGGCAAGCCCAGGACAGCTAAGGAAACCAAAGGAATTCAATAAGTTAAATTTTGGAAGGAAATGTGTCATGGCCATAGAAAAAGAACTCCCTGCAGAAATATACTTCCAGCAATGAACTCTGAATGAGCTGTGGGAAGAGATATTATTTATTAAATGGACAAAGAAACAGTGAAAATTAGGTCAAACTATAAAACCACAGGGCACTTTGACTGGCAAAAACTGGTTAGAAAATAGAAATTCAAGTATTTGAAAATTGATATTTTGCATAGGAATCAAAGTTTAAAAAGTGTTGAAAAGGAAATTCCTGCTTAAAATTCATTTGAAAATATTTAATCGTCTCATTCTGGTCACATTGCAATAGTTTAATATCAATTATTAAACATAATGCCTTAGTATTTTAAATAGAAAGTCAAAATAATCAGGTTAAATGTAAACAGTTTTGCCTCACAAAAGCGATTTGGCATTAACAGGATGGAACAGCCGATGTAAATGCAAAGCTGTGGAAATTATTTATTTATTTAAGCTTTCATTTACTCGTAACTTGGCCCAGATCAATGCATTCCCTTTAAAAGTTTCACTTCTGGAGAAGCTTTAAAGAAACATTTGGCCACCAAGTATTTTTTAACCAACAGTAAGGTAATAATTGTGTCCTGCCAGAGTGCAGTAGGCTTGGGGTGTTCCTACCAGCAATCTGGCTGCTCCCGATTACTCCGTGAAACAGTGTTTCTCGCAGATGGGCCAGTGTTAGTGCCCTCTCACCGGTTTGAGATTCAGCCTCAGGGCTGCCCCTCCAGGGCAGTAAAGCACTGACCAAATTGTTTTAGTTTCTGCAAACGTACGTTGTCTTTTCGGGCCTTCAAAATTGTGCACATTTGCAATAACTAAAAGTCTGGCTCAGCTTTATTCTCTCTGTTAGAGCAAAACATAAGCAAACCAGCTTCCTTTCTGTTACTTAAAGTTTACTCTTTCCTATAACTGTGACAATTAACAGGACTCATAAAAACAAATCCTGCAGGTTGCTGGGACTTTAAATAGTAAATGTTTATACTTCTCTTTCTAAAAGGAAATCCTTGAATCTGTGGTAGTGCTCTCATTTTCCACACAGAAAGAGCAAACAGTCAACTAACCTTAGAAGCCAGGCTCACAAAACTGACCAAAATAGACTTTTGCTGAAAGAACGGGGTAAAAAACAGTTTGCAAACCCCTCCTTCTCAAACGTGCAAGTAAGAAAACTGAAGCCCTGGGATAGGTCTCCTCTGTTCTTTTCTGGGGAAGAAGATCTTTATGGGAACAAAGCATATGGGATGTAAAGTAAGCAGAGATAATGCCAGTGTATGTTCTGTCGAATTTTAATATGGATATTTTCATGCGGATAATTTACTCCAATATTCTATGGAATTAAATATGCTGTATCTGCCTTTTTCCTTTTTTTTTTTCTTATTTAACATGCCATAAAAAGTAATTTTAAGAACTTATTGTTTTAATAGATTTTATAGGAGCTTCTATAATGGAAATATTATTTCTTTTGTTGCATTGTGCAGTACTGCTTTAGCATATTTTTATTTTCTTTTGCGCTTCAGCTTTGCTATCTACAAAATGGAAATAATGTGTTACCTCCTATGAAAAGCAGTATACAAGTAGCGGTATAAAAGACCAAGATATTAGTGGTCTTCCTGTTTTTACCCTTTTTGACGCAAGCATTCAGCTAAATATAAAGTGTCATGATAGATTGTTTCCATAGCTGGGGAAAATGGTGGTGGAATCAAGGGTTTCTTTTAATTTCTTCTTCTTTGTCGAGACAGTCTTATTTTTCTGACGGCACAGGGATTCCAGCCAGTCAGTGCCCTTGCCTGTGGTGTTGAGTCCCTTTCCACCCAGCATGTAGGTGCAGAAGTCTCTTTCTTTTATTTTTTCTCAGGACTGTGCGCCAGAGTCCTGACTCTGGTCTGGTGTTTTTTGGCAGCCTTCTCCCTTAGCTTTTCTGTTTCTTTTTGTGTTTGTAATTGATACTCAAGCCTTTGCAAATAGAGAAGCTTTTCTGCACACATGTGCCTTTGTTTTGGGTGATCTGGGCTTGCTTGTGGGACGGGGGATGCCTTGGACCCACTCTCTGGTTCCATAAGGGCTCTCCTGGAACTCTCTGTACCCTGTGGTAAATGATGGGCAACAATTATGCCCAACCTTTAGCACTGTTTTAAGAGGATAATGATACCTATTGTGAAAAAAATTATCATTGATACCGCTGTAGCATCTCATCACCTAATTGCATATTTCATCTTCTGCTCATATAAATAGCAGCCATGAAAGAAGTATAATTAATATTGCAGCTAAGAAAATGTTCTAGCGGCTGTAATTAGGGCTGGATAAATTGTTAACTGTGAATAAATAATCCAAAGTGTTCCTGATCCTATTGGTTTGTCAATCAATTAGGGAGTTCTAATTTCTCTCTTTTCCTCTCTTTCTTTTTCTTTTTTCCCCTAAATGCAACTGTTACTAACATGGCAGAAAATGTCATATTTCCATGGCGTTCAAATTACCTACTTCGTGGGGTAGAATTGCTTAACCAAACTGGATGGTGCTGATGGGTAAAACTTTCTGAAGAGCATAACAAATAAAAAACCACCAGTAATGGGAGGGGACGGGTGCAAATCCTCAGGAGGTATGAGTTTTCAAGGCAGCTGAAGACCTACCTCCAGGTGTCATTGGTGTCTTTGCCGGAGTGGGAGAGTGAGCACTGGTCCATGTTCCCAGGGCTTCCCAAAGCTTTAAGGTGAGTGGACTCTCGTGTGAGTAAATAGCAATTAATAGCAGAGATGGGTGTGGTCAAGGTGAGCTATGTTTGGAGTTCAGGTGAACGTCCATCATTGCTACCAGCCTGGATTGCTACTGCTCTGCATTTTATGTTGGTATTTCTACCAGAACAGAAGGGATCCTGTATGATGTTACAAAGTTGGAGAGTAATTTTTACAATTTTTCCTTGGCATGAATATCTCTGTAAGGTCCACGACAGTGAAGAATTCGGCTGTGCAAAGACAGCATTTGCTTTCGGTCTGGTGCACCCAGCTCGCACACAGACGCTGCATGGTGTCGGGATTTTAAACTCAGCTTATTCTTTTTTCTCTACTTTTGTCTTCTAAAACTGTCTAGATCACCAGTTGCTCAAAGGCAGGGCACACAGAAGGGTATTCCAAATTTACTGAAATGTACTGAAAACGTTTCCTAAACTGTTATAGTTTTGCCACAGTGAACCCATCCCTCCAATGACTGCTCTGAGCGGATGATTTGAAACCACTTAAAACCAGCCGTTGCTTCAGACAAAATGTAGTCTGCAAATGCTCAATCAGTCATGAGTCCCTCATTTTCCCCCGTTTCCCAAAAAGGTGAGATTTCAAGCAACCTGCACACAGCATTGGCAGAAAAATCATAAAAGGCAGTTCAGAAGCTCCGGCTGTCACGCAGGAGGGCTGGCTTGTCGGCAGCATACCTTGAATTTCACTGTCGTTAAGTGCCGATTGGTTCAGCAAGATGCAGAAGGCGTACTGCAGCATTTTGTTTGCTGTTGCAACTGCTGATATAAATTGACTGACCGTCTAATTGCCCAAATCTTGGGACTAATAATTTACATATTTTATTTTCCACTCAGTAAAATTTATTTGAGACCCAGAGGAGCACAAACTCTATCTACTTAAATGCCAATTTTGAAAGCCAGAGGCTAACTACAAGTACTTCAACATATGTGCGGGGGTGTCAGAAGCATTCGGGCTCAGCCTTGAGCTGACTAAGTGAATTTGCAATTTAGCCTAGAGCTTATCTCCTGTTTTTGGCAGAAGCGGCAAAATTTATGGTCTGTCCTGGTGACATTGAAGCACCCTCATGAACATGTCTGAATTGTTTTGTTAGCTTTGCAAATTCATGGCTGAAAAGATCAGGTGTCACCTTGAAGAAAGACCAGAACAGATCACATTTCAAGGTTCTGTAAAAATACCGAGAGAGTAATCATGTTTTTTATAAGAGACTCCAGGCAGGCTATTCTCTAGAGGTAGGTAGGATATTCTCAGGTGGTGGGACAGGTGGTGAGAGACGCTAGTTGTATTGATCAAAGATACTGTGACAGAGAAAACCAATAGAACGGTCTCTTTGCCTGACCCTTGTTCCTTCCTCCTTAATCTAAACCACCAGCACTGCTACATTTAGTATTCAGATATAAATGTTTATTGACTCTGACATGATTACGAGCAAGGGAATGGTTTAAGACGTGACCTTCGCTACAAAGGCTGCTGGGTAGTTCAGCCTGAGATATCCATCATATGTGCTTTCAAACCTCAGCCACCCTGCAACTCACAGTGAGGCCAACTCAATGAATCAAATGAAAACAAAATCAAAGTGGAGTGCAGAGAGGATTGTTAATATCATCTTGGTTTCCTTTACATTGGCATAATTAACATTTATATGTAAACATGCATTTGTTGACATATTCTAAATAACTAACATATGAAAAATATCTGCTGGGCAGGTGGTAAGCTGTACTGTGCAAACAGAGGGGTGGCAAAATACAATACCCACGTGTTGTTCATTTGTTCATCTTGTCCTTCTAAGGTGTCTTGTCCTTGCCCTAAGTTGTAGTGGGGGGATTGTTTCACGTGCCATCTAGCACGGTGTTCCTAACGGCAGGGAACAAATTAAAAAATACCACTGTCAACAGTGTTTAGCCATTAGTGCAATACAAACATCTAATTTGCTTTCACGGGAGGTTTGGGGGTGTGACGCCCCATATACATAAATGTGAGTGTGTGTATGTCTGAGCACTTAATTAAATTACACCAGTAATCTGATAGGATTTTGATCTCAATGGTTCCCGGACTACAATAGCATCACAGTCTAGGCTCTTACCTACTCTTTCTGCCCAATGAGTCAGACACTCCTTGAATCCACCTCATATCTTCCCAGATTAAAATTTCTTGCAACACACTGAAAAAAACACGTAYCAGACAGTAGATGTGGTTTGCTGCAGAGGGACTCCGCAATGTTTGCTGATTTTTTCCTGAATCTATGATACTGGTTTTCCTGCCTTGCTTCCAGCTTCCAAACTGCACCAAGAGAAAATTCAATAGGGTTGAATATTTATGACTTTTCTATATAAAAAGGTTCTGGAGCTGACATGAAAAAAGGACTCTGCACTTATGAACAGGAAGAGGCAGTCTGTAAAACTGAAGGTGGAGGARAGGTCTTTTCACCGCTGTTAAATTCCAGCCTATGCAAACGGTAGCTATATTGGAAATCAATAGCAAAACCCCCATAGACTTTGGTGGGAGAACAATTAGGTCACTGTTGGTTGTCTTTGAATTCCCACACTGGGTATGTCTATTGTTTGCTTGGCTGGCATTGTCTTGAAAAACCTACTGGCTTTTTTTCCTTTGTTCTGGGTTGCTTACATACATTAACTGCAGTAATTCTTATACTAAAGCCTACTTGTAATGGACGGGAATAGGCCAACTTTCTTTTAAATTGTATGCGACTTGTTTCTTGGCCCTATTGTGGTTCAAAAGACTGCTAGCGCTGCAAAGTGCTCACATAACACCTTGCACAGAGTTAATAAGCACAGTTATTTAAACCTTACTGTGCTTTCCTGTAGGATTACTGTGAAAAGAAGAAAGATAATAGCAGTTTGCCATGAAGATATGAAATAACCCTCCTTTGAGGCACTGTGCTGGTTTTGGCTGGGATAGAGTTAATTTTCTTTACAGTAGCTAGTATGGGGCTATGTTTTGGATTTGTCCTGAAAATAGTGTGTGACTGGCACCCACTTACGGTGTTCTCACAGGTGCCTCAGGTGTGAGTAAGAATTGGACCAAGGGTTGTGGATTCGCTCATCTGCTGCAAAGCAGAGGGTGTGGACTAGGGCAGGTGCCAGAGGCTGTGCTGTGTCAGCATAAGCACTCCTGTGCTGTGAGTTGGGTCAGGGAACTGAGTTGACAACATTTTTATTTTATTTTATTTTATTTTATTTTATTTTATTTTATTTTATTTTATCTTATTTTATTTTATTTTATTTATGCTGAGCTGGATCTGCCCGTTCCCTTGATCACTCCGCAGCCAGATGATCACTAATGGCAGAGTGGAGGAGGGAGTGGGGTGTTTGGTGAGGTGGGAAGGAAGGTGGGCTCACCGTTTTTCACAGCAGCCCTAAAGCTGAAGTATGGTTTAGCAAGGGTGTAGGAGCCTGGGCACCTTATGGGAGGGCGCAGGAGGACCCTGGTCCCCTGTGGAGCGGCCCCAGCTGAAGAGCACTGCTTGCTGCACTGGGTAGGGCAGAGGCTGCACAGCGGCTGCTTGGGGTAAGGAGGCTCTTGCCCGCCTGGGCTCCTCCCTTGGTGGTGGGTGAGAGCTGAGAGATGATATCCTCAGCTGGCCTAACTTGGGACAAAATCACTAAGTTCAGAGGAGCTGCCCCACCTCAGTGAGCTGAAGATACGCCTCTTTATGGCTGTGTGAAACCCAGCACTGCTGAGCAGCAGGGGGAAGCGTGCGAGGTGGGGGTAGTGGCCACTTTTGCATGGGTGGAGGGCACATTTTCAAACATGGGGTTCCCCCTTTGTTTGCTGGTCCCATCTAACTGGGTCCTCTGAGCAGGGGAGAAACTGTGATGCCTTCATGCTTTGTCAAGGCAAGGCTTTGTGGTGGGCTCTGTGGATGCAGAGAATAGGGGGTCCATGGGGGTGAGACTGAATGTAACAGTGCGGGTAGGCTGCTGGGCTTCCACCTCTCTAATGTGCATGTATTTATTGTTTTCCTTTGTGCCTTGGGTTTTTCTCTTGGCCTGGGTGTTTTTTGAAGCTCACACAAAGCCTTGCCCTGGCACTGCCCTGGCATTAGGAAAGCAGAAGATAAGGGAGCCTCCTGTTTGAAGAGACAAATATTCGTAAATATGTCTTGAGTGTTTTTCCCTGCACAATATCCTCTTTCTGTGTGCTCATTTGGAGAAGCTGTTCTTCACTTCTCCTCTAAAATGCTTTTGTGCAGCATTGCTGATGCAGAATGGTTGCCATGTCCCCTGCAGAGGGGACTGATTGATCACTACATGTACACATATATAATCTGTTGAGTGATTCTTCACAATAAGAGGCACTTTGCAGAAGTAAATTATTATTACTATCATACCATTACTTCACTCCTTTGGAACAAGGCTATTTTCCCCCACTAACTATCAGCATTCCCTGCTAGACAAATAGTAGTGCAGATACTCTCGGGATGAGTCACTGGGCTGCTGCAATAGGATGGCAGCTCATCCTCAGATAAGAAGCCCATTACCAGTGCAATGTGTCCAGTCACCACTGACTCAGAAACAGGAGTCCCAAGGTTGCTTTTCAGTCAGCATTGGTATGACTCTGTCACTAGGCTGCCTTAGCTTGCCTGACATTTTCACTTATGATGAAAATACCAGGCTGCTGATGTCAAAGCAGGACCTGTGTGACTCCAGTGGACTCTGAACAACTACTCTAACACATTATCCTACTGGAAATAATTCCAGGGTAGGGGCTTCCAAAGCTGTGTTCATGCAGAGCCACCTCATGGGTGAAATGGCAACTTGAGAGCCATGCTACAAAATTAATCTTGAAAGCCGTACTTTTACATCTGGTCACATAAACAGGTGTTGCCCTGAAGGTGCCAGTCCCAGCAATGGGACGTCTCTGGAAGCAGCTTGCTGTTCTCACCCCCAGATATCCCTCACCGTCCCCTGGGGCCTCTACTGAGTCCTGATACAACCCTGAAGGAGTCACCTGCAGACCCATCACCAGTCGCCCGATTCTCTCAATGACAGGCACAACTCAAAAACCTATTTCTGGGCCTCATTCAAAAGCTTTACTGGCTTCTAGTAGCTCGCAAGCTGCTCTCTGGGAAGAATTCAGGGTGGGGTGGGGGATTTGTTCCGTAAGTAATCCTGTAGCAGTAATGTCTGCTTTAATGCATACTGAGGAATATCTTTAGACCTTTACTTTCTCCTGACTTTCAATGACCAGGGCTTTGGCTGTTGTCAATTTTCAGGTACCTTTTGTACTTGGGAAGGCTGTGGATTGAGCTGAACTGAGAGCGCAAAGATGCTTGTCTGAGGGGTGCCTGCCTTTCTCGTTGTATTCTGTTTAGTCACTGTGGTATAAGGGAGGGCGCTCTTTGTCCTGTAACAGCAGGATTCACCGTAGTTTAATATGCTGCGGTGTCTGAGCCGTGGGTGACAGTAAGTGATCTGTGTCCAAAGACCTCAGCAGACAGTGGTTTGGAGACTGAGTGCTGGTACCTGTGCATGTTTGCCTCCTCTGGGGTATGATAAAGGGCCACGTCTCTACATCCAGAGCTTTGTGCTAATATGTAATGGAAATAACCGCAATKTCTAGAGCAAGCTTGTTCTGAGGAGTATGGCACACTGATTCTTGCCAACCAAACTGCTAGGAGGTTTGAAAAAGCTATTGAAAACCATATCCAGAAACCAGTGATGAATATGGAACCTGCTTGCCCTTAGTAATTTGGCTGATTTCACTACCTTGATTTAAGAATCAGCAATAAAAAGAGAAAAGAGAAGAGGCTAGACCTGCAAGGTGGCGCGAGTCAGTGCAATTTCACTGAACTAAATGGAGCTGCGGTAACATACACCAGTGAGCCATCCAGTTCAAGGCCTTAAAAGCTTTAAGTTGATGAATATTCCCTGCTGATGGCTGATTACTATTGACACGCTTTGGTACAATGCATCTGAAGTGCAGTACTCTATCAATTCAGCACATTACATGAGCCTCAGGCTTGCTTCACTTTTGTTCAACTTTTTTTGGGCACCAGAATTCACTCTCATTTTATGGTGATGTAAGTCTGGAATAAAGCCACAATATACTGGCAGCACTGCTTCAGGTACGGATTTGTGCAAACAAAGAGAAGTGTGTTTGTCCCTGTCTGAAAGTCCTTGCTGGCTTGATAAGTTGGATGTTTTTCAGGTTATTTTTATTTATTTATTTTCTTTTTCCTATTGATCACTCGCTACAGCAAAAGGGCTAGCCACACTTACGGTATATACAGACGTACCTGCCTTGCTCTCAGATTCYCTGCAGGCAAACGATGATAAATATGGAGGAAAAGAAAGATGGCTTTTAAAGAATGACCTTAGGAAACAGAAACTGCAAAAATAGTTGCTGTTCCTGGTGTTTCATCTGTGAATACACAGGGAAATTAATTCAAATGCAAGTGGGAAATGCATCCATATCTTTGGGTAGAGGAAACTGAATTTTTTTGCACAGCAGCTGGCTCTTTGGGGCCAGTCTTCTACTGATGTATCCGTGGGTTTCTTCATTGAACGGGGAAAGAGGTCATTGCTGGAAGATATTTTAAATTAAATATCAAATGTGCAGTAACTCTTTTATTGCCTAATAGTCCTTGTTTTTCTCATTACCTGTCAGATCTCCCCTTGGCTTGAGAAGCAAGTATCTTCTGAGGTCAGTCTCCATCACACAGCAGCTGGGCTGTTTGTTTGGTTAACTATTTTCAAGATTTACCTCTTCTTTTTCTTTTTCCTTCTGTGAAATACATTTACAGCGTATTTGGCCTGATTGCCTTTGGCATTGATTCTGAATGGCACTTGACCTAGTGGGACGGTTGCATCATTGGATATTTATATAAAGAATCAACGTTTGTTTCATTAGTTCCACAACCGACACTGGGATCCTAGAGTAAGCCTTTTGTTGCCTCTGGGTATTTCTTCCAGAATGTTCTTATGCATAAAATTTCTGAGATTCTCCTTGTTAAAAAGGAGAAATTAAAAAGTGAAATAACTACTGACAAAAGCCTAGAAGAACACTCAATTTGGAAAATCACTTTCATTCAGGAGCATAGTTGTTAAATGCAGGTTAGCTATGCACACAGGGAGATAGTTTTGCCTTGCTCTTAGCAATGGAGGCAGACACACCATCACTTTCCTGTGCTCCCTTTGATCTCTGGTGTCACCTGAACATTTCTATGCTCTGCAAGTTCAGCGCCATTTTCTGACTGCCATTTCTTGCTGAGGCTGAGGATTATTTGGCAAATGCACATTTGAACTTTATGCAACCTTCAGCTTTCTCAGAAAGTAAAGAAGCAGGGCCTGAAAGTCCTGTTGAGGGATCTTGAAAACAGGAGAGGGAGAAATAGTAGGCAGTAAAATGAAAGACTTTTCTGACCTTCTTTTTTAGCCTGTTTTTAGTTACCTTGGCTGAATATAGCCTTGCTTGCCATTGATCATATAAACTGGATGCTCATCATCTTTGAATCTACGTCACTCTACATGTGTCTATGGGAAAGTAAACTCTGTCTTCCAGGGAATCAATCTCAACTTGTGCTGGGACATGAGAAAGTGATAGAGGCAGTTCATAAGTGATACTAGGAAAGAGCTACTCTGAATAGGTATCTCTGAGTTAGTAACCTTAACTTCTCTTTAAAGTCGAAGAAGTGTTTTCCTTTCAAGTATCCAAAACGGATTAGATGACTCATTCCCTAAAACTACTCCAAAGCCTATCAAGAGGACCTAGCTTAGCTTTGCTCAGTTGTAAATGTATGTTGACAGATGCCTTAAGGTCTGGTGAATCCCACTCTTGATAGTTCTAAGGATGCAAAGGGGATCTGAGGATACTTACAGTTTGCAGGAAGTGCCAACCCCAGATTTAGAACAAGGGAATAGCTGTTCAAATTAGACACAACTGACAAATCAGCCTTAATTCAGCAAATTGCTAGTAACATCACACTCAGCACAAAAAGAACATGATGTTTCCTGTTCTCCGTGGGCTTTCTTAGACATGGGAAAAAATCTGATATAGCATAAAATTGTCACAGAAGTCTGCATATGGCTGATGCCTTATATAGGTTTAAAGGAAATTCCCATGACCGCATTTGACCTTCCTGTTTTTTAAGACACAATCAGCATCCATATAGCTGTGCACCTGTGTATTATCATGTACTTTGCACATGATGAAGCTGCTGAGTTATGTTAGAATTGGCAGGATGCAAGTTGATATACCTGCCAAGGCAGGAGAAAAATTAAATTGTCTGTAAAATACATGCCTTCACTTTAACAAACTTGGTTCAGCTATGGCACAAAACACTTATCAGAGTACTGAATAAAATAGTCATTTCAGTGAATACAGAAAGAATACCAGAGTGTGTTTTTTGAAATACACACTCTTGATGCAATTCCCTTGCTGAGTACTTCCTTCTGGGAAATAAACATTGTTGTACATGGTCCATTTTGCTAGCAACTTATCTCATTTATTCACCTGAGTTTCATACAGTTCAGTTTTAATTTTGCAGAAGAAAAAATCTTACCATATAAAGGATGGGGTCTAAGCTACTGTTTGACTACACAGAAAATCATACTATACCTTGAATCACAGATTTTTTGGTACTTACTGGATATTTATTACTTCAGTGAAAAGAGTAGATGACATGAATAATTCTTCTGATTGATAGATTGGGGCCAGAATGCCCAGAACCTTGCAGGACTGAGTATTTAAGACCCAATCTGACAAGATTCATACCGACAATTAACATCAGGCACTGTGCACAATCCTATTGACATCTCTAGAGACAGATGCCCAGCATACAGTTAAGAACCTGTAGAAGTCTTTGAACAGCCAGAGTTTTAGCTTCCAGGTTGAGAAATGTGTATTTTAAATATAGCACTAAACCCCGCAAAGGCTGGGTTCTAGTTTCCATTCAGCTCTAGACTAAGTGTTACTTCACCTGGGAAATGAATCATATCTCAGAAGAAAGGTGTGCTGTTTGACTGAATTGAGCAATTTGAATTCCCAGGATAAAATGTACTCAAGATACAATAGACACTTCTATAAATGCTTTGAATTTAAGTAGGAGTGACACACATAGGAATCAATTGGCCATTTATTTGTTCATTTATTTATTGACAGAATTGTATTTTTGGTACTGAAAAGTATAGATCCATACAAGTGATGCTGCACTTTATTGGCTTTGACAGTCATTTTGCTTCTAAATATTTTACCGAGTTTTCTTGCAGCCACAGAATTCCTGGCTGAACACTGAGGACACATCTGGTCTCTGGCTGCTGCAGTTAGTCGCACCACTGTCACAAAAGAAAGAGTGGGCAAGTACACATTGCCAATGTCAGGCTCACATTTGGGGATCTTTAATGACATAGGATCAGGAGGATGGATCCTATGTAGGGTGGATGACTAGAGGCAAAAGTAGGATCTCAAACTATTTCAAGGAAAATACAAATGTGATTCCAGGCCTTTGCATAAGAGTTTCTTCCTGGGGAGAAGAAGGGGTTCTAATCTCACCTAATGTTAGACAACTGCAGTGTAGGTGCCTGCCTTTGGGATAACCTCCTTCATAAGAAGTGGAGAGAAAGAGGTGCCTAAAGGTCATGATTGATTTTCCCTGTCCTACCATCTGGCTTAGGATGAGATTGATCACAGCTGCACTTAAAAAAGCCTGTTTCTCCATTGACTACTGAGAGACCCTGAAGGACAGTTGAGGTGTACATGTCTACACTGCAACCATCTACAGTTAAGGGAGGTTAATGTTACCCCCGCATCTCTTGTCCCAGGACCCCTCTGTATCCCTGCAACTGAGTCAGGTAGCAATGTTTATCTGCTCTCAAATACTTTCCTACAATTTTCCTAATACTTCTGCTGAATTTTCTCTAGCCTCCAGATGACATTGAAAAATGCTTTCAAGAGCCCCCAGTTTGAATCAGGTGCATAACTTGAAGCTAGGCATATACTTAAATCACCTGATGAACTGATAATCTCATTGATTTAGCTGTGACTTATCCACCTTTAAGCAGGCTGTGGGACAAAGCGCTCAGACCCCAAACCTATCAAACACTCACATGTATAAAATATTGCATCATAGGTAGAATGATTTTAAATTGTTACAGGCAATAAGTAGATGGTAGTTTTATCTACTATTATGGAGAAACTGTTGAACAATTGTCCAAAGTCTTTTTTGTAACCACATTACAACATTGTTATTTTCTCTGAGGGTGGTAATGAGGATGAATTAGGCAATAATGCAAATCCCTTTTAAAATGAGAAATAACACATAGGATCATTGTTTTTCTACCCTTTGGGTACAAAGGCTAAAATAAAGATCTAAGTCTTCTCCTCTTCTTTCCAATAGCCTGTCTCTTTGCACCCTTAGTTTTATGATTTCCTCAAGCTTATAAATCTCATGCAAGAGGTAAGGATTGTAAGGAGAGAAAAATCACTCTATYGGGTGAGTTTACATCATTCCTCTTCATTGCCCTTGTGTTCAATTATTTTCATCCTTAATGGTCTTGTTGTTTTCCCTGTATACAAATCAAGCTACACTGACAGGCAAAATTAAGTATAGGACAATCAGCTGTTTGCTTTATTGCCTGATGAGGATGGGCTACAGAGGTATTTGATGCTACTAGCATCCAGGGAAAAGTACCTGAAAAAGAGTTGCCTTTTTGTGAAAAATTTTCTTGATACTGTCTGCACTTTCTAGCCTACATCTTTAAAAAGAGGGAGAGTGGGATCTTGTTGCTGTTGTATTGGCCTGCAGATCAGTGGGTTACCGTGGCCATGCTGGGGCAGCTGACAGATCTTAGGCAAAGTTCCTTCACCTCTGTGTCTCTTTCCCATCTAAATACTTACTTTTTAAAAGGTCCTCGTATTTTACACCAATAAGACTTTCTATTTGCAGCTACAATTATTTTTCTGTGAAGAATGCTCTTCGTAAGAAACTGAATGGACAATGCTGGAGAGAGGGAAGATTTTAATTTATCTTTTTTACACAGGAGTTTTCTACTCAATAAGTTGAGTTGGAGTGTAAAGTTCTGCTTTTTGGGTAAGCGCATATGATTACTTAAAAAAACTGGCAGATTTTCCTACTCCTTTCCATTTTACCAACTGGAATGGTGTTTCAAACTTAACATGAACTGTTGGTATGCTTCCCAGTTCCCTCATTAGAACAAGTATGATGGTGTTGCCTACTCATTTGATTGTAAGCTTTTCCCAACCCATTTCCTTTTCTTGTACATTTAAAAACACTAGAGAGAACAGGATCCTGATTCTAGTAGAGGCCTTTGAGCATTGCTACGTTAAAATCACAATAAATGTTGAACTTCTGCAACCCTTCAAGCCACAACAGAGTAGGTCAAATATTTGAACCGAGGTAGGAAATGTTAAATGCCATGTTGATTTGGAAATTGTATTTGATACTGTCTCAAAACATAGGACTGCGTTTCAACTGGTATGAGAGTCGTAACTTTTTTGAGGTCAATGGATCTCATACTGATTTAACTATTATTATCTGTTTGGATAGTAATGGTTTGGAATGAATGAGACAGCTAAACATTTTTCTACTATAGATGATGCCTCTTCTACATGATTTGAAAAAGACCAAAGCTTAGAAGGAAGGAAAGACAGAGACCGTAAAATAACACGGGCATGAGAAACCAAAGCATGCATCTCAGAGGGAAAAGATGTTGAAGCTGGAGGACTCAAGATTTGTGCTCAGGTTTGGGACAGTCTAGTTAGAGGAAGACAAAATGCTGACTGTTCACCTTTGTGCAAATCAATTGGATGTTTTGTGTACAGAGATCTTGGCAGCAGCACTCTATGGGTCAAAGAACATTTGTTTGCTTTCAAATGATTTTCAAGAAATGAATGCTTTTTTGCGTTGCTAGTGCCTAACTATCATTGCATGCAGTTCTGTTGGGAAACTCACTAGCTTTGTCACTCGCTGGCTTTGATTTGCCTTGTTTGGTTTGTTTCTTTTAATTCTTCAATTTTCTTTTTTCTGCTGGGGTGAACTTTGTGCTCATGCTTCCCGGTCCGTGATACTGTAATCTTTTACTTATGCACAGAAAGCTGTGACACTGGCCACATAGGTGCAGGCTTCCACGCTCCATCCTGGCACATTGTTTGTGATTACCACTTTGCGTTATCCACACACCCCTGGCCTCTTTAGCGATCATTCAACAGTGCTAGTGAGCACCAGTTGTGATGGTAGCTTCTGCATCTTGACCACTTATCTACTTTGTATTGGATTGACGCTACCAGTTTATTTAGGGCAGAGCTTCATACAGGCATGTGGCAGTAAAAATACATTGAGTTTATTGTTCTGGAGCTGTGACACTGGATAAAAAAATCTGTAGCCCATATGGTCATCCATACCGTTCTCCTTTGACCAAGAGGTACTGGTACAGTCAGCACCTGGGAGGCTGACTTACAACATCCTCCCTCCATACTTTGCTGCCTCACTGATTATTTACTGGGGTTACAAAGTAAGTTCTGTGGTTAAAACACTGGACTGAGATCCAGGAGAGGCAAGATAACTCTTGCCTCGGCCACAGATGTTCCTTCTGATCTTGGAGAAGTTGTTCAGTGTCTCTGCGACTGTTGGGAGTAAGAGCTCTGCTCTGTCTTACAGGAGTGTTGACAGAGGGTTAACTTTTTTGCAGTGAATAGATCCTGCTAAAATTGTGCATTGGCTGAGGTGCAGGAGGCAACAAGTGAGAAGGAAGGCAGAAGTTACTGTAAGGGATAGGCTGAACACACAGGCCTGACGCAACCAGGCTGCATCACTTGGTTTTGTAAAGATAAATTGATTAATCCTTATGAGGTGCTGAGATATGTGAAAGCCATAGAAAACCCCAAATATAAATACACCAACTAACAGAATATCCACTTGCACTTCTATGAAAATCCCTGCCAGTTATTTTTTTTGAAACTGAACCTAGTGCTTACAGCATTTTTTTTTACATAGTGCAATATTCAGAGCTGGGAAAAAAGGTTAAATTCAAATAAACCTGAGGATTTAATTTTTGGCTATAAGACAGACAGAACTGAAACTTAATTGCATCCTTGGAAGCTAACGTAATGGCCTTTTGCAGTGTGGGGGCACATTAAGGCCACATTCACAGCTTTCTTTTCTAATACATATTCAAATGTAAGAGCAACTGCTCATTTTAGAAATACATCCAGAAGTAAATCCTACTTCACCAGTACAGTAACAGAACTGGGTCCGGGGAGTGAGGAGTTACACCTGCAGTTCTCCATTTGCTACTTTTGAAGGTGTCACCTTCACACAAAGCTTCAATCTGTTCCACGCTCCAGAGGCCAGAATGGCCTTTGCTACCTGCAAAAGGCACCACGCTTCTGCTGCTCCCCCATTTCTGCACTAATCAAAGTTCTCGGCACTGATTTCTTTAATTGCACAGGTGAGATTTGAATGAAAATTGACGTCTCATGGGTTCCAATCTGACTGAATTAACCTACAACAGGATACAACTCAATGTCCTTTAGACTCTTAAATGAGTCATTTTTTCACGAGCGCTTTTCAAGTACAGTGCACAGTGATGGGGTGAGGGGTGTCTGCGTTTTTCTGAGCAGGGACATATATGAAAAAAAGTGGTTACCTAACTGACCAGGAAGGCAACCCCCCTCACACACTTAGTTTATACTTTTGCCGGTGTTTCTGGGAGGTAGCGTACATAGACTAGGCCACTAATGACTTGCATCAGTGACTTAACTCAGGGGCTCTGCAAACGCRCTGGAGTTTTTGTAGTATGAACAGATTCTGGAGGTGGATGCCTGGCTGTGAATAGCTTTTGAAAAGTTCTCTGAAGGCAAGAACAGCTTCATGCTGGCATACCTCAAGTCAGTGCTTTTACACTAAGGATGGACTTAGGTTTGTATCTGTTAACTGTCTTCAGCCTTCGTAACTCAAGGAACCAAGAGTGAAATAAAAGGTGATGAAGAAAGGGTCTCTTGTTCACCTGGCAGCCAGCAGGAGGGAAGCAAAGAAGACAGGCCTGGGGCATGCCCATGTGGATGTTGGAAATGATGCCCGGGACTCCCCGATTTCATTATGCTCCACTGTGCCAAGCAGCAAACGGGTCTCCATTCAACCCTTCTCTCCCACCTTCCCACCTTATTTCCCTCTTTTTCCCTCCCTCTTTTTACTTATTCTCACAAGTTGCTCACCTCCCCTTCTTCCTCCCTCTGCCTGTATCCTCAACCACTGAAAAAGCTGCTTGCCTCAGGATGGCGTCTACTGGCAACTCTGTGGGAATAATACAGTTACCAGAGCACAGACACAAAACTTGGCCTTACAAAGTGGTCCCTGGGTTTCTACTCCATGCCCATGACTCTTGTTGTGATGCCATTGCAGCTTGCCACCCCAGTGAGCAGAATTAAGCAGGGAACTAGAAGATGCTCCCTTATCTACTCTCAACAGCTGTGTTTGCAGAGAGTAAAAACATGTCCAGGTTTTTTCTACTTTTCTCTCTTGATCATGTCTGATCATCCCATCTGCCCCATGATTTATTTCCCTATACTGGAGGAAATTACCATTGTTTAAGAATTTCAATTTGCAGAGACCAAAAAGCTGAATGTAAAGGACTTCCATACAGAAATCAATGCTTGCATCAAAGGTCAGAGGAAATGATCAGACAAATAATCTGTCTCGATCTATCATGTCCATTTTGCCTTGAGAAGATCAGAAAACCACACATACTTAGTCATATTGCTAACAATAGTCCTTTGACTTCAGATTGGGCTAAGATCCTAATTTCTACTGACTTATTCTAGGTTGAGAATAATTAATTTCTTTGTTGTGACACAAAATAAACTATAAATTCTTAGTGAAAGACTTACTGAAGGCAGATAGAAGCATATGCGTCCTAAATCTGTTGACTTTTGCTGCTTTATCAAAATCAAAACATTTCAAAGACATTTTTATTTTTGTTTTTCTTTTATTTGCATTCACTTATTTTCAGACGTTCAGGTGAGCATTCCTGAAGTCCAAAGCCTTCTGGTCAATTCTGGTCAGAGGAAATAAGAACAACACAGATTAAAACAGAAAAAAAGAAAACAACCAAAGAGCCCCCCTTTAGAGTTACAAATCCCATTTTGATAAGACTGCATTTTACATAGATTTGTGAATGTTCCTTTTACAAAATATGTTGGTCTCCAGGTAACTTCACCTGAAACATTGGAAATGTCTTTGTTCCGTAGTGAGAAAGAGCCTTACCTCCATGGGAACAGGTGGCTCACAGACCATGAGTGCTTGTCACCTGGGTAGATAAGCCTACTGCACTTACTCCCTTTATTTCTATCCTGATGATGCTGACATGACAATTCCATGCATTTTTCTTAGTGAAAAGAGGTCAGTTTTAATTGTCATCTTAAATATAGTAGCAAATTTCCATTGAACATTTGAATACTCGCTGGAGGCCTGTTTTCGTAAGTGAAGAAAATCTCATAGCCTTGATTTCTACTGTTTTGACACTTTCTTTTATGAAGGTGTCAGCCTCTGACTTGTAGTGCAATTATTGCAGTGACACTGACACCTATATATTGGTGCTATTAACACTTCCATTTCATGTCCTCTAGATATGAGTTGGGTCTTGGAAATCCTTTGGTTGAGTTATTTGCCTTAGGATGTGCCTGCAATGCAAAAATAATCAAACCATAGGATTTCTGGCTTTTTAAAGCTGAAATGAAAATCTTAGTTGTCTTTATATGTGACACATTCAATGTGTGCTAATTTTCAGTTGAAGCTGCATTTGTTATAGGTGTTATTTAATGTGATGGTGTTGGTAGAGAGACACAGAGGCCTAGAATAGTTCATATTAAATTCCTGGAGGAAATTCCTCTTTAAAATACAAGAATCAGTTCAGATTGTTGCAGTAGGTATAGAATTTGGCAATGGCACTTTCTAGCTGACTAGGTCCATCAACCAGAACCGTGAGGGAGAAGTTGAAAGACTGTCATGACATTCATTGGCATTTTAACCACTAAAATGGCATGGCTATAACTAAGAGTAGATATTATTGCTGCTCAATACAAGCAGCTGTCCTGGAGGCAAGCAGAAGAAATTCCCTTACTGTGAGACTTCCAAACAGGGCAGAATTTGTCAGTGTCTCTAGGACACTAGTAAAACTATAACCACCGAATTTCTCTCAAAAGCTGATGAAAGAAAAAAAGTTTGCATTTTACTAAGCATGTTACTTTAATCTGACATAAACTTGTGCTGCCATTTGTGCTGCCATGGGGCATGTTCCCCCTCCTAACCCTTACTAACCACCTGTGCCTGCTGCTGCCTCTTTTGTGGTGACATGAACATTGATATGATTCGTGACGAATCAGATGGGAGAACAGACGAGCTGAAAAGTACCTCTCCTGAAAGTATGATCTGCTGGGTCACTTGCATGTGCTTGCCCAACACTGGTGTTGGTACAAGGGAGGCACTAAGAGCAAGGAGCTAGGTGAAGGAACTTTGGTTCTGCGTTGCAGAGAATAAAGAAAGTGTACTTCAATCACAAGTATTCTCAGAAAGAGCTTAATCAGTCCCCCTGCAGAGAGCAACTTGAGTACAGGCTTGGTTTGTCTAGTCAGAAGAGTGGGTGAGGAAGATTCAAGGATTCTCAAGTCCTGACTCTTATGCCAGTTYATGACTCAGATACAGAGAGGTGTACAAGGATCAACAGCAAGCTCAGACCTTCTCATGATGCTCATCAATCACGATGCTCACGAAGTGCTTAGTTCAGTCTGAATCAGAAGCAACTCTTCCATAGTCAGCAGAGTTATGCTATCATAAAACCAGCATGACAGGACAATCAGGTCTTATGTCGATAATTATCCTGTTTCTTCACTTTGAGCATTCCCAACCATTTTAGCAATGCTTCCCACATCTTCCCCATGTGTTGTTATCTTGTCTGGCAGAGTGGGGTTGTTTGATTTTTCTCCTGGTGCCAACCATTGGTCTCAACATCGCTTTTGTGGTTTTGTTTGAGGAGCAGAGGGCTGCCAGTACTGTTTGCTGGGTTGGCAGCCTCCCCCATGTGTAGTCAGGGAGGATAGATAGATGATGCCTTAACGGTGATGTGGGAGAGGAGGCACTCCTCTGCTGTGACAGGCACTTCAGCAAAAGTCTCTTAACGTCCTCTCATCTGAGTTGTCCTTTTGAACTCCAATTTCACTGGTTTGAAAATGGTTTCTGTATTAATTAGTTGATCTCTCCTCTTGAAATTTTCAAATCAAACAGTTGACAATACACACACATACAAACACAAACACATCTATGCTTATTCACTGCTATTAATAAATTTTTAAAAAAGATCCTGGGTAGACTGCAGTTTATGAACCTACATAAGGTAGCATAAAAAGAGGATAAATTAGTAGTCCTAGTATAAATCTCTTTTGCAGGAAAATACATTCCTTCAGGCTGAGAGCTGCTGAAATGACAAGTTCTGATAAGCTTGCATCCACAATTTTTTTTTTAATATGTCTTCCTCTTTCCACAGTGCCAGTTGTGTGGTTTATTTAAGAAAATGTAACATATACACCTTCTTCTCCACTCCTTGCAGCCTCCTGGCAGAAGAGTCAGTGTTCATCTCAGAAAATTCAAAGGTGCGTAACTGGAGTTGCTAAATGGCTTGACTCAACTTTTGTGAGAGTTCTTGAACAAATTTTTTTTTTTACCTGGAGGAACCATCAGGTGCAACATAGCAGATGTCCAGATATCAGTGTCATCTGCTGCCTTTCCTCAGAATATTTTAGAGACAAAATACAGTGCCTAGCTTTTTTCTCAACTTTTCTTTTTCTTTTTTGGACAGCTTAAGCTACATGAGATGATTGTACCCACCATAGCTTCCCATTGCTGCCAGATGACTGAAAAAGAAAAGCTGAAGCTAAATTTGGGTGTGCTCCCTCTTTTGTAATACGTGTAGTGTGCAGTCCCTTTTCTTTTTCAATTCAGGCATTGCTTCTAAAGTATATCTGTGAATCACTCTTAAAAGGATCGGCTGTGGCCATTTCAAAGCATCATCTTCTTAACAAATTCAAAGCAGATTGACCTGTTTCCCCATGCTAAAACAGTTTCACTGACTTGTTAATTTTAGAGGATGTTTCCAGACTGTAGCTTTCTTACTTCCAGAGCCTGATGGATCTGATTTTGATGCCCTCAAGTCAGTAATAATTTACCCCACATGCGCTAACATCCCATTAAGTATGAATAAGAGTATCACCATCAAGCCTTACGTAAACTTGTTTCAGGCTCACCCGGTACACTTCATTCTGTTCTTTCCCCATTCTTATTTCTCTCTTCCCCCTCTGATTTTCTTACAGTCTTGTCAGTTGTTTCAACAGCAGATCCTGTCCTCTAGAACAACTTTCTGTTACTGCTCTTTGACTTTCCTAGAGTAATGAAACCTGTTGTCAGTCAGGTGTAACATTTAGGCACTGTTAGAGAAGCAACAAATGTTGGTTTTGCATCACCTTGAGGTTCCTCAGTGCTGGCTGATCTTCCAGTGTCCAGAGCATCCAGATGTGAGGCTGGCAGAGAGTTGCAGGAGGTTGGCTTATGCAGCTGCACTATGATAGAAATACCCAAGAAACTATTTTAGGTACTGAAAACAACATAACTTGAAAAAGAAAAAAGCAGCACAGAACTGGTCTGCTGCTGAGACCCATAGGAAACTTAGCTGGGTAGAGCACCATGGCTCACTATGCTACTGCAGCTTTCTCTGCCCAGCAGTGCCCTGTGCACAGCCCCTGCTGGGTCCTGACCCTGCAGCCTGAGAGAGCAGGGAAGCAGAGCAAGACACTGGAGACCTACGTTCAGTTCTTGGCTGTGTCAAAGATTTCTGTCACCTTGAATATGTCCCTTACTTATCTTCTGTTACTATTTCCATCTGTAAAATAGGGAGAACATGTTTCAACTCCTTATAGAATAATTGTGAAGGTAAATCCAAGAAAACATTCAAATACTATTATAATAAGTAATAATGCCAGTAATACAATTTATCAATGGGGTGGAACAGAAGTTCCTGTTTCTACAGAGGGCAAAGCTTATTCCAGTTTCTTTTTATAGTATTCTCTACTTTTCTAGAGGTGCTCCTGGTTTTCTAATTAAATAGTTTCATAAAGAAAGCTCTCCTCCCCTGCCAATGCATTGGAACCCAACAGCGGAGCACAGGCAGCTCATGGGTCATGTCTGTTGGTCACAGATCTCTTGGGGTTTGACTTCAGGCAAAACATGCATGTAGCCATTTAAAAGAAGACCATGCTATGTAAACAAAAAGCTGCATTTTGGTATCATTGGAGATTCAAAAAGTTATCTCTGCCCTGGGCTTGATCGTGTTCTGATTGGAGGTGATGGGAGCTTTTCTGCTAATTTCACAGGGAGCTGGGCTGGGGTGAGTAAGCTAGCAGTGATATTTAAAGAGAAGCAATGCCAGCTAGGTAATCACTTCCAGAGCGCTGGGGAAGGCAAGCATGTTTTGTACCTTTCTGTTTGAAAACACAAGACTCTGACTAGTCCACACAGCCAGGGGCAGGCTGCAGAAATTAGTCTCCCATGTTGGGGTTCACTAAGCCATTCTGCAAGAAGGCTTCATTCCCCTAAGGGTGCTTTTGTCTTCCTCTACACTCCTTCCCGAAGGATCACTGCTAGTCCCCTGGAAACCTGCCTCAGGGCCACTGTCTGTGCTGGAGTCCTTGATATATCCCCCCGTGATCATCACTTTTCTTCAGCACCCATCCTGCTTGCAGCAGCACCGCTTCCAGTACGTAGTGCCTTGCAACCCTGCTGCAATGCTGCTGCTGCGTCCTTGCACTACAGGGCTGCCAAGAGGCAGTGGTAGAGCTGAGGCAGCTTGTGGAGGAATCGGGCGGAAGGTGCTCCGTGCCTTAAACATGACACTTGCCTGGTTGCTCAAGAACCCAGTATGAGACTGTTTCCAAGAAGCTTCCCAGCACACACAGGACAAGACCCCTGTAGGCCAGTCTTGGGGAGACACTCTCTGCTTACGAGGTCCTGGCACTGCCCTGCCCCGAGTGGGATGCCTTGTGCCACACTTGTGAGCAAGGCTGGCAACTGTGTTTGACTTCCTCAGGAGTGGCCTGTGCAGAAAAGGATGCTGGCTCCCACCTTTTCTTCACCACTGTGCAAAGCAGGTCAGCACCCAGGTTGCCACATTGCATGCAGTGAAAGCAACTGTGCTCAAGGAGCTAGACAGAGATGCCACAGCTAAAGCTACATTGCTATATTTAGCACTTAACCAGAGTGAACCACAGTTTGCATGAGGAAAGATGGATCTTCCTCACTGCTCAGGACAGATTTAGGAGTATGCACGGCAGCATTATCTCATGTTACTGTGTCTTCATTATTTCAACAGCGGCCTGTTTCAACTGGCTGTAAGACAGCACTTCATGAGGCATTAGGCATAATTAAAATTAACTTTCAACTGCCAAAACAAATAACCAGACTAAATGCATTTTCCTTTCCTTTATTTTGAGTTATCTTTGTTCCTTTACTGAGTGGAGTTACATGACCCTTCAGAACTGTTTTCCCAACCCTTCTCAAGTTTGAAGTAACCTGAAATAAAGAGCTTGTGATCACTTCTGCAGTGAGTATCTGGGCTTGGCTCCATCCACAATAAAAGCATATGCAAAATGAGGTGGGAGTTCCTGTTTGGGGAAAGGGGAAAGGCACAGTGCAAAAACAAAAGCCCATTTACAGCTTTTCTATAACTCACCATGGAGTGACATTGTTTTGACAGGTGAGAGGCAGTATACCTCACTGCACTGAGAGAGATATTTCTGAGTAGCCAGAATCTCCCTTTGTAATGTGTGTGAAAAGGAAAGTAGGCCAGAGGAAGAAACAATTCTCTCTTAGTACAGTAATGCTTGCTCAACAAAACTTAGAAGATAGTATCTACAGAAATACCAGCCTTTCAAAAGCAACAAGAATTAGGAGATTACCTGAGTGTCACTACCTCATTTACTGAATCTGTGGAAAACTCTCTGGAAACTTGATCCACATGCCTGCTCATTTTTTGGCTATTATGCAAAGAGTAATTACATTATCAGCCAACCAGTAAAACAGGCAAAAACCCGTGGTGAATGCTACTGTTCCACTGATCTATTTAATGAATGAATGACCTTTTCATTTCATTTGCATCTGACTTGTAAAGGAGAGAAGGCAAAATAGAATAACAGCAATAAAACCATGAAAAAAGGGGATGGGGATGTTTGCATTGTTCTGTGAGGCACCATGCAAAGACCCACTTTTGACCAAGTTTGCAGTGATAAATACGTGTGACGAAATTTAGCACTGTGTGGACCTATGTTTCCTTAAAGCAGTACAGCCCTGTGACTGTTACGCTACTGGACTCCACAGACCTACCCCTCAGCAGGGCTTGCTATTTTGGGTACTGCACTGCACCGCCTGGCTGGCACACCTCCTGCTCTGGCTCTAGGGCAGCCTCTCGAAGTTTAGGCCAACTCCATGGTGATTTGTAAATGTACCCAAGCTCTGAACCAGTGTGACATTTTCATGCAGGGAGGAGAAGAGAGAGAAAAGACCAATGTTGTCTGGCTGTGTACCTTACCTCTCTCTCCTTTTCTGTATACCAGATTCTTGCCATAAGACTCCGATAGAAAACCCGTTGAAGAAAACGAAAAGATTCCTACAACATCAATAAGCTTTCAATCAGGCCAAAAGAGCAAGGTTATGTGGTTGCCTGGCTGCTCCAGTTCTCTTATGTCCCCAGTGGCAGGCTGTCAAATCCAGTAATTCACATAAAATAACCTTCTAGCATAAAATGGAAAAAGCAACAGCAACAAATGGAAATGATAAAACTGAGAGGAAAAAGAAAAAAGAAAGAAGCTGATGTTTCTTAAGTTTCTCAAATACACAAGTAGTTAAAGATCAAATAGGTGCAACTGAAAACATCAGGGCTCAGCTAAAGCCATGTGTGTCTGTCATAACCCTGCCATGGTGCCCCACCAGTGTGATCAGCCAGCACGGAGAACCTGAAATGTCCCTCTTTTCCAGGCCTGGCAGGGTGAACATGTCTCCTAGCGACTGCATCCTTTTGCAAACTCTAGCCACCTAAGTAGCTGTGGGTAGCAGAGCTGCTCAAATTGACACCAGCTGGCTGAGCAATAAAGCTTCTGCTATAATGTTCCCTCTTGGGTTGAATACCCCAAACTTTTACTGCTCAAACCTGTTGTTGCCCCTGTGCAGAAAGTCTGCCCAGAGTGGACACACAACTGAGCAAAGCTGCCGTTGCCCCGGCTCTCCGGGGTGCCAAGCCTTGCTGCCAAAGTCATGCAAATAACTCATTGGTGCAGAACAAAATCAGGTCAAAGAACTCCAGATTTTGGTCTGAATCACTTATAACTTAAGCACAAAGAAGCCTGAGGGTATTTGCAATGTTTCTTCTGTGGCCTGCTCATTTCTGAAGCAGAGTATTCAGTGAATTCCCAAGTTTTAATGCAGCATCAGAAGAAACATAAAGGTAATGTTGTCATACTACTCCAAGTGCCGGGTGAAAAGTCATAGCAGAAAAACAAACCTCACCAAACTGTTAGATGTCTCATGATAGATGAGTCAGAAACTCTTTGTTTCCTGCTACACTGTTACCAATTTAGCAGGCTGCAAAACGAGAAAATGGAGCTGTGGATGACAAAGAAGAGATAATTTGTGAAAAATGCCCTCAGCTTGTGGGGTAGATGAAAGACAAGATACAGCAATTACAAAATACCAGGAGACACACTATGTGGGCAAAGGGTGTGTCCAGGTTCTTCAAGCATTTGAGCAATTAAAATCCAAGTTATCATTCTTTCCAATAGTTTTCAGCGAGCAGAAGCAGGTGCCTTCTCCAAAGACCACTAGTAGATACATCAGATACGTTGCATCTGGCACCAAATGAAAGGCAAACATTTAGGCTCTAGTGATCCTTAGTTTGCATCCTTTTTGAATTCCAGAGGGAAGAAGTGTTTTCTGCTAGGAAAGTGTAGAAAACAGTGTTATCAGTGGGGTGTCACAGCACAGAACAAAAGCAGAAGTTCAGAGGTTATTATGAGGCCCAGGTTCAAGATTACTCACCTTTGCTTCTCTCATGTGAGCCAGACTTACCAGTGAAATTCATTTCATGTGTACGTGATCCAAGTAAGGCCTCATCATCTACCACATAACCCCAAAGATGGAGAGTTAAATACAGCTTTGGGCCATGTGTGAACCATCAAATGTAAGTGAATTTGCATTTTGATTACACTAGATATAGTTTGATGAACTAAAACAAATGACTTCTGTAAGATTTGTGAATCCTCCTGTGAATTAAAATGTTCTGTGTTTCAACTCCAAATGTTGGTCAGCAGAGCAATGCTGTATAATAGGCCTACAGAATAAGCCGTGATTGTTTCCTGTCATTCTGCTGTTTCAAACTGAATGCCTTAAAAACGAGATTGGATGGCGCAATTTGAAAATAACTAAACAGTTCAATAGCAACTTTACAAAGATCCGTGCTTGAGGAAGACATCTCCCTGGGGTTCTTGACAGTATGGCATCTACATTCTCCTGCATTTCAGGAAGGAATTTAGAATGAGCTCAGAGGGAAAACAATTCAGTGAAAAGCCATGAGAATTATTATGGGAAATGAAAAACAGATCATAGAGAAAAACTCTGAGCACGCTACCTGTTTCCTTTATAATAGAACTGATTGAGGAGTAACACAGTTACAGTCTGTATGTACCAGCACTGAGCACACAGCTTGAATGAACTTYTCAGTATAGTAGACAAAAGTATAACAAGGTGCATTAACTGAAAGGCAGACAGTTCAAACTAGGAATAAGGCACACATTTTTAACAGTGAAAGTAATTGAAACAATTTACCAAGGACTTCAGTGAATTTTCCATCAATGAGAATACATATAGAATGACTGGAAATTTTTCTAGAAGACACCAAGTTGAAACAAAAATTAATTTACCAAAGTTCAATGGCATGTCATATACAGGAGGTCAGACTAGATTATCACAAATGGGCCTTTAGAGCTTTAAAGTCTAAGAATTTATGGGAGATGGAAAAGATATTAACAAATTTTCTTCCAGTAGAATGTCCTCAACAAAGATCAATCTCTATCAATGGATTTTCCATACTTTCCATCACTGTCTTAAGTCTTTCCCAAATAAATTAGATTAGTGTAGTGAGATCAATAGTGATTTCATAGTGTCTCCTCTTTTTCAGCCTGCCTCAGTTATTGAAAGAACTATCTAGTCTAAATATATGCAATCTTTTATTCCATTTGAGAAACAATGCATCCAATTATATCTCATTAGAGCATCTTAAAATGAAAGTCTTAAAGAACATAGTAAAACTGCCAACTAAGAAACGCCAAAACTTTAAAACTTCTTAAAAAATTAGCTCTGAACATTTTTCTATCAAGAGCTAAGTATTTTTGCAAAATAATTATGTTTACAGTTTCTAATTTCATACTTTTCTGAGTTAGTCAAGTGCAAAAGTTCTGGTTGGACCATGTGGAAAATAATCTTTACATGCTTTAATAGCTCCGCTGATTTTCTTTCATCTTTCAAATACCCCAAACTTGTCATGTGCTAAAACCAAGTCTGGAAAATGTCAGTCCCAGAAAACATGCTTGTCAAATTAATAGCAACCAAAAAAAAAGAGGAGTGGTTATATTAAAAACTGAACTCAGTGATAATCATAATGGAATTTTGGTGCATATTATCAGTTTGCCTGACCTAAGATGCAGACATTAAGAGACCTGCCAGCAGAAGTTGCCTGGGAGATGTGCTGAAGCAGCCTGTCTTTTGATGCCTGGGCTGTCTTTTCCCCCTGGCTGACTTCATTCACATGCCTCATCATGCCAATTTACTCCAGTCCTTCTCCCTCCCTCCCCAGCAGAGTTGGATGTTGCAACCTCTTTACAGTGAGGAGATTCCCTTACTGGGTGAACTTTCTATTACCTGGCAGGAGAAATTACTCGGGAATGAACGCAGTCTCAGTATCTGTGAAAGAGCTAAGAGATTAGAGATGTCTTTTCAAGTCACTGAAGGTTTCTGATAAAGAGCACAGCAGCACTTTGCCGGAAGTGCGGAAGAGTACTGATCCCATAAAAGACTATGGGAGATTTTTTTGCAAGTAGAAACCGAACATCCGGGTTAGATATTGGCTATTATTGCCCCAGTCCCAGTAAAAAGTGATGTATGTGATGGGTGCAAATTTCACAGGCTTTATGCAAGTCAACCCACACTGCTGCAGGGTGGTTATATGTTACCCAGCACGACAACTCATAGAGAATTCAGACTGGGAATATCCACAGTACAGTTTGATCAGCACAGTGCAAGAGAAATTCACCTTTTTCCTGCTTCTGTCTGTCTCTCTTCTTTCACGTCTGTACTCTTAAGGCTTTGTGTCCGTTGAAAGACCCTCAGGTGGAACCTGTGGTAGAAATGTATCGAGCCAGGCACACTCTTGTCTCACCAGCACTAGAAGGAAGCCACTTGGTGGCTTTCCAAGAGCTCCTCAGCAGAGGAGAGGCTACAGCTGCCTTGCTTTACCATAGTCTTACCCTTGGAGATATGTCCACTGCCAGGACACCCAGGTTCTGCTTCCTGTTACATTCAACTAGGGTGAACCTAGTGTATTGTCTGAAGTGCATTTCAGTGGGGGGGGGGATCACCTGTCACAAGTGAAATAGTTGGGGAATTAGTGAAATAGTGTGGAATCAAAAGAATGGCTTCTTTCCACAGTGAATGGAAGCCAAAACAGCTGTGAATCTCATTTCGGCATCTAGCAGAAAAACTGTCAGCCTGGTTATAGTAAAGATGATAATATTATGTTGTTTAATCTTATCTGGATATGTCCCCTCCAGTGGTTTCCTGCTGGTAAACCACAGAGAAGAGAGGCAGTAGTAAGTAAACTAGCGGAAGTGAGATGAAATATAGTATGCTCCTTTGGTTAATAGGGGATTCATGTGAAGGATATTGCTAATTAAAACCAACAGTATTTTCCTCCATCTGGGCTTTCAAAACCAGTTTCAGAGGATACAGAGGATGTTTTGTTTCACTGAATTGCTCATAGTTTAGGGAAGCCACTGGGATGAAATATTAGTATTGTGGTAAACTGTGCTTGTGCTTTAAGAGCAACACGTGAAATAGGCGCTTTACAGATTGTGAATACATGGTTTCACCCACATAATGTCCAAATGAAAGGGCAGCTTGGGGTTTGAAAGGGCAGCTTGGGGTCAGAAGAGCAAAATCCACCCTCAGCCTACTCTGAGGTACAAGAAACTGCCAAGCAGTCGTGGTTACTGGAATAAGAGCTCTTGTGTCCCCAGGCTATGTGTGTGTGGCTCCAGGGCTGCTGGATCTACAGAAGCATGAAGTCTGGGGATTTCCCTGCAGTGCTGACCTTTGCACCAGCCTGCAGATGGCATGGTGATTCACAGGGAGTGTGCGAAGCCAGTGGCTGCCTCCCTGCTACTGCTCACAGCTTTCCTCTGGTGTGACCAGAGGGAGTTGAGGTTTCTCCAAAGACCTAGCCAGAATTCCCTTATAGAGCACCTCACCTCATTAACTGCATCAGGAAATACTGAGCAGCGTCAGCAAAAAGATTTGTGAGTGAGATGACATCTTTATGTACTGGTGAGATCTTGTGCTCAGCGCTTACTTACTTCACCTGGATTCTAGGCTTGTGCCCAAGGCTGAGGAAACAAACCTAAACTTTCTTCAGCTTGCCTGTTCATGAGTGCCTTGTGTCAGCAAAACGTGCCTCATCATGTGGCTACCGGATGTTTTCTCCACCTCCTGCACCACTTCCAAGGATCCCACTTTAACCCACTTCCCCAACAACGAATGGAAAAGTCCACTTTTGTTGTTAGAGTTGCCTTTACGTCACTAGAAACAGTCTGTAGGAGATGTTGGAACAACTCCCTGTGTATTAATAGTGTCTGAAGGCTGGCTTCAAATGTGGCTGAGCTGGGTACTTTGAAATTAAATATGAAGAGGAGAAGTGAAGAAAAGATACTGCAGGAAAAAGTTGGCACCCCTCTTAATCAGAGCTGTCCAAGCTGTGGCCTGTGGGATGTCTTCTGTCTGGCTTCTGCTTGTATGTTATCTGGCCCATAGCTGAACTGTTATAATACCTTCTGGGTCCATATTGTCAAAGGCTGCACTGTCCTGCTGTAAGTGGGTTATCCCAAATCTGCAGCAAGTGAGTGTCCTTCACTAGACAATTCAAGTAAAATACATGCATCCTGGAAGCTGAAGGGAAAATCAGTCTCCTCCTTTCTCCCCACCCTTTTCAATTACATTTTTATGTTTATCAGTTTTTAGTTTGAGCAGGGGATTCCTCTTACCCCATTTGCTCTTATGCTCTTGAGGCTTGAACAGCCCTTTATTATTGCAAGAAGCTCCTGTTTACCTCTTTTCACCTGTGTTCTGGTTTCTGGCCCTTGTTCTTCTCTTGTTGACTCCCTGAGGGTACACAGATGGTAGCCTGGAAACCAAAAGGAATGATACTGGAGGAGTGAGAGAGGGAAAAAGAAGTAAGAAAGAAAAAAAGCAGTGATCACGGCAAGCCTCCCGACTCTCCTAACAGCAAAACCCTAATACATATCAGTGTGCTGTATCTTGTCAAGATGCAGGTAATGTATAATTTTGGGAATGCAACCTAAACAACATTTAGCTTGTTGGCTGTAAATGTTTAGACCTGTTAAGTAAGGTATCACAGTTCTGTCATGAAGTACATTCTGTCAGCTGAGAACGACTTTTTTATTCACAGGCAGTGCCATTGTTAGTCTGTTCTTTAATGGTGGAGGTCAGCCTCAGAGGCACCACACAGTAGAATGCCTAAGCATTTCTGATGTCCAAATTAAGCCCTCTTACACAGGCTGTGGGCACAGTATGCAGAGGGGTGAATTCACCCTATGCGCAGGAAGGAGTTGATCTCACCACTGCAGTCTGGTAGGGATTGACTAGCATTTTTTCAGAGGGTAAGGAAATGCCATGACTTACAGCTAACTTCAGTCAGTTTTTTTTAAGCACAGTGGTCTTTAGGATAATAGGTGAAACACTGAAATGTTCTTGCAGAAAGCTGATTTGCATGCAAAGTGCTTTATAAAATGAGCCTTTAAAAGAAAACCCAGTAAGTAAATGTAAATACTGTTCTTAGCATATGAAATATTACAGCTCTGTTACCTATTACTATAGTACGCCACCAGCTTCCTACATTTGCACATGAAACGAAGCCAAGCTTACAAAGAACAATTTGGCTTCACTGACGATACAGGCAGCAGAAAATCAGCCACAGCAGAGGTGGGTTAGTCATTACACAGGCAAGTTTAGCAAAGCGGAGTGAGAACGCAAGCCCCTGCGCAGGGCTCGCCGCCCGCACCGGCACCGCGCAACTGCCAGAGGACACCTAGCGGCCGTTACGGCGGCCGTTATGGCGGCGGGAGCGCCCCGCCAGAGAGGGGCTCCTGTCGCTGCGCGGACGGACCCCCTCTTCTGCCCGAGAGTTGAGTCGTGGGGTACCCAGCGAGGCCGCCCTGCGCCATGCCCTGGGGAGTGCTCGGCAGTGAGGTCTGGCAGGGCTTGCAGAAAACAGAGGGCTGGTCAAGTTCTGCTCGGGCGTCCAGCCTCGAAGGGACACTGCCGAAAACAGGGTTTGAGCAAGAGTGTTTTGCATAGCTCGGTATTAATGCGCACTTGTCAGGTGAGGGATATTAATGACAGGGTGCAGAGAGGCGCTTTCAAACCTGAGCAGAAGGACCAAAATACATAGCATGATGTAGAGGGCGTGAGGGTTAGCTGAGGAGATCGAAAAAGAGAAGAGAAATCGGGAAGGACTGGGAAGGACTCTTGCTAAAGAAGATCCTGAGAGAGTCTGGAGAACAACTGTTCTGGTCATCCAGTTTTCCTTCAGAGCAAGAGATGCAGCGTACAACATGAATGACAGCAAGGAGAGAAAATTCAGCAATTGCTGCAAAGAGTCTGAACTCCAGAAAGGCAGCTCGTCCTCGGAGTGAAAGGGACTCGTTGAAACAAGCGGCCAGAGCACTCCAGTAATGAGAACTTGGCCAGCACAGAAATCAGAGGCAAGTACTGCCTACCGTACTCTGTGCACGCTTACACCTCTCCTGATTCCCTGTTTTTCCATTGACATTTTCTGGGCTAGTTTTTAAAGGAATGAACCTTCCAGGAAGGACACTGTCTATAACACAAAGTGGAAAAATACACTGTTCTTTTCACTTGCAGTGTTTTTCTCTGAGGCTCCTTGTCAAGACAATAATAATATTATTCCTGTGGTCTTGCTTCAGTACAGAGACAGTCTGCTGCCTAACTGGACTAGTTATTTTGGGTAGAAATGATAACATTCAAAAACATCATTTTAACCAAAACAGTAAGACTCAAGAAGGCATCCAAAAACTTAACTAATGAATGTAATGTTTGCCAGTGCTTTTAGAGTAAATATTGACACCTTAAAGTTTGTCCTAATAAGCCTGCATGAACCTATGCTTAAATTTATGGTTGTGGACTGTATTTCTTGATTTAAAATGTGTATTAAAGGAACAGTTAAGCACAATAACCTAAAATTTGGCCTGCCCTGGGTGTTTTGGATCTTTGGCATACACGTGGCAGTTCCTTTCCACTAAAGCCTTCTGTTCCGTTTCCAGCAAAGGGAAGGCAGTGAGGAGAAGTTTACAAGGCAGCGGAATACTTGCAAATGTCAACATGCAGCCTGCTCGCCAGAGCTGAGCGAACTGGTACAACCAGAAAGTTACATACCCATGAGAGGTGGGCGCGGGTGGAGGGGAAAGCAAGAGAGGACTGGAAAAAAACAAAAGAATCATGGGTTGTTTCTGTAGGGTTCTGTAGGAGTAGACTTTATTCCAATGATGTTGCAGGCCTCGTAATTTGGGGTAGCAGATGGGAGCAGCCACATCAGTCCTGATAACATCTTCTATTTTGCAACCTCTATGTAGAAGTGGGCCCTGTGATCACAGATGTGGCCCCTTGCAGAACTGGCCCGCAGAGTAGAAATAGGGAAATTCAAATTCCAAAACCAGACTTTGGTTTGCTTACCAGAACGCGTGCAGGAGGTGGAGGAAATGCGGATACCTAGCCATGGCTTATTTGGCAGGCAAACTGAAGATGTTCAGGGCTGTACAACACAGGGGGAAAGCACCGCTGCTCCTGACCATCTACAATTTAAGAGCGGTATACAAGAAGCAGAGCACACAGGGTGATTCCGAGGACTCCACTGCCATGTGTTCCCTCGCTATAGGTATCTTTGGTTTGAAGCTGTAGGTAAGGTGTAACAACAGGCGCTGTGGGATGGGAACAAAGCCAAAGGCTTGGCAGGGGTCGCTCCCCACTGCAAGCCCGGGGGGTCTCAGGCGGGCTTTTGCTGAGGCAATGCAGACCCCAGTAGGATGGCACAGAGGCCCGGCCACCCTGCTGCTCGCCACCCCCGGGGGTCCCAAGGGAAGGAGCCGGGGGGCGCAGGAGCCCGAGGGCGGGCGGTGCCGGGCCCGCGCGCGGCAGCGGCGGTTTGCGGTAACGGCAGCGGGCGGCCGGGCGGGGGGCCCGTGGCTGAGAGGCCGGGTCGGTCCGGTCCGGGCGGCGTTGTCCAGGGTCTTGAAAGCGGGGACGAGAGTCCGTGCGGAGCAGGGGCCGTGCCGCCGCGCTGCACGGGCACCGCTCTGCCTCGGCGCTCTGCTGGGGTTTGGCTGGGTACGGCAGCGGCTGGGGGGCCCGATCCGGCTGAGGGACCGGGTGGCAGCCCGCGCTCACTGGCTCGTTGCCGGGTAGGGCCCTTCCTATGGCCCCGTGCTCTGCCCTCCCTCCGTCCCTCCACGCCACCTGTTGCTCGCTTCAGTTCACAAACTCGCAGCCTGGCCCCGGGGTGCCCCGCGACGCCCCGGGGATCCCCTCCCGCGACCCCTGCCGCGGTGGGTGAAGGGGGGGGGAGGGCGGGCACGCCGCGGGGCGGGGCCTGCTGTTTTAGTTGCGCGACAGCGCGAGTGGCCAATGCGGAGTTCGCGTTCCCCCGGGGCCGAGCCGGCGAAGCCAATGGGAGGCGGGGCCGGCAGGAGGGGTGGGGCTTGCGGGTGTGGGAGGGGAGGGGAGGCGAGAGCGTGTGTGTGTCGGTGCTGCTCCCGCCCCTCCCTCCGCCTCTCCTCCCTGTCCGGCGGCTGAGGCGCACTCGAGACCCAGCGCCGGGCAGAGCGCGAGGGAGCGGGCGAGCGCGAGGCAGGGGGTGGCGGGGGGACAAGAGGAGGAGGAGTAGGAGTAGGGAGGAGCGAGGAGCGAGGAGCGGGCGCGCGCCAGCCCGCGAGACCCCAGCGGACGCCCCCCGGTTCTGTTAACGGCTCCAGCGCCCCGCGGGCGGCGTGCCCCGCAGGAGGGGGGAGGAGCGGGCGCCGCTGGCGGGGAGCGAGGGGCGAGCGGAGCGGAGCCTGTGTGCGCTGGGGGGCGATGGGGGTCCCGCGGCGGGAGCAGCCGGAGCGCGGGCAGCAGCAGCAGCAGCACTGGGTAAGGATCGGCGCCTGCCACCGCGTCCGTGCCCCGCGGCGGGGACGACGACGACGGGCGGGCGGGGTGCCCGGGGGAGCGCGGGCGTACGAGTGCTTTCCCTCCCGGGAAGGGCTCGGGAGCAGCTTGGGGAGGGGGGGCCGTGGGGAGGGACCCTTCTCCTCTCCCCTCCTCAGGTGCCATTGGGAGGGAGACTCGGTTTCTCCGGGCTCCGCGGGAGGACGGGGGGCTGCGGGTGGGAGGAAGCGGCGAGGAGCCGCGGGCTCCCCTTCCCCACCAGCACCCCGTCCTGGCCCCAGCCGCCACACCGTCCCCGCCGCGCTGGAGAGGGGTGGCTCGCTCCCGCACGTCGCCTTTATAAATAGCGTTGTGATCTGCCACATAAATAATGCCCGCGGTGGCCGTGGGGGCGGCAGGGGTGTAAATGGGGTCGCCGGTCACCTGCAGGGCGGTTCTGCCCTTACCGGCTGTGAGAGCTCTGCGCCCCGGCACGTTGCTTCCGTCTCTGAAGCCCGCTTAAAGAGGAATAGCAATTGCGGAGTAAGTTTGCCTAGATCGGGCATATCGGGCGTATAGCTGGTTGTCAGAGCGGAGACGGTGCATTGGGGACAGCCAAGCGTTTCGGGTGCCAGAGGGAAAGATTCTTTAGCCCGTGCAGTTTCGCTAAGTAATTTTGATGCTATTTATTTAGTTATCGTAGACGAGGCGCAACCTGTATCCTTTTGCACTCTTTGTTATCTTGTAATACTCTGATACGTGTTCAGTGCCCAGTTGTCCAAACTTAGTATTTGATTCGTTAAATGACAGTCAGCTGAGATCAGCTTTGCTTTAAATTTTATTTTTCTGGCTCAGTACCTCCTCTGTGGTGCTCCGCAGCATTTTGCTGAGGTGGTGTATGTCCCTGTGAATGTGGAAGTAGCGATCCGCGGTCTTGACAAAGACAACTCTGAAGTTGACAAATTGCAGATATGGCTGTTAACGTTCACGAAGTAGGTCAGTAAACTAGCTTAGTACTTGACGCTGGATTATTTTAACACATTAGTAGTTTGAATATTTGCTTTCAGCCTGGCTTTTCTAGAGGAAACGAATTTTTTTTTTTTTGATGCAGAAGACAGGCAAAGTTAAAGAGAATTGCACATGTAAATTCTCCCAAGCTCTTTTGTGCGCAGTTTTCACTTCTAAAAGTTAACACTAGATGGCTTTCTTATATCAGATATCCAACAGAGAAGGAAAGCATGTACTCTGTTTCTGCAGCCTACTGTTTCTGTATCTGGCTTTTTTTTTTTTTTTTCCTTCATGAATAGTAAGCAACCTTCTTGGTCAATTCTGCACTGATTAGACCAGAGCAGAATTTGAAATTTGCTTACTAGTTGACATAATTCATTGTTTTGATCAGCTCATCTTGCTGCTTATAGACATTATTTTATATATGTACTACCAATATCTAAAGGAAGTTTGTTTAGTTGGAAGACAGCTCTGCAAAATATTTAGGTTGCTTTAAAGGAAGGCAGCTGGATAAGGAGGGATGTTTGAAAATGGGAAAAAACAATAATTCAGTCTCAGTTGTTACTTAGTTTGATGGACTTATTTTAAAAGGGACCGTTGTGCATTAAGATTGTTTGTTCAACTGTTTTTTTCCCAGATTCTGTACCTAACTATCTTAGACTGAAGTATTTTGGAGTTGGATTCAGAAACATAGTGCATCACAGCCTGCTGGATATAGGAATGCTTAGGCCTGATGCCTTATTAATCTATTTCTTGTGTTTTTCCAAAACTGTGCCTGTTGTCAGTGGAATGCGTTATTTGCCCCCCGTTTGCTTCTTCGGTAGTAGCTCTGAAATACTTCAATCTTAAATTTGATCTTTGAAATACCTTTTATTATTAATGCAAACATCTTTAAATCATCAAGAGCTATAATGCATTATGGATATTTAAACACCACTTAGGCTCCACAACAGTTGATTTATAATTTATGTAGCATTCACATTCAGAGACCTCTCTGAAATCTAGCTTTATATATTGTCTTGGTTTTGCATGCCCAGTGGGTTACCTTACCAGGTCATGCAGCACTTAAATGTAACAAGAAGGAATACTTACTTGTAAGGATGCCAGACTGTTTCACCAATCGTATTGGATCAATTAAAGATCATGTCATTCATATATGCCAAGGGTATAATGTGAAACCTAGAACTAAACAAAAACTCAATTCTTTGTAGCTGGTACTTGCTTACTGTGCAAATCAGAGTATTTTAAAAGGTTTTTGTTCTATTTTGCTGAAAGAAAGATAATATGGTCTTTTTTTGTAGACATTTACTGACATACCATTACTCAAGTGCATTGTGAAATACTCTTGCAAATGAAGAGAGTCAAATGAGGAACTAAGCAGAGCAGTGGTCAAACAGGCAAAACCATCCCTTTCTTTTGCTGTTTGACCTTTACAAGTGAACTGAGGCAGTTTGTTTTTTCACTTTCAGCTTCATATTGGACATAGTAGTCAGGCATTGCACCTACGCTCTTTATGTGCAGATCCACAGTTCAAACTGCAGGAGTAAGTATTTTCTCCTTGCCTTGGCTGGAATTAAGATTCTGTTTAGATGGTGGGATGTTAAAATATTTTCAGTAGTTTTGTACCTTTTACCGATGAGTGATCTAGTTTGGTAATATTGAGTGAGAAATGCTATGTTGTTATGAAAATACAAGATAAGTTACAAATTGTGGAAAGAGGGTGGGGCATGGGGTTATCTAGTTTCTCAYGTTAGTCATCCAAGATTACCAACAGGAGCTGTATTGACAGCTTGAAATGAAATCATGCTCTTTTCTCTTTCCATGCAATTTTTGCTTTGCAATTTTAAATGCTTTGCAATTTTCAAATGTTTGGGCAAGCTGGGTTGTGAATCAGTGAAGTAAAGAGGAGATGGCTGTTTATTTTATGTATTGCAATATTGTACTCATAGTAGAAATTTTTTATATGTTAGGTAGCATAATTTATATCTGATTCTTTAAAACATTACCTCTTGTAAAGTTAAGATGAACTTCAGTTTATCTCTTTATTTTTAATGGAATTTTCATCCTCATAAATCTGAACAGTTCAGGAAGTTTAGGGTGGGGGTGCCCCTCACAGTCTTTTTCTACCCTGTTTTTTCTACCTGAATTGTTTTGGGAAAATACTGTGAGGACTGTGTACCAAATCTGAGAATCCAATAAGAAGAATTCATGAGGACTGTTATGATGTATAGCTCTGACTATAGAATTTGTGTTTAGTCGATTGAAAAGTATGTTTCACATTTTTCTTTTTTTTTAATTTTAAAAATACTAGTTTTTTCACATAGATTGCATTTAGAATAACATTAATTCCTCTTGACATTCAGTGATGATGCTGTATGACTGGTTAGACTTTTAAGAATTGCTAGGACTTCACATGAATAGCTGTCTTATTTTTTTTAGTCTATTGTGAAAGAGTGAACTTAATGTTAAACATCTGATTTATCCTGACAGAAGTAAATGAGAGAGACCCTGCCTTCCTTTGTAGTAAAGCACTGACCCCAGATTTAAAGTCGTTTTCAGGCATAATTGAATGAACTGAAGATTGAGAAGGATTATTATAATCAGTGATACTCTTCTTGTTTTTAGCTAGAGACAGGACAGCAGTAGGCAGAAATGTCATTGTGGTTATTTTGCACCATAGTTCTTACTAGAAGATATGTAGACTCTTGTTTGAATCATGAAAGTGTAATTACATCAGCAGTTAGCTACTCGTGATTTATAAGTGGATTCTTCTGGTTTTATGGAATTTCTGAAATAGTGATCAGTTCATACATAATTAAAGGTTTTGTTTAAAAAACGTCTTGAATCCTTATGGAGATAATCTTCTGAACATGTAACAAATGTAAGCAGCTGCTGTCCCATCTTTTTGGATCTGCAAGCAAACAGCTTTATTGGATCTGATGCTTGTAAAACATTTTAAGAATAGTAGATGTTTGAAATGGAGCAGGCATTTGTTTTAGTTGCTGTTAACTGGGGACTCTGTTCCTTCGGAAAATGACCTGCATGCACTTTTTTTTTTTTTTTTTTTTTTTTTTTTTTCAACAGCTGAGAGATGTATTGCCGAAAGATACCATATCCGTTTTGGAAGTAAGGGAATCTAGAAGGAGGCTGGAGGAAGGGTAGTAAATTGTGCTGTAGTAGCTAGGAGGCTGGAAGGTGACAGTAGCTGAAGTTGTCACGACTTCCCCTCCCCCTCAGCTGCTCAAATGAAATTCTGAGCACAGAACTTGGAGTTTTGCCATTGACTTTGAATCTTTTCTTATATAATGTCTGCATTTGTTGTCCTGAATCCTGCAAAGTGACATATCCAGCTCTGCAGATATTTGTATAATCCTCCTATATTATTTGCTATTCCTTCCTTCCTCCCCCTCTCCCTTCATCCCCTGAATTCTCACTGGCACAGTGGCAGTGGATTGTGATAATGCCTGCCTGCTACCTCATCCTTTAGGTAGGCTTTTGAATCTTAGGTATTTCACAATATGACTTTTCAGACTTAAGTTATATGAAAATGATTTGATGGGATTATGTTAGCGGACACATAATAGAGATACAAGGCTCTCATACAACTCAACAATTTGCCCTTTCATTTCCCTTTTGGTTCACCAAACTTTATCTTAAACCTGATACAATCTGTGATGAAATTATAGAACTATTTTACAGATTACATCAACAACATATTACAGTACTTAATAAAATGTATTTATAAGGAAAGGTACTCTGAGAACACTAGAGGTTCCGTAGCAGGTTAATTCAAATGGAATAAAATGTTTTTTTAAAACCTAGTGTATGCTCTTGAACACCTTCATAACATTTTCCTGGTGGTTTTTTGTTGGCTTTTTTTTTTTTTTTTGGACACTTGTTTGTTCCATATATATATGAGAGGGAAAGAAGATTCTGGGCCACCTTGTATTTCATGTTGGATTTTTACATTCATTTCAGTCAAATCGAATAAATTATGAAATGATGTGAGAAAGAAATGGCAATTAAGGTGAGTAAGGGCAGAATAAAGCTTTCTATAGGTGTTATAAATGCACATGCTGTTAAAATACTTTTGCTGGCTTTTTTTCCTTTCATGTGGGGGAGTAAAAAGGAATCCTGCAATTAATGCATAGTTAGCAAAACTGTCACTGCAAAAGCAGTTCTGTCTCCTATATTTTATAGAGAAAGCATTTGTGAAAATACAAAATTTCAGTCTGTGTTTTTTTGGTTTTGTTTTTTTTCCATTTGTTTAGGTTTTTTTTTTCACCTGAGAGTTACAAGTTATTTAATCACACTCTTCTTCTCTGGTTGTTTTCATTTGTGGCTTTCTGTTCAAAATTAATTATTTCCTACTTTTAGATACCTAAAGTACATTCAAGGAAAAGAGCACTCCTAAGTATTTTTCTAGCCTCTCAGCACTGAAAATGAATACCTGACATGTTTTAACATGAAATCTCATTGCAGTATTAGTGTGACACAAAGTGGAAAAAAAGTGAAGAAAAAGAAAAAAGTGTGGCTGTGTATATGCATACATTCTCATACATAATGTGCATATCACCTATAGCGTGTAGGCAAGCATACATATTTTGCTGTGCTGATCTTGGTTATTGCAGTGGCCAGCTGCTCTTGAAGAATTAAGAGCAGTTTACGGTGATCAGGTTATCCTTGTTGTTCTGCTGTAGTAAAGTAAGCCTTGGTTTTGCTTTGTAAGGTTGTCAGGACAACAGCTTATTATTATTGTTCCTGGTGGTTTTTCTCTATAGCAATGGAGGGAGCTGTTTCAAAGAGAGTGGCTGCCTTGCCACATTGGGCTGCAGGATTGCCAGCTGTGATTTGGGTTCAGCAGGATGCTCTGGGTTTGTCATGTAAAAATTCTAATTGATGATGAATGCAAACCCAGTGTGAGAATAATTTTGTTCATTGGACTAATGCAAAACAACCCATTGTATTTACAAACCCATGGCCTGTTTTCTCAGCAGTATTGTCATTACTCCTCTGTTCTCTTCTGTCTGAGGCTCAGAGAAAAATGTTTTCTGTTTGACAGTATGGAACCTATGATATGAGTTGAGACAAGGTAGGAATTAGTTTAAGGCTATATTATGTCAGTGTGCTCCAGTCTGACACTGGAGTTAACAAGTGAAACCACTGGGGATTTCTGTTAGGTTTAGTTTGTCATATCTTCGACAAAAACATCATGTGAAGTTGGTGTTCAATGGTAAGCCATACAGTAATTGTTTTAGTGTAGTCATTTTGAAAAGCTACTATTCTTGTTACATGGTAATTGAGAAAAAGAATGCCTTTTATTATATGTAGCAAGCTAAATGACTAAAAAGGTGCTTCTCTGCATGTGGTCATTATATATAAGAGGTGCAATAATTTCAACTGAAATAACTTTTAGATTGCTGGCATGTTCAGGGGTGGGAAACTTGTTGGGATGTTCAGCAGGGAGAATTATATGAAGAAAGCTTTCAAATAACTTTGAGGAATTTTTTTTTTTTAATTTCATAAAATGTGCTAGCACATGGGACTTGTTTTGGCACTTCTATAGCGTCCTTTAAATTGCTTACATAAAGATATCCCTGAATTTGATCTTTGAATTCTTTGATCTGGGTTGAGCTAGTAGTAGTCAATTTGAGCTGGTAGTAGTCAATTAAGTGATGTCCAGGTAGTTAAAATCCTTTATCAAAACAGTAACCTTCTATTTCAAATTCCTTTTTCAGACAACTGAAACAACAGTCCGTTCATAATTTGGCAGAGATATGTAGGCATCTGCATTCAGTTGTGGAAGCTGGCTGACAGAATTAGAAGCTGTTGGGATAAACCTGTCAATGCTCAAAATGTTTTCTCCTTTATCTGGCTGCCAGTTTTTTGAGAATCAGGCAGGTACTCCAGAGGTGGTTGTCTTCCCCCTCTCAGATTCTCTGCTACTTTCCGCCCTCTCCCCCAACAACTTTCTTAGTATATTTGTACATCTCTTTGAATCACACAGCCTTGTTTGCATAGGAAACCATTTCCAACGATTATTTTTAAAGGTGGTGAGATGAGGTGGGGTAAATATAGTGATCAGTGTAATCCGTAACAATGTGAGAACAGGTTTGCTTATTTCCACTTCTCTTCAAGTGTAGAATTTGACCAGTTTGCTACAAGAAGGAAACAGGATAGATGAGATTATCTGAATTGGTCAAGAGCTGTACAGGTGGTTGCTCAGAGCGCTACACCAAAAAACCCCAGGCTATCAAATATAAATTGAGCTTCAACAATGTTTTCTATACGAGATGAGGTTTCTACTGTTAGAGCAGAGGGGTTTTCTGGGATTCTGAGCTTTTGTTGACCTCTTACCCTGGACCCCTGAAGTCCATTTGGTGGAGATTTCTGAGTGAAGGGCAAGCAGTACTTCATTAGTCTGTGAGATTCTCAGATTTGATAATTTTGCTAATGTCAGTGTTTCTGTCACACTTGGGATGCTTTCTGCTTTTTCTCTGTGGTTGTGTAACTTTTAAAATGAAGTTTCTATGAGCATAATTAAAGTTTCTATGAGCCTAATTACCCTTGAAACTTTATCTTTTCTATCAAATTTTGCTGAGTCAAACAACAGACTCAAAAAATCTTGAGACGAGGGAGTTGTTGCACTGTGTGATTGCGTAAGGCTTGTTTCCTTAGAAAATAACTCTTAAAAATAGCTGACCATTCTTTTCATCATACCGATCTGCAGCAAATGGATACTGCGTTTTGTAAAGTGTTTTGTTTTTACTTTGAATTTTACTGCTGCATTTTTTTAAGTATTGTTAAATATATAAGATTATATTGATACTATCAATGTATAGAGTGTACCTTTGTGCCTGGTAATGTGCATACAAACTGTGTCTTTGTATTCACAAATAGTTAATTGAATATCTGCCTTGCTTTGTGTCTATGAAAATATTGTGGCTGAGTGTTAAAATAGAATATTTACATATATGCATAATAATAATCATTTCTCCTGGGAAAATAGATGCTTAATGGTAAAGTTTTTCTCTTTTTTATGTAGACTGTACCCACCAGTGTCACTCCTGTTCCCTCATTTTACAACATCCAGTATGCCTGTAGGTCAGAGGTGTTTAAAGTTGCAAGTTAGAGATTCTCATGAACCACTTTTTTCCCTACCAGCTGTCTCAACCACATCTCTCAGTACAATTGTATGAATTCTTTGTGGCAGCTACAGGAATCACTGTCAGGAAAAGTAATAATAAGAGACATCTAAAATATGTTACATAGTCCTCTCTGTGACTTAACAACAGGTTATAAGGTTGAAAAAACAACTCCACGAGACAAACCATTCTTCATGGACTCTCAGCAAGCGCTGTCCAGACTCCTAGTCACCTATGTGTGAAAATTTGCTAAACTAGAAGTCTCCTAAGTAGAGATCAATATATCTGTTGCAGCTGTATATGAAATACTAGTCAATAAAATTAATAAATAAGTTTAACTTTCATTTATGTAATTCTTCGTATTGCTTTGTTATAGCGTGAAGTCTTTCCCATTTCATCATTCATGTATAAGGGGGATAATGACTTTGGGTTTCCCCAGTTGGGTGGTGAAATTAGTTTTTATTTTCATGGACTATATTTACAGATTCTGAAACTTAAAACCTTTCTGGTTTATGCATAAACATATTTTTCTTGAGTCTTATGTTTTCTTCCCAATAGGAAGAAATCTAGTGCGTTTTTGTTTTTTTGTTTTTTTGTTTTGTTTGTTTGTTTGTTTTTTTCATAAGCAGTAATTAATATGGCCTTGTGTGAAGTTCCTGAGTATCTTTTATATGCTTATCGATAGTCCCGGGACCTTTCTGTATACTACTGAAATAGTGAATGTCATCAGATTAGATTTAATATTGCTTATGGCAGTTTGCCCATCATCTACCTTGAGTTTATCCAAGCTTTTAGCATGGTTTTCACAGCATCTGTATAACCAAGTTGCAATGTTATGGTTTGGATGGCAGGACTGCCTGGATTGTCAGGCTCAAAACATAGCAGTTAATGGTTCATATTCCACCTGGAGACCAGTTACAAGTGGAGTACTGTACTGGGACCTGTCCTGTTTGGTACCTTGATCAATGACCTGGAGGAGATGAAGTGTATCCCCATCAAATTTGCATGTGACATCACATTGGGGGAGTAGTTGACATGTTTGAGGACAGTGCTCTGCGATTTAAAAAGGGTGCTGGAATGGACCATAATCAACCTCATGACATTCAGCAAGGATAAATGCACATTCTTACGCCGTACAGGGTGGGGACTGACTGCCTGGGAAGCAGCTCTGCTGAAAGGGACCTGCACATTCTGACAGACATGAGTCAGCATGTCAGTCTTCACTCTGACAGTGAAAAATGCTGGCAGCATACTAGGCTTTATGAACAGGAGCATAGCCAGTGGGTTGCTGGTATTTAGCATTCCTTAGACCACCACACTGGATATACCCCGTCCAGTTTTGGTTCCCAAATACATGAGAAACATTGATTAAACGGAAGCTAGTTTAGTGGAGAGCCAGCAAAATGAGGGGCTTGGAGCACATAAACAGAGGCTGAGAGAACTGTCTTTGCATAGCCTGGACAACAGAAAGCTCAGGGGATACTTAATAGCTGCCTCATAAGGTGATACCTAAGAGGTTATTAAGAAGACAGAGCCAGGCCCTTTACAGAGGTACATGGCAGGAAGAAAAGAGACAGTGGTCATAATCTAAAACAGGTGAGGTTCTGATTTGGCACTGGGAAACAAAAATAACCCTGAGGACATTGAGGAATTGGAACAGGTAGCGCAGGCAGGTTGTGAAATCTACATCTTTTCCAGTTTTTAAGAGCAGACTGGCCAAAGCCCTAAGTAAGTTGGTCTGAAGTCAGTGCTTTGAGCAGGAGGTTGGGTTAGATGATGATCCGTGGTGCCTTCCAGTGTGAATTATTCTATGAAATATCACAACTTTTTGATGATAGTCGATCTGATAATTGAGAATTTTGGTTGATATTCCAGTGTACCGTGTTTCCACTTTATTATAGTACAGAATATTTGTACAGAATATTTCTCTATTATGATGTTGGGAAAATTTTTTTACAAGACTGAGAAATAGAGTATTTTGTACTCATATTGTATATTCTTTGTTTAAACCAGTTGACAAGAATTCCCAAATAAATTATTGGCAGTTAAATATTTTATAACTATAGTACTTAACAAAAGAACAAGCACTTAAAGAAAATAGCATCCTTTCAGGTTTGGCTTCAGATATACTTTGCTCACTTTGTCATGAATTCTAAAACAAGATTAGCAATACTAGAATTTGAATGTGTGAACTTCTATTGAGCGATTCAGTTGGATCTCTTCCAAAAGATTATTTTACTGTTAAAGAGCAGGACATGTGAGTTTGAAATTGGCTCTCAGCCAGTCAAACCTACATTTGTATTTAGTTCTTTTGCTCTGACTACTAATTTTAGTACTGTGAAGCTTTTGATAATCTACGCTAGAGTTATCCACATGGCTGGAAAAAAAAATGTTGTGATTTGTCAAATTACTTAAAAATCCAAATTAAAGTGATTCAGCTCTGAAAACAGCTGCTGCTTGCACCTTTTTATGTTCAGTCTTAACCTCTTAGCTTCATTAACTATAAACAAGAGCCAGCAGAACCTCAGAAGGTTGAGATGATTCCTGTTCTTGCTCATCCAACTTCACAGTAATTATACTTTTAAGTATTTCTATGTTTACCAAAGCATTAACCAGACCTTCAGATCCCTGTTTTGGTTTTTATAATCCATTTTATTAAGTGTTTAAAAATTCAGGGTTTTGTATAACATTCAGCTTCAGTATGAAAGAGGTTGTAAGAAGATGCTGAGTTAAGCATAACAAACAGGAAAGGGAATGGAAAGAATTTCCTTTAGGGTAAAATTCCTTGAAGTTGAAATAACCCTGGTTGATAGATAGTGCTTGTCAGTTGGCAGAGAAGGTTATGACTTAACTTCTGAAGATTTTTTTGCTGGAGGTGAGAGGACATGGAGAAGCTCAGTCTGACATCCTTTTGAGTCATATTTTCAACAAAAGGAGTTAAAATTTGAGTTTATTAAACCAATGGATCTCCAAAATTGTTGAATTAAGGCTGATGATAGGTACAGACAGATCAGCAGCCCTAGCTTGAAACCTCCTTTGCCCTGAACTGAAATACTCATTTCCTTTCTATTCTGGTTGCTATAGAAAACAACTACATCATTGATCTCTTCCATAAATCAGTTGCACTCAATTTTGATTTACTGATGGGTTGCTGTTGTTTTGTTTTTGTTTTTATTTTGTTTTCTCCCATCTCATACTTGTAGTGGAAGGCTGTTCCAGGGACTCACTTTACCGAGGACTAAAATTTTCTGCTAACCTGTGTGTGGAACACATACTGAGATTGCAGCCCATTTGTTTGATTTTACCAATATTCTTGTTTAACCTAAACACTTTTTCTTTCTTCCTGGTACTTATAGACAACTTGCTCTGTCAGACCTCATTTTTCTGAGGGTAATCTAGCCAACTTTTAGCCAGTCTTTAAACAAGACAAACACTTAGCTTCCTCTTGTACAGTATGGTGACTGGGGAACAGAAGGCCCTTCTCTACACTTGTTCTGTTTGTGTGTTTTTGTTATGGCTAATAAGAATTTAAGCAGTATTCTACACAGTCTTGTCTGTGGCAAATAAAATGGCATTAAAGCTTTGTCTCTACTGGAAATATTGTGCAGTTGTGTCTTCATGTTGAGTACAATGTCATGGTTATTCTTTCTGGTGTTCTGCTGATGAGCTACCAGACCAATCAAAATTTTATCCTGTAGCTCTTGAGGGAGTGACTCTAAACATAAAATAAAAGCGGAATGAAATTGTTCCTCAAAACTTACTTTGTTTTTTCTTTGTTATATTTTTACCTTCCTTTGCAGTGCCAGTGCTTCTCAACTTTGTGTTGTATTCAGATTTCATTAGTAACTTCCACTTTGTGTCAAGGTCATTATTGAAAATACGAGGTAAGACTGATTCCAATATTGATCTTAGGCTTCATCTAATAAACTGTTTTAGTTTATTTTCAGGAGAGTCTATTGTCTCTTTACTTGTTCTGTTTTCAGTATGGTACTGTGTCAGATGATACTTTCTTAATTCCAAGTTGTACCAACAACAATTTTTTTGTATACCATTGATGAGCTGATCTAGGGAATCTTTCTACTGTGTAGACCTGCAGTTCCTGAGCCAGCCTTTCCTTGATGCTTGTGGGAACCCAGCTGAAGCAGTAGTTCTTGCTGAGTTCCTAAACAGATCGAGTATGGCTTATGTCRCAAGCAGTGACAGTATAGTAATTTAAAATATGGTGGTAGCAGTATGGAAGGCTGCCTCACCTCAACAATAGTTGTAGAAAGTAATCCGTGAAAAGTAGGCTTCCAAAATCAATGTGAAATTGTTATTGTTCTAATTCTGAATGCTATACAGTGTGACTGAGTAATTGAGAAATGGAAGTTAAAAACAACATGGCTGAAGGTGACATGCTTTACAGAAATTTAAGATGAATATGTGAGAAGAAAGCAAATAACAAAAGGAAACAAAGTTTACAGAGTAAACACTTATTTCTAAGTATTCAGGAAGTCAATTTTTTCTCTAACTTGTTATGACTTGAACAGAATTATTAAAAGTCTTGTGTCTTCATTTTGATCAGCTCACTAAAATTGAGTTGAGTAATCTGAGATATGGTTACTCAATGGGAAGGGTACTTAAACAAAACAAAACCAAACCCATAAAAACCCTCACAGTACTAAGGAAATGTGATTGAGAACTGTTGTACTGGAGGTTTAAAAGCATTACATCAGCAGCACCTGCTTTGCTCTTTAGTTTTTTGTGGGTTTTTTTAAGGTTCAGCTTGAGATGGAAAAAATATGTATCCCTTGGGCTGCCCCTCCATCTAGCCTCCCTTTTCTCCTCATGAAAGCAGTATGTATGTCTGTCATTTAAATTCTTAATGGGAAGATCACAGATTACTATCTTTCTTGTAATGGTTACTTTTTTCAGTGTTTCATTTTTATAGCTTTTGCTCGCTGTAGTAGTTTGACTCACAGATCGGATCACATACCACTGTTTTGGTTACATACACCAAAATAAACACACAGCTTCCTATATTTGCTTTGTATTTTTCTCTTTCTTTACTGTTTTGTGGGGGTTTTTTTTGTTTTGTTTTTTGTTTTGTTCATTTAAACTAGATTTCATGTTTGGCTCCACTGAAATTAATACAACATATGAAATTGACTTGAATGGTGTGGAGCAAAATTTTAACGAAATATTATTTGCATAAAAAATCAGGTCATGGTTTGACATTGGAAAGATAACTATTTTAAGTGTAGTTAGAAACATATAAAGGCTCAAATAAGAATTATGTGTTTGGTGGGCTTTTTCTTCCTTTTTTTTAAATTGCATAGTTTTAAGGTTTTGCACTCTCAGCTAACTTTGCTGTTACTGTGAGCGTCTCTGTAAACTGGCCTGAGGGATAGTGAAAGTTACAATGTAAATAATCCTTTGTAACATGTCCATAAACTGATAGTCTTGAGTCTCGGTGTTTGCTACTATGGAAAAGGCCAGAGCCTTAAGGGAAAAACTCTGTTGAGTATTATAAAAATGCTTTTTGTAGGGGCTTCACTGATAATATAAAGCCAAACTCACATAGTGGCTGTCAGGAGGTATAGTTTGTGGCTCTATGATTTCCCAGCTACTTTACAGACTGCAATGTGACAAAATGAGGCAAAGATATTAATCCATTAATGTTTCCTGTTAACATCTGAATAAGTTTTATAGTGACAAACTATTCTGTTTTCTTGTATTGGTTATCCTAGTCTTCACCCATAACTTCCCCCCTCCCACCCCCCCGCCCCGTTCATGATTAAAAAAACCCTGTAGTCTGATATAACTCCATCTCTAGCCACAAGGGTCAATTTTCTCTTCTGGTGGATGCTCTGAAGAAGGTTCCTCTGAATTTGCATTCCTTACTACCACATCAGGAAAGCGCAGTATTATGTTGTCTATAACCTGTTGTCTTCTTTCATCTGTTACTTACACAAAGAAAAAAAAAAAGTCAGTCAGACAATCTTATCTGTGCTTATTTAAACATGAAGGTAAAAATTAAATTGTAGATTCAAACAGAGAAGCTGAAGAGTTGAGCCCTTTGGAAATACAGGTTGTGCCAAGAGAGGCTTTCATGCTAATTGTTCAGTATCTCAAAGCAATTCATGTTCTGTTACTGGAACTTGAGTAGGATGGCACCGCATTGCCCAAGGGCTAATGACCAAAGTGGCAGCAGAAGCTTTGATATCGGTGGCAGTCAGTCACCTAAGTTTGTTGCTCCAGGAGGATCAAAATCAAATACTCAAGATTGACTGAAAATGGTGTATTTTCATGCCCACCAACATAGTTACGTAGTCATGGATAATAATGTGATTCAGATCTCATTTTTAGTTCATGCTCTGAAATGTTTGCTGTGGTGAGAAAAGAACTCCTGTCCCAGGAGTTGATACAGCTAGACATCATTCAATGCTGTGTTAAGGGTGTGGTTTGTGACATCCCAACTCCTCAGCTGTGAGGCACCCCTAGACACAAATTGATGAACTTTGTAGACTAATGGCCTGGTATAGCAAATCCTATATTTGTAATGCAACAGGAAAAATGTGTACATAAAAGTAAAGATATCATTTCAGTGTTAAATAAAATAGTTTCCTTTGACGATTTAATTTTTCTTAACATAAAAAGCCTGTGACAACTTAAAAACAAATAAACCAGAACATCTTTCTTACATGTTCTGTTTTAAATGGAACTGACTGGTAAGATGTGCAATATATAGGAATATAGGAAAAAAATAGTGTACTGAAAATCCCTGGTGCAGTACCAGCAACCTTGTAAACTGTTAGCATGTTTGTAATCTCATTTTCTCACATAAAGCATATTTTGCTTTAGCCATTAATTGCTGTTACTTCCAACAGTGTCTTTTTGTGTTGCTGGCTTCTTCTGCCTGTACGTCTGAATTGTTGCACTTGTGAAGGAGATCAGGGTACATTAAGCATTTTGGAGAAAAATATCTGTGAAAAAAGAAATGCTGACAGAGAAGGTAGGATAGTTTAGTGAAAAGTTTTATGTTTGGGGTTGGTTTGTGAGGGGTTTTTTTGTGTGTGAACAATGAGAAGACAAAGTAATCATCAAACAGTTCATACACTGTGATAAAATTCTGTTTTCAAAGTACTGTTTCCACAATACATTGAAAATTCCACAGTATGAAGTAAAATGGATAAATGTTTTTTTTTAATAACAGGAAGAATCATTTCATCTGAACTCGTTTTTCTTTACATCGTAATTTTCTTCTTTACTTCATGCTACTGAATAAAAGAAGAGCACAAATGGCAAGATGACTAAAGGGAAGGCTGTTCAGACAATTTCTTTAGGTATTTTAAAAGTCATAGAGTAGAAGGGTGTAAGAGTTGGAGACTGTCCTCACTAAATGCTGCTGATATTTATTGTTATGGTAATAATTAAAAAAAATCTTCAAATAGAAGTGATTTTTTTTTTCCTTAGCTCATAGACTGCTGGAGGAGGTAGAGAGAGGCTGAAACAGTAGGCGAAGAATGAGGAAAGGTGGAGAACACTTGAGTGCAAGGGGTGGGGTTGAAGTGTGTCCTTCTGTTCAGCCATTGATGACTTTTAAGGAAATAGCTGTCAGTCAGAGCTACGCTTTCCATTCATGCCCCAGGAAGCTCTTTTCTTCACCTCTTCTTTGAAGTGGGAATTTTAGCACCCACATGCTTTATCTTGCTTTCAAATTGTTTTATTTAACCATAATGCTCTGGCTTTTGATTTGCTTTTCCTCTCACCCCAAAAAACCTGATAATTTAAAGTCAATTCAGATCCTAATGGGGTTACTTACTTGGGAATAAACTGATAGAAACTACCGTTCTGAGCCTTTTGGAGAGAGGATCTTAGGGAGTCATGGATACACTACAAGAAAATTGCAACTAATTGCCAGTAGCCCAGCTGATTTATAGCAATAATATAAAAATTCTCATAGTTGAGCTGACCACAGTAAAACCTTGCAGTTATGAGTTGTTATGAAACCTAAAACCTGAGCTTCTAATAAAACGTTTATGGCCTTCAACCTTTTTGGCAATAAATTAAAAAAAAAAATCTGTTTAGAATGCATTTTTTTCTTAAACTGTAATAACATAATTTCTACTCTAATACATTCCTCCTCCCACATACAGTCTTTCATTCTACAGTAAAACTTTTCTTGCCCTTCACTTGTGCTCTATTCTGTCTCCCACACCCCTCTACTGACTTGCCATTACCCACTTGTAGAGCAAAAAATCATTTCTCTTCTTCGTTTAAAATTGTAGGCCTGTGGTACAGCAGCATAACTCACTTAAGCCCTGGGTGTTTTACTGCGCCCAGAGGGGCACAGTGTGTTGTTTGTCTCTCCAGAGGCTGGAGGCAGTGCATACCTCCTGGTCAAAGACTGCTGACTGTCAGCTCATGTGTACCTTCTGGCTGGGAAGTGTGTGCTCAGATTTGCTTCCTGCCTCCTGCCTGCAAGGTTTCACATTTACTGCTGCCAAGAGGACATGCTCTCAGCCCCTGAGTAGGCCAAGAGCACAGGTTGCCCCTTGACCACTGGCAAATTAGTGAAATTCCTTTTCCAGCTATGTGTTTTATGGGACTTGTACAGTATGTAATGTAAGAGGTCTCAGAGTAGAGTGAAGATTTTTTTCTGTTTTGTTTTAAAATTCTTTTTCCTGTGATAGCATGTCCTTTCAATAAAGGAATAGGTAGTCCTATGTTTTTTCTAAATTTATGGAGAATGTTCTGTCCTTTCAAGCTAGTTAGACTTTAAATGATTTTCTGTCTCATCAGTTAGAGGAAATAAAACCATTGCAAGAGGTTCCAAAGATCTGAAAGTCCACATATGGTTCACAAAGATGATGGGGTTTTTTTGTTTGTTTATTCAATGGATTTTAAATGTCTAAACACTTTTCAGGATACAAATCTTGGCCTTTTTTTTTTTTTTTTCTATTTGATACCCATAGGATTAGCACCCTTTATCATGTGAATGAAATATTAAAATAAATAAATAATCTGATGTTCAGGTATGGTGATGAGAGCCTCTTGAGCTCTGTATGTCATCACTATTTTGAATAATTTGACTGAAGCGTTTTGTCTCTTGTAGAATCAGGGCTTTTTTTTTCTTGTTTTAACATCTTGCCTGGTACATACAGTTAGTATATATACTCTGGAGGTTATTCATAAGTTTAACGATAACCCTGGTATCCTTGACAGAGATTCCTTGTTCCTTCACTTTTCTTTTTTCCTCTCTCCTATGTGACTACTGTAGCCACTGGTATGTTTTAATAATATTTTTATAATCAAAGATGAGCAATCTGTAAAACTTACAAACTATTAGCACATGTCTTTTAATACTAGCCATTATCTTATTAGAAGAGTTGATAATATTCATGTTTAAGAGGTAACAAGCTGTAAGGTTATGTTTTCTGGGAAGTTAATGTATTAACAGCAGTTTCTCTCCACAAACTGATGGGCTGTGGAATAGGTCCTCATTTGTTTAGTTCTCCATATTTATATACATTGTATAACAAGTGGATACTTGTTGCCTTCAAGATGCTCTTAAATGGAGGGAGAGTGAGAAGACCATGAGAATGGAAACACATATGGAATATGAAAATATTTATTAAGAATACCCTTCATATATATCAAATGCTCTCAATTTTTCTGTTAGATTAAAAGAATTGTTCATCTGAAAAAAAAATCACTTCAAGTTTCATTTTTAGATATTAAGCACTATATCAGATGAATTTAGATAGTGGTTTTGTTGTTACATCAAAAGAATCCCCTTCAGCTCTTTCCTGGCTGTTCTTTGATGGGAGTGCAGATCTATATTTTTGTGATCATTGATATTTTGAGTAGAATATTTGAGAATTTGGGCTCAATATTAAGCAAACCTCAAGCTTGCTTTGTACGTCTTTCCATAATTTTTTTTCAAGACTACTTTACTTTTCCATTATTATATTGGGAGCAGTTTATGACAAAATGATGACCTATTTGTATAGGAGTTCACAAGTGAGTAATTAGTCTGAATGCCCTAACCTTATGGCCTTAACAGAACAAAAAAGATGTGTCTGAAACTTAATGCTATCTTTTGTGATTGAGTGATATATGAGAAAGATGAAAAACTTGCAAAGTGAGCCTCTTTTTGTACAGAACTGTCACTACTCTGCTTAGCTGATACAGACTCTTTTCAGCTGTCACTTTCAGTACAAAAGAGATGAAGCCTGTGCCTAGACTTACTCCTGCTATCCTATTCTGATTTTTATCTAAAGCCAAGTCTGATGCCTGCAAGATTATCGACCATTTGTCCCATCAGAGTGCCAAGGTCTAGAATCCTGACTTTTCTGTGTTTTTTAAGTTCGTTGTCAGTTTTCAAAGTATCTTTGTTTCAATAATCAACACTAGATACTATTTTTCTGCTGTTGTGGGGGATAAAAAAATTGTCAAACACAAATATTCTGCTCTCTTCATATTCCAAAATATATTAGATGGTCTTTTATGTTCTTTTTTCTTTTTGTCTATACATCTTAAAAGTATGTTAACTTGAAAATACTTCTGTTTTCAGCAAAAGGCAGCTGTGTACCTATTTTGTTCTTAAAAGTATGAGCTGCTTAAAAATCCTATAGCTGATAATTGTGACTGAAACAAGAAATACTAATCCCTTTGTGGGAAGGGGAAAGAAGGGCTGGGTGATACTTACGATATTTGTGATAGCTGCAAAGTGAGTATATTGTAATGGTACAATTGTCTCAAGCATTTTTTTCAGTATCTCAGTCTTGATGAGCTGTTTTCTTGTCAAGCCAGTCTCAACATTCTAGCTAAGTGGTAGGAATTTCTTGGGTAGAGCCTTCTACTAAAAAGAAATAAAATAAAGCAACAGTAATGCTTTTGGGTTGCGGAGCGGGGCAATCTTTGCCAGACGGGAGAGGGGTGAGTGAATGGGGTGTGTATGTGTGCATGCCTCTGCACACATCTGAAATGTAGAAAGAGAAATAAAACATAACTGAGAGTGACTGTTTCATTGTCTGTTCCACATGTGCAAAAGAAGCAAGACACTCTCAGATCTGAAATAGAGCACTGGTTCTTTTTTGTTCTTTTGGTGATCTTGGTTTTATAAGTCAGCAGAAGGAGACAGTTTATCCTTCATCTGTGACGTTTATGGTTTAGAATTTTTTTTTTTTGATCGCTAAATATCTATTCCTGGTGGAAATGCTCCACTGCTTGACTGCTGGTTTTCATTACTCTCCCATCCTATTGCATTTTTTAGAATGGAATATAGTGTAGGTAGCATTCTTACTGGGTATAAATTGTTATACAAGTGCATTAGTGAGATAAAACTGTATGGTGGCACACACAGTTTCAAAATGCCTTGTAAATCCTTTAGTATTTTACTCCAACCTTCTTCCCAGTAGCAACTGAAGCTTTATAATAGAAGGGTTTGTCTTGGTTTAGTTTTGATTCAATGGTTGAGATAAAGGATGTATTTCTAGAACTTTGGCGACCTTGAAAGTTTGTTTCAGGTCAGGTTAAATTCCTCTTAGTTACTGAATGTTTTTAACAAGACCAAAAGGCTGTGTTCACAACAACTCTGAAGATCAAGGTACTGAATAAGTAAGGGAGACTTACTTTTAAGGCAGAAGATGCGGCAGGGCATGGTGCCAAAGCTATTGAGCTCTGCTCAACCTGCGCTAGCTAGCAGAATGCATGAAGATGCAGAGCCTTGCTGTCTTTCTCAAATAAGACTATCTATAAAATGTTTGGGTATAAAAGATGGCAAGAAACTTGATGTCCTTTCAAGTCCCAATTAAGGTACACAACACTCATTACTTTAATTCGCATTCTCTCCTATGCATGGACTAGGAGCATGAACCTTAAATTAGAGCTGTTATAACTAATGTTTGGGGAAAAAAGTACAACTCATGACTTAGAAAACACACATTGAGAGAATGAGTTGTTCTCTTTCTGTAAATGTAGTCATTTGCATTTTGCTTAACGGAAAACTTATTTGAATATATTGAACTATATTATCCTAATGTAGTCTCCTAATTTTATATTTACATTTATTTTGAAGCTCTTAAATAAATATGTCCAAAACCTGCTTACTATTGTTTTATTTAGAAGTAGGTTAGGTCATATGTGAATCATGTTGAAATCTGTTAAATCTTAACTGGTGGAGTTTTAAATTGAGATTGTAAACGCCTTTTTTAACACTGTTTTTATCTCTGTGATGCGTGCTGATTTCTAAACTGTGTGCAAAAATATGGGGAGGGGATTTGTCTCTTGGCCAACTTTTTTTTTTTCCCATCTTATAGGTGGCTATTACTCCTGTTTCGCAAATACTGAATAGCTGTAACTGCTCCACAGTTAAGGACATTTATTTCAGTTCAGCAGCAGATGGCCTCTTTAAATACACAAATCCAGGGACTATCTTACTGAAGATGGAAAGAAAATTACTGTATATGGCACATGGCGAAATGAAACTGTTATCCCTGCTAATTATTCAGTAATTTAGATGTGTTGTATTTTTTTTCTTTTCCCCAGACAGTAAAGTCTATAAAAGTCCATGACAAATACTGCTTTCACATATTTCTGGTACAGCAAACAAACCTTGTTTTTTGTAATTTTTTGTTTTACAGGAGGCAGGCTATTATCTGTGCCTTTCCTCATCTCTCTTCTTGTGCAATAGTGCCTTTGGGATGCTTCTAGTTTGATTGGCAGGCTGGCATATTTAGGCATGTCTGAAATACAGACTGTGTGTTTTTCATTCAGAACCACACAAACTATGCCATGTTTGAAGTAAGTTATTGAAGCTTCATATGCAAGAATAATGGTTTAAGAATTTAAACTAGAAATTTTGTACAATCAAAATTCTGTGGGTTTTTTTTTTTAAAATAGAAGACAAAAAATATATCTGTCAAACATAAATGGAAAAGGAATCAAAATGACGCAATCCTGACCAGAAACCAAGTTTTAGTTTTAAGTTTCTTCACTGACTATTCTTCTGTTTTGCCATTCAGTAAAGAACAAAGGGCTGGGAAACAGCATTAGAGGTGGTAATTGTAATTGCCCGTATTAAAAATGCTTGTGAATGAGCCTTCTCTGCAGCTGTATCAGGGAGATGGGGGGTGGGGGGTGGAGAGGAACAAAAAAAAAGAAAAAAACAACCAAAACCAACAACTTCCGCTGCCCCCCAACAGGTAATATCAATTATTTATTTAGTAACAGTTCACAGAAACACTGGATGAGTGAAAGAATGGTGAGCAAATTTTTCTTTTGTTCGGTCAGGCAAACAGAATATACCCTAGACTGTAGTGTAAGTATATAAATATTGGGCTCTAGTTGCAATGGGAATCCAAAATGTAGTAAAAATGTTTCCTTAGTCAAAGTAATTGAAGAAGAATTCCTTTATAATTTTGTAAAGTATGTAAAGATCTATAATCTCATTCCAACCTCCAAAAAATGTTTATTCAAATCAAAATTGTTATATAAAATTTACACTTTCATGGGCTTCCATTTTTTTTAATATAAGACAGCTACCATATCCCAAAACATCCAGTGTTACAACCTTCATAAAAGGTATTATTTCCCCCAGTTCACTTAATGGGTGAAATCATAGTGATTTTTGTCTATGGCAAACTTTCTTTGACTTCAGTGAAACTGTAATCAACATGTACCCCAAATCTGTCACCAAATCCTGCTGATCTATGGATATGGATAAATGGTATTTGGGATGCTGAAAGTTTTGGGCTGGTTCCAAGTTAGTCCCTCTGGATCTGAAAGAGGGATAGCGTTCTTGTTACAGTATGTTATAGTGTACTTCTCAGCTCAGATGATAGTTCAGATCTCTGTACTCCTCAGGAGGAACACTATTAATTCTTTATTTTCTATTGTGTATTTACCTTATATACTCCTCTTTGTTTTGCATTGTGTGTGTGTTTAATCTGGCTTATTCCACTCTACTATTACACCATGTAATTGAGTGTTGACTATAAAAAGCAATGGTAGGAAATTATGAAGTTCATATTGTTGGAATGAATTTGATGACCAATTATGCTATTTTTGTCTCTGATATTCGAAGGGAGATGGGAGACTTTCAAATGCAATTCTGGGCATTGTCAGTCTTTTCAGTTTGGTATTAGAGTTAAGGTTGAAAGATGACTGTACAGAATTTTGAATAGGATTTTCAATAAAATGCATAAGTTCAGTGTGTATGAAAAACACTATGAGGTTATAATTGTGTTGAATGAAGAAATGTAATTTCTGAATTTGGCAACTAGTTTCTTTAAATTACTGGATATTTCAGTAGGAGAGCTGGATGGTACGTTAAAGATCTTGATTTATGTTAAATATCCAATTTTGTTCCCCACAGCTCAAGAGGGATGTTGAGGAACTGGGGAGCACCAATAAGATGGGTAGAAGGCCCACTGCTTAGAGCAAATGATCTGCCAGGAGAGGCTGACAGAGCTAGGCTTGTTTACTCTGACAAAGAAGCAGCTATTGGGTGACCTAAGAGTATCCCATGGCTGCTTGAAGGGTTGTTACAAAAATGGTAGAGCTGAATTTTTCTCAGTGGCACCAGATTGGCCACAAACTGTGATACGGTATGTTCAGGTTAGACATGAGGAAGAACACTGCTGGGAGACCAATACAGCCCTGGAACAGGCTGCCTGGAGAAGCTCTTGAATTTTCCATCTTTGGAGGTCTTGAAGACTCAGAAAGACAAAGCCATGCCTGACCTTTTCTCATGTTGATGACAGTCCTGCTCTGAGTAGAAAGTTGGACTGCACAACTTCCAGAAGTTCCTCTCAGCCACTCCAATACTTAAACTGATTAGGTTTTTGTTCATCCTCTATCCCCTTCCTTTTCTTACCCCATTCTAAAGCGACTGTGGCTCATATGTTTGTTTGAAAAAGCAAACAACACTGTCAAAAGGCATATCTTACACACAGTAAGGCATTCGCAAATGATAGTCACAAAACTCTACTTGTGTTTTTGACAGAAAATAATAATACCAAAAAAAATGCCCTCCACTGATAGCATTTGAAAACCATCCTACTTTTCACTCTTGAAGAAAACGCAGCTGATAAAGAAATGTTTTGGGGTTTTCCATAGTACTTAAAGTCTTGCTTTCCACTTGAAAAAAATAACAAAAAGTATTTTTTCACCCCAGACAAAAGTTAATGACAAATAAAAGATTAAGCAGACCTATGGGAACAATATAAAAACCAAAATTCATCTTATTATTTCTATGAATAGTGTTCACAACGCTGTAATTTAGTTAAGTTTATTTCACACCTGTTTTATGACCTGTGAATAATTTTTGTATCTTTGCTGCTTTTAAGCAGTTGCCTTAAGTCAGTTGCCACATTCATCTTATCTTTAATTGGAAATTGTCAGGTACTACCCCATCCTCTGGCTGATTTTTTTTTTTTTTTTTTTTTTTTTTTTTTTTTTTTTTTTTTTTTTTTTAATCTGCTTTTCTGTGGATACCATCAATGATTTCTGTCTGGTTTAGTAACTTCAGTTCCAGGCTGGTAACTCATCTTTAATATTTTCAGCATTTACACTTTCATGAGGTTTCCTTTTTTTGTGTTTAGTGGGTATCAAAAGCACTGCAAATGTCTTATTGCTGTACTCTGAAAATACAGGGAAGTGAAGAGCCCCTATCTCTTTCATTGTGGGGTACGGTACTCAACTTTGCTGTGGTTATACCAAGCCACTCACATTTAAGCTGTTTACCTCTTCATTTCTGTGATGAAGTCTGGCATAGTACAAAGTAAAAAAATATGAACGTGAGGACTAAATGCTGAGCTATTCCTGGCAGAGAGCAGAAAAGCAGTAAAGACAGAATAGATCTGAAAGTGGCTATACTATCTACTTTATATTATCTACTATATTTTCTATAATTTGTGGTCCAGGCATGATATTTTGTAGTGCTGGAATTGATACTGTTTCATGCTCTCTTTGTGGCCTTGATTATTACATGCTTTTGCTGTGTAGTCAAAATGAAGTGTTGCAAAGTGAGAAAAAAAATGCCTGGAGCTGAACATTGTTTCATAGAAGAAAAATAAAAAAAGGTGGGAATGAAGATGGTGTTCACATTATGTACCTGAATGGCAGTGCGTGAAGTGTCATATTGATAATACAAATAATAAAGATTTAGCTCTTTGTTTATTAAAAATAATTACATTCCATATTAATTGCCAATTTATTGTAGGTAAAAAGACATCTAGTGAAATGATGGGCAATGTGGGGTGTTCTGTTCATTTCTGACAAAATCATTTTGGTGTAATGCACAAACACTTTCCCAACTGAAAAGGAAGTTCAAAAGGTAAAGCTATCTCTAGCTTACATTTTCTGTTTTCATAATGAAGAATACCCTTTACTTGGGGTGATGTTCAAGATGCGATAGAACTCTTCCAGGTCAGAGCAGGGCTAGTTGATTTTTCATATTCAGGATAAACGTATAGTTACAATTAAGTGTATATAAGAAAATTATGATGGCCTAAGCATAGACCTATTTACACTGCTACTTATATTAGAGAGTGAACCAATAGCATATATTGCACTGTCCACCTTATATGTTTCTTAGCAAGTGCTCTTTATTATCAATCTCAGAGAAGGATCATCCAAAGTTACAGGTTGCTCAGCAGGTTCCATAAACAATTCTTCTCAGCAGTCAATCTGAGACTTAAGCAGACAAAAGCTGAATGGATATTGCTTTTCAAATTAGTACTGCTGTGTAATTAATTGCCCTTAATTAGCAAATCTTTCTTTAAGTATTCAGACTGCAGTGATGTAATTTGTGTTCCCAGGTAACTGATCACATAACATGACAGTTCAGCTTGGTATGGAAAGCTGCTTTTAACAAACTCCAAGTAATTGCATGTTTCATTGAAAATGTTTTGATTGAAACAGCGGTGATCTATCTGATGACCCTCAAATTGTCTTGAGCCCACGCAGTTCTTCCAGCTGGCTTGCTGTTGCTTTAAGATACGAGATGGGTGTTCGGGCAGTGTGCTCTCTGGTCATTGAATGCTGTTCCTTGTGCTACACTCAGCTTGATGCTCAGAGCTTGGAGATACATCCACTGGGGAGGCATCCCTCCTTTGCTGCATGTACAGGGACTGGTATGGAGAACTAGAAACAATGTTTACTGTGATGGTGAAATATCTCCAAACAAACCTGTAGCTGGTGAGGTTAGGCCAGCCTGGATCAAATAAGGCATCCCTTCCATAGAGAGGCAAATTTAACTTTGTGATAGTATTTTTGTATTTTATAGAATTTTATATTGTGACAGTATTTGTGATAGATGTGCTATGATAGTGATAAAATTCTCAATTTCCTTTTAAACTGAGTGGTATGTGTAGCCTACTACATGATTAGTGCCCTCATCTGCTCGACTTCTTTTAGAATTTGAATTTTCCACACACCACTGGGCAATAGAGAATTACAGCTCTTAGAGCGATGAATGTCATTCTTACTATGATGGATGTTRGTATTTTTGAAACTCACAAACAAGTGAGGTGCCAGGCATCCTGACCCAACACAAGTTATTTTTCATTGTGCTTGTGGCTTTGGTACAGCAGTTCAGAATAGAGAGTCCAAGAAAAATCTGTAAATGGGGAATTCCAGTYTGGGTTTTAAATAGGCATTGTAACATTGCAACCAGCATTTGTATTAAAAAAAGCTGGTCAAATAAGGGAGGATTTTTTTTTTTGTGGTCAGAGGCAGCTGGAACGTTGGTTTGTAAACATTTATCTGGGCAGCCTAAAATTAAGAAAGAACTTATGGATTTAGAAGGAAAACCCAGTTCGCAAGTCAACGTATAAAATAATTGCAGTGTCCAAAGCCAGGGATTTTACAATTTTTAAAGCAAAGATACTGCCTTATATAGCTTAGATTTAGGCCTTTGAAAAGACACTTTGAGTGTGTTATAGCAGGAACTACACAGAAAAAGGGAAGACAGAGGGTGGAGTTTGGGGAGAACTGGAATGCAATACAAACCAAGTGAATGCCTGATCAGGGATATCTGTTGTTTTCTTGAGTCCATGCTTTTATTACACTTCACTTGCTAAATCTTGGTGCCTTTTGTTTTTCTGTGTCTCGTTATACAGAGCTAAGGGGGAAAAAATACATTGTCGATCTTGTTTATGGCTTGTTTATTGTATATCTTTGTTTTGTTTCACAGTAAGGCATGCTGCTAGTTCCTTAACCTTATTGTTTTCTATTTCTCAGTCTGTATGTCAAAAAGAAGCAGTGTGTTTTCTCTCTGAAATAAAGAATTACAATAGATTTCATATATGAAACACCTGCACAGTAGGAAGTGAAACAGAACTTTTTAGCTCTCACTGTTTTATGGCAAGATTTCTGTTGCCTTTCCTTCCTGTAAACAAAAGGAGTCACTTAGAGAGTGGGAAATAGGCTGTTTACAGGATATTTTCTGTATGAAAGGAAGGAAAAGTGCCTTTACAGAGATCAGCCTATTGTGTTGGGAATATTGGAAGTTATATGGAGTTAAATTGAGTTTAGTGTTTGGAGGGGAAATAAGCAGCAAAATACATGTAATCACTTCAGTCTTGACCCTGAGAAGTGCTAGATGCCCCCATTAGTTGCTGAAATCAAAGCAGGAGTTAGGACGTGGAGTGTTTTGGTTTGGTCCCAAATCCTATGTGTAGCTTGTGATCATTGTAAGAACTTTATCAGATATAGGCTACACTTCAAAATAAAAGCTAAGAGCTTATGGAATGTGGCTTTTATTTAAAAACAAGCACTTCTGATACTTGTACTTTTAATTACCGGTTCAAGTTACTTTTGCACATCTGTCTTCCAGCTGGCTGTCTTTGAAATACAGTTGTCTTTGCTAGAGAAATGTCGTAATTGGGTTTTTCTTGAAAGTAATGGTTTTAAATGTACATGTAGAGTGTACATATTCTCAAAGTTCTGTTTGACCTGTGAAATATATTAACTATAATTCTGGTATGAATGGGGATATCTTATTCTTGCCTGTGTTATAAAATTAATTTCTGTGATTAGCTATTTGATTTTCATTTATCTTCTGTAGCATCAGCAAGAACCTTTATCGCCAGTAAGAATTTGTGGATTAGGTATTTAACTCTAAATTCTGCTTAAGCATTATAGAATAATCTGGCTTTCTTGAAACCTCAGGTGTATATGTAAGCTGATAGGACAGACAATAACTTTGCCAATAAAACTGAGCAAGGTAGGGAAAAATATGCATACAGTATTACTTGTCATTAGCTGTATCTATTTTATCTGCAGTTCTTTTACTGTAGTCACACTTGAAAATGGAAATTTATTGTAGCAGTTTTTGTCATTTCTTTTGCTCCATAGATTAAAAGTAGTTAATACCTGAATACCAAGAATAGGCAATTGTAAGCATGGAAACGAAGAAAGTAAAAAATCTTGCTTGCTTAATAGATACTGAACTCCACTTTTAGTTTCAAAATGGGTACTTAAATACAAAAAGCCTTAACAGCAGTGTTCCCTGTTACAGAAATATTTTGGGTTTTTTTGCTGCATGATGGATCCAGTTCCTCACACAGAAATCTTAATGTCTGGGTATTTCAGTCTAATCTGGCAAATAAGATTGGAGTGTGTGTATGTAAATGGCAACTAGAGTGGTCTATCTTCTGGCATGTCTTGGTGAATGGAGCATGTGCCCTGTCTTTGTCCTTACAGAAGAAATAGAGCAGTCCTTTGCTGCCTGTATTTGTTTTTGTGTTGTTCTAGGCCAGAAGTGTCTGTCTGCTTGTTTGCTTTCTCTCTGTATTTTTTAATTCTTTCCTCATTCTAGGTAGAGTGTTACCAAAAGAGCTACTGCGGTCATGAATGAGACTTTGTCTAGGGGTAGAGGAAAGCATAAGGTTTCTTCTTAAAAGTTTGGAGTCTTGAAGAAACAATTGCCAATAGTATCCTACAACCTAGACCAAATGACTCAACAAGGCATTAGCTAGTCTTTGTGGTGCTATGTGGAATTTATTTTGCTGGACTACGTATAATTTTGAACATAATATTTTTTCAAAGTGAATGGGATCTCAGATGTACTTACGTTCTTGTCCTGAATATTCTTTAATGAGGAAACTATTAGGTTTATATTTCATATATAAGAAATGGTTTCCTTATACATCTTGCAAATGTAATAAATCCAGCTTCTTTTTATAGGTATGGGAGTTTGAATCAAACTTCCCTAGTAGATTTGCTAGGCTTATCTTTCAGACATTCACTGCTGCTTCTTCCTTCCCATGAAAGTTCTCCTATTTTCCCTCAGATATCCCAGCAGAAATATGGCTCCTATACTATGAGTCGAGCATGTCCAGGGTACCTCAGACTTACTGTGTAGATTGGCTGCGGCAAATTGATATTCTGGACGTACTGAACTTGCTGTGGAGCTTATCTCTACAGTGACCATCTGTACAGTGTTTCAGAGCACTAGGAAGCCTGCTTGGAACTAGGCTCTCCTGACTAGGACCCTGCCTGTCTGCCCATTCTTTCTGGAATCAGTTTCTTCTGCATAGCCAAAAGTTTTTGGGTAGAGAAAGAAAACTTGCCTGGAGAAAATCAGATGTCTGGTACTGATGTTATTCTCTCTTTCTGCTTTTCCTATCATAACAAAATAGGAATAGAAAATATTAAAAGATTGGACATAAGTAATACCAAAGATTCATGCAGAAAAATCATGTTTTCATAGTTGAAAATGAGGTGCAGTGTATGGCAGGCAACAGTTATGAATGTCTGACCTTTTGCCAGACAGGAGTACTAATAAGGATTGGCCTTCCTAATCTACTTAGGAATTACTTCTACCTGCATTTCAGATATCTTCTTATGTGAACTCTTCTTTGCTGTGTCATTGACCAAGTTCGTTTCCTCAGTGACATTCCCTGTAGAGCAAGGCTCTAGTTTTCGATTCCAGAGGACATTTAGAAAAAGACAAGACTAACAAACCAGCAAACGACATGCATGTATTACTTCCTGGAGAATAAAGCAACCCAGATGGGACTCTGCGAATAGTAAAAGATGAGATGTCCAGGAAAAACAGATGTATGGTAATCACCTTACACACAGGAGTCTTATGATGGCTAATAAGATTTGTCTAACAAATAAGTTTTAAAGTACATTTAAGAAAATAGGCATAGTTTCTCATGATTTCTGATTTAGAATTTGTTACTTTATGTGAGTTTAAAGGAACATACATTACTTTAAGTTATGAGTATTTTTTTTTTTTTGTAGATCTTCATGAATGTAGGGGCAAGATGTTATGAAGAAAACTCTTAGAATGCTGGTGAAATCATGAATTATTTTTTAAATATATTAAATTATTTTTCTTTTCAATTCTTAAATATTTTCTTTCCCTGATGCAGTGTTCTGTATAAGAACTTTGGGGAAAAAAAAAAAAAAAAAAGTGGACAAAGCCTAGTGTTTTCCCATTTGGCTGCCTCACAAAAGAACTACATAATCCTCTAAATCCTATTTTACTCTGTGGTCAATTGATTCCACTTTCTACTCCTATAAATAGGCAATCTGTAAATTGTCTTTGAGACAGATATTTTGAAGCTTGCTCTTCTAGTGATTTGCAATGTATGAAGACAACATTAATAATGATAATATTTTCATAAATTTATTTATAGAAAATTGAAACCGGTTTCTTTTGGGAAATTGACCAGATTCCATAGCCATTCTAAAAAAATTATTTTCCATTTCTGCAATTGCTTTCTTCTCATGTGTTTACTTTTCTGGTTCTCCCTTTGTGCTGACTAATGGCTGATGTTTCCTCTTATCCAGGTAATATAATTTATGAATCCAGAGGCTCCTATTGGAAAATAAGGATGGATTTTGGTTATTCTTATCTGTCTGGAAAGGCTTTTTGAATATTTTTGTGTGTGTGTATATATATATATTTGATTTAGTTTATAATTCAATTTCAGTTTTACATTGGAACAAATGTCTATCTCACAGTGACACTACGAGACTACAGTATGGACTTGTACCTATATAGAAGTATGTGTATCATTTATAAACTGCGATAATCCTTGTTTTAAATTGTTGTCTCCAGTTTGTCAGATTAGACTAAAACACATGCCAGTCTACAATTTGTACAAGGATATATAGTTTTGCTCCCAGCAATAATCTAGGTGAGAAAACAAATCTGTCCTGCTGGGCTTCCTTTCATTCTTCATCTGTTTGTTTTACTGTTTAGATGTTGTTACTGTGTTCTCAAGTTCTTTCTTCCAGGATTCATGAATAAAAAAGTTAAAATGTTTGTCTCTGGCTTTAGTTTCAGCTTTTACTTGAGTGAAGTTTATGTTTGAAATTTGTCTTCATCAGATGTAATTTTTAGGTTAGGATTGAGATTCTTCTTTTTAATATCATTTTTTAATTGTGTCTTCTGTTGGCAAACAGATTAGTTATCTAACGATGTTGGTCAACACTACTACTGGTATAGTTTAGTTTTGTTTTACCTCTCCCATAAAAGCTACACTGGTGAAAGTGTTTGCTCAAGCTCTAGGTTATAACTACACCAGGAGGTTTTTGCTACTGTGAGCATACTGGTAAAAGTAGACTTAAGTGGCTGCCTAGTTTTGCCTAGGCCTAAAATGAGGATAGTAGTAAACTGTCCTGCATTCTGTCTGTATGGGTTTTTTGTTTGTTTATGTTACTGGTGTCTACAATACCTAGATTTGCATATGACTTAGGATTTTGAGGCTTTGTGTTCTTTTCCATTGTATGCACTATTCTGTAAAATACTTACTAGAATTATTTTTATCCCTATGGTGGTGATTTAGTACAGGAAATAACATCTGTTCCTGCTGTGTGTGTTTTCTTTTTCCTTTCTTTCAATATGAATGTAACATTGTGTATTTTCAAGCTAGATTTTACTATCTGAGGTCGTGCTAAAATGAACTCCCTTTGAAACTGTGTTAGTGCAGATATAAAATAGAAAGCCAAATCACCTTATTGGTACATGATAGTTTTATGTTCTGTATCTCTGTATGTTGATCAGACCTATCTAAAATATTTTTACTTTACATATACTTTTATTTTATGTCATTCAGAAGTAATAATATTTCCCTGTTTGCGAGTTTTCTGCAGTTTAGTCACCTTTGTTAATGTTTCAACAACTTTTTTTTGTTTGTTTGTTTGTTTGTTTTTTGTTTTTGTTTTTGTTTTTTTGTCTGTCAAATGTAAAGTTTGCAGTGTTAGATACTTTATTGGCTGTAAGTCATCCCACAGATTCTCATAGAATGTTTCTAAACTTTTTGGATGAACTGGCTACTATCTTCCCTCAAAACATCTTACGGAACTTCATGAATTTTTCTCAGACTTGTAATTGAAAATATTGAGTTACTTGCTTTTTATAATACTGTTCTAGGAATAGTTGTGGACCTTTAGCATGACCTTTGAAGCAGAGCCATAATGAAACAGTCTGATGGTTCAGCAGCTACTGGTTCATGACCTCTTCCCCTAGCAAAGCTTTTTTTCCAGTTATTGCCAGGAACTTACACAGATAACGGCTTTAAATTCTCTGTTGCAACACGTACACATGGTATGTGTTACACTAGGATGAATTTTAAAGCCATTGAGTTGTTCTTGATATTTTATTTTCATGTATAAATTAGTAGATTCTCATTTTACACAAGTGTTCATTTAAGATTATTGTTTTTACTTATGCCTTAGTATCATAAGTGGACATGTTCACTTAAAAATAAAAAACCCCAAACCTTTCTCATTTGACTTGCAGGTATCTCCATTTTACTGATACCAGAAAAAAAGTGACTCAAGTTGGCAGCCTTTGGGAATCCTTCCAGCCAAAGGTAAGCATAATTTCTAACCAGTGACAAATATATTTTTAGTATTACCCTACCTTTTAAATAAAATGGCAGCTGTGCTACTGTCTTTCTTGATGTTTGACATCTCTCAAACTGAATTTCTTTGGGATATCTAAAGCATCTTAACAAACCCATAAGAGAATCATTTACATGGCTCAGCATACAAGTGAAGTTCAGTCTTTTTTGAAATCTGTAACTTGGCAGATTGCCTCTCATTAATATTGAAGCGTATGGTACAATCACTTTAAGGCAACGCTTATTATACAGCTGTTATTATACAGAAGGATGATTGCTTATCATCCTTAGTGCATCAGATAAGGCAAAAATAAAATCATAATTTTGGTGATTTGGAAATTCTTAGCTTGGTCTTCCTCTGGAAAAGAGCTAATATGACCAGAAATAGGCACTAGCATAATACGCTGAAAATGTGTCCTTTGTAAGGGCTAAATAGGCTGCTTGTAGAAAATCCTGAGCTTACAGTTGCCAAAAATCATGACATCTTGATATTTTCTGCAACAGGAGTTAAGAGGTGTAGTCATCCTCCTATAGCTCCTAGTTCTGCAAACACCTTGATCTAGTCCAACTGGATCGCTTTATAGTTCTAGCGTATGGCTCAGGTTTAGAAATACTTCATGTTGACTGAACACAATCTGTCATCTAATGAAGACATGCTACCAGCAGCACAGTGAAGAAATGGGTAATTTGTTAGGGGATGAACACCTTCCTGTCCATGTGTGCATGCATGTTTACTTCTGAATAAAACCTGCTTTTGGGGATTTATAGATAAATTGTTTACTTTCAACAACATGCAAGCATTTGGGAAGTATTTCAATACGAACTTGAAAAACTTGATCAAATTCATTCATTCTATTTTCACTCCATGGGTTCACCAAGAATACTATAATCTAGAGAGAAATTTACCACATAAATAATTCTTCAGTTAATACATCTAGTAATCTGGTCACTGTCAGACATTGTAAATATGTACTGTAACTACTTTTGTTTGAAGAATGGAGTATCATATTGATAATGATAAACAGTGGAAAATAAATTGTATATAATTGTGTGAGACTTGAGTAAGAGTTTCAGAATTATGCTTAGTTGCTTGTGGTCCAGCTGAAAAACTTTCAGTCTTTTACAAACTATTTGAAAAAAAACCTAACTTAAAAGAAAAGCAATGATATATATGCAAAATTATAGATTTCTCGTATTACAAGGTGAGAGACATAGTAGTGAGAAGGAGAAGTAGTGGTGGGAGATTTCTTTTGTAGAGAAGAAACAGAATAGTACGGGGCCACAATATGTCTTGTGGCTCATTCAACATTCCTGGGGCAGTCTAATGTCAAACATGTATCAGAGGTGTGTACCAAAAATTAAAGGTAACAGGTAATAAATATTTGTAGATTTAAGGCTACACTTTAATATTACTCAGGATTTCACAATTTTACAGCTGCTGTAGGAGAAATTAGGAAAGTAAAATGCTGAAAACTTTTGTTTAAGAGAAGCTCTCAAAATTTTCCCACTTTCATGTTAGTACTGAAGTTACCCTTCAGTGGGTATCATAGGAAGAAGTGCTGTACTCATGTTCCTTCTTTCTATGTAATGGGCAGATTTGGAGTGTGGGGGGGAGGGAAGTTGAGTCCCTTCTACCTCCCTTCTTTCTAGATCAATAATATTATGAGGATATTGTTGTCCCTCAAACAGGGTCCGTCACCTGGTGTGCAGTAAGCCAATCTCACACACAGAGCCGAGATATTTGTTTATTTCATGTCTGCGCAGAGATGGGTGCTAGGTGGTAACTCCACAAAGCTAGCACACCTCAGTTAACACACAGTAAGCATTTTATACATTCCAAGCAACAGTTATCAGTACTTTTTTACATCCATAATTAGTAATCCTTGCTTCTATTGTTTCTTGTAATGCCTTGTCTCCACTTAAAGTCACAGTGTTCTCTTTTTACTGCGCATATTCAGTGGAGAAGGGGCTTTGTTGGGCAGGGGGCTTCCCTGCCGGGGGGTGGTTTTTTTACTATGCTAATTAGAATAGGTCAGAATAAGTCAGACTACTCTAGAGGAATTTGCTGGGCTTTCCTAAACAATGGGGTTAATTGGTAGCTCTTATTAATTGGTAGCTCTTACCTAGTTTCAAGGAT
>JAYKAV010002788.1:2755532-2863327 GCA_035582835.1 Phoebastria nigripes
TTTTTTTTTTTTTTTTAAATGGAACTCTCCCGAAATCTTTTCTTGTTTGTAAGTTCAACACTAAGCTATGTTTGCCTATAAGGCAAACTAGGCAAACTAAGCTTGTAAAAGCTTGTGTTCAAGCATCTAATGTCCATGCCGGTGGCCAGCTTTTCTGACTAGGCTGGACTAGGCTGCATCTGGTGTAAGGCAGTAGTTTTCTTTCTGACTGAGCCAGGTATAGTCATGCAGTTCCCATGACAGACATCTACAGCATAGATGACATATCTGACTGGGGAGGCCAGCCAAACATGGGAGACAGAGCAGAGAGAGGGCAGAATTTCTAACAACAGCTGCTTGTGAAGTACCCATGCCTGTTGAAGATACAGGACAGGGCTGTCCTTCCAGAATATTCCAGGTGTTCCAAGTGCAGGCTTGAAGATAATTTCTGCTTTATACTTTATAATACTCTACATGCAATTGCAGTTTGTACTTTTTTTTCCAGTGTTGTAGTTTTCTGTCTGTATCATATTGATGACACCAGTAAAACTTTTAACTTTCATTTCCAACTACATATTGTTTCCAGGAGAAAAAAAAAAATTCTGAAAGAAGAAATGATTTTTTTTTTTTTAATTTTATTTTAAATTTATTATGCAGTTAGAGATTTGTATGAAGTAAGATATAACTGCTTTTGGATTCTCTACAGGTTTGTCAATCTATTCAAAGAATCGTAGATTGAGGAGAGTCTCAATAATTGACCTTCCTTGCCAGTGGTTTGGCATGGTTGGCTTGTGCTTTGATGCAAGAAACAAAATTGAACTTTCTGTCCAGCCACCTGAGCCCCTCTGCCCTCTGTGCGCTAAGCAGTTAAACTAGGTGGATGCTCAATAGCTACATGTTATCATTTATCAGGTTTTAAGTGGCTTCCTTTGCTCACATCAACTTATAGTTTCTGTCCCCTTCTCATCTTTTTCAATAAATGGTCTGTTCTGTAATATGAAATAAGATCACCAGACTCCTGTGTTACTGATCCTGATGAAGCTCTGCTATATTAATGGCAGCGTAGAACATACCTCTGAAAATCTTACCTACTACTTCTCATATAAACAGTGTGTTTTGCTTCAGAAATAGTCAGACTGAGAGGACAATATTGTAACATATTTTGTATTATGTGTTGTCAAGAATATCTACATTTGAATAATGCTAATTATGTACTAAACGAGAAATTAACACTGGTAAATCTAGTCTAGTATTGTATGATAACCACTTCTAGTATTGCATTTGCTTTATCTTTTGGCTGTATAGTTAGCCAAGGCATAGTAGCTGTTTAAAGAAATCTGGAAGAAGCTGAAAAATGTTATTTGTAATGCTCTTTTGCTCTCTTTCTATGGTTCAAAGTAATAGTAGTTGTAATATAATAATGCTGCAAAAAGAATGAGGATTACAGATGTCTAATCTTGCATGTGCTGATTTATTAATGAGGTGCATTGTTTTTCTTTCATAATTTGCAAGGTATGTAACACAAGGAATATTGCTGTTTACAGCTGGGAGAAGAAACTTGTGGTTTGCTCATCCATGAACCAAATACACATTGATTTTTATTTTTGTTTGTTTGGGTTTTTTTGTTCCATATATTCTGCTAAAATGCTTATGTCAAAATAATTCTCTGGGTATAGCTTACAATTATGGTAGCACTGGTACTGATTAGCAGTTTTGGTAATCCTGATTTTGAAATATGTAAACCTAGAGTATTTTGTAGACCATAAGAACTTATTCACTCTTTTTCTATCATAAGTACAGGCGTAAGAAGATAGAAAGGAAATTATTCTTATTGTAGAAAACTGATAGTGGTTTTGTATCTGAAGAAAGTTAAGTAGTTAACCATTTATTAAAGAATGGTAACACTAAAAAGTAAAAAATATTTGAAGTTTGTTTCTGTTTAAGAGGTATTTTAAAAATGATCACACAAAACTAAATGTTTGAGAAATTTTTAAAATTTCAACTATTTAAAAAGGAATCTAAATTACTTACATTAAGTTGTTTAGCTCTTGCAACTGCACAGGCCTGCATTATGTCTGTAGATGTACTGTTAAGGCAGAGAACAGATAATAAAATTAGAGGCTGTACAATCCACATTGAATATATGTGTCCAAGTTAAGTGATAAACTTATCCGTATTTGCCTAAGTCATCATCTGCTTCCTGGGTGATCTTTTGATTGGGAGCATGTGTCCAAATATATGAAGTGAATATAGAATCAGTAAACCTAAATGCAGCATTTGGTCTTAGTTTTGCATCCAGTGGCATATTTCCTTTTAATAATAATAATAAATAAATAAATTTAAAATAAGTCCACCCCTCTTCACCTTTAGCTACTCATAAACTGAACCACTATTCCTTTCATATTTCTGGTAGTTATTCTGGACACGAGTACATGGGACAACTTATCTGATCTTGAAGTTTGGGATTTTGGTAGTATATCTGTGACCTGGGAAAGAACATGCTTCTAAAGGCTTATGTATTTATGTGAGTTAATGAAAACCTAAACTATTGACAATTTGTATATGGTGTTGATAGTTATGATATGGGGGTAGATAGAACAATGTAGTTCGTGCATCAACATACCATATTCTCAGAAACTAATGCAAAGAAAGAATGTATAGCAGTAAATCTCATCCAATAATATATGTAGAGTATAGTGTGATATAACTTTTTCATGGAAAACATGGCATGCATTTGGTGCAAAGAAAATTGTTTTCAGAAGCTGAACTGTGTTAGACAAATCACAGAATTGCTGAGGTGGGCAGGCATCTCCTGAGATCATGTAGTCCAACCCCCCTGCTTAAGGATGGTCAGCTAGAGCAGGTTGCTCAGGGCCARGTCCAGTCAGGTTTTAAATATCTTCAAGGGTAGAGACTCCACAACCTCTCTGGGCAACCTGTTTTGTTGTCTGACTCTCACAGTAAAAAAGTGTTTTCTTATGTTTAGGTGGAGTTTCATGTGTTTCAGTTTGTGTCTATTGCCTCTTGTCCTGTCAGTGAACACCGAGAGGAGTCTGGCTCCCTTTTCATTGCCCCCGATCAGGCACTGGTAAGATTCCCCCTGAGCCTTCTCTTCTCCAGGCTGAACAGTCCCAGCTCTCTCAGCCTTTCCTCATGTGAAAGATGCTCCAATCCCTTGATTGTTTTAGTGGCACTTTGCTGGATTTGCTCCAGTAATTCCATGTCTGTCTTGTACTGGGGAACCCGGAAGACAGTACTCCAGMTGTGATGAGGGAATGGTAATGGAATTTTATCTCTAATCAGTAAGTGAAAAATAACTAGCTAGAAATGCAGATAGGCACATATCATTTTTGTCAATAGCAATGTAATATATTCAGTAATTCTATATGGTGTCTGATGTCTCAAATATCCMTTTTCAATCTCCAAATTGTTATCCTTTATTTCCTCTGTGAGAAGAATTAAAAAATACTTAGTCGGGTATAAATAAAATATCAAGCTGCTTTATTTTTCAAGGCATGGTGTGCTATATACTTCAGTTTTGGAGCAGTACATAGTCATAATAGTTCTTTCACCTGTCACCTGGGTGGAAAGGTGCAAAAAGTGTTAAAAAGTTATTAGATCACACACTACAAAATACCATTAATGCTATGGGTTGGTTGGTTGTTTTTGTAAAATCATATCAATCTGCAGAGTCAGTCTTCCCAGTCTGGTTCCCTTCTGACTGTCATAAATCTGGCAGGACTTATCAGTTCAGGCAGAGGGCTATTTTGGTTCCTAAAGGCAGCGAGTCAAAAAAATACCTGTGCTATGTTAGGTTACTCTGCACTGTGCTTCACAAAGTCTGTGGTTCTGGGAAGATTTATTAGGTTGGCTGGATCTGTCTGTTCGGCTTACTGAAGCTTGGAAAGTAGTAGGACTCTCTCACCTATTCAAATGCTATATCACTCTAAATAATAGATAACAGTAAGAAGCAGGAGTTGACCACTTGTGAAGCATGCATTATTAGTGAGGTTCACCAAAAATAGAAGTCAAGGTGGATTAACATGCAAGTTAATAAAACGGAAGAGCTTACTAATTTCTGTTTTGTGCTAGCTGTTTTGGAGAGGGCATGGGGGGAAAAAAGAGGGAGTGTTGGCATGTTGGGTATAAGGAAAGGAGAGCTAGGATCAAGAGCTGGAGAGTGATGAGTCTTAGAAGGGAAAGAGACGGCTATTTTCAAAAAAATTGGGAGAACCTAGTGTAAAACCATCTTTCCCGAGCCCTCAGCAAATGCAGTATGTATTTTCTCTTTGAGGAAGAGGCTGATGCACCACTAGTGCATACTAAAAAGATGTAAGAAGAAACAACAAACGCCCTAATAACCAAATAAAAAGAATTGAAAGAAAGTTGTCGAGAGGGAGGGGGGAAAGGATGCACAACATCTTGATCTCTTAATTCATACAATCTATTTCAGTAAAACAAATTGTGTATTGTTCTTTTATACAAAGTGAAGGATTACAATAAATTATCTTAATTGAAGTCCTTTGTTTCTGGCTCATGCAGAAGATGATCTCTAATGAAATATTTGAAATAATTAAGAATTAATGCAAATACTTTTGAAGATAAACTGAAGAATGGGTCAAAAACATATCCTATGAGCTTGTTTTTGGTTGGTACCAGAACTGTGCAGGATGAGTGGGAAGGTTGGAAAAAAGAGCTATGCATTTGTGAAGGAGAGACTTCTCAGAGAAAATTGGAGAAACAGAACAGGTAACAGAATGGGAAAGATGAGAAATGAAAATAATACACGAATTTGAAAATGGTTCAGGGAGAGCCAAAGCCCTTCTGGAATTAAAGCGGGTGAAGGATGTGAAGGGCAACAAAAAACCTTCTGCAAGTACATAAGCAGTAGAGGAATACTAGGGAAAATGTGAGCCCACTGATGAATGGGGTAGGGGAACTGAGTTTAAAGAAGTCCATGGAACTTGATAAGATGCACCCATGAATGCTGAGGGAGCTGCCTGTTGTCAGTGTGAGGCCACTCAATTTTCTTCAAAAGGTCATGGCAATTTGGAGAGATTCCTGGGGACTGGAGAAAAGCAAATGTCCAAGAAGGATCTGGGGAAGTACAGGCAGATCAGCCTTGCCTGTCCCTGTGAAGGTGACAAAGTAAGTAATCCTGGAAGGTATTTCCAGATACATGAAGGGCAAGAATATGACTGGGAGTAGTGAGCATGGATTTAAAAAGGGAAAATCTTGCTTAACCCACCTGATAGCCTTCTGTAATGAGATGGCTGGCTTGGTGGATGAGGGGAGATGGCCTTGATAAATGGACAGTGAGATAGGCTGAAAACTGGCTGAACTGCCAGGCTCAGAGGGTTGTGATCAGCAGCACAAAGTCCAGCAGGAGGCCAGATACTAGTGGTGTACCCTAGGGGCCGATACTGGGTTCAACACTGTTTAATGTCTTTGTTAGTGATCTGGGTGATGGGACTGTGTGCACCCTCAGCAAGTTTGCTGATGATACAAAACTGGGAGGAGTGTGTGATATCCCAAATGGTTGGGCTGCCATCCAGAGGGACCTCGACAGGTTGGAGAAATGGGCAGAGAAGAACCTCCCTAGTTCAACAAAGGAGAACGCCAAGTCCTGCAGCTGGGGAGAAATAACCCCCTGAACCAGTACATACTGGCGGTCAACCATCTGGAAAGCAGCACTGCAGAAAAGGACCTGGAGGTTTGGGTGGACAGCAAGTTGAACATGAGCCAGCAATGTGTCCTTGTGGCAAAGAAGGCTAATGGTGTTCTAGGCTGTATGAGGAAGAGTGTTGCCAGCAGGTTGAGGGAGGTGGTCCTGCCCCTCAGTGCTGGTGAGGCCACACCTGGAATACTGTGTCCAGTTTGGGTTTCCCAGTACAAGAGAGATATGGACATACTGGAGAGCATCCAGTGCTGGCCACAAAGAAGGTTAAGGGACCAGAGCATCTCTCATGTGGGGAAGGGCTGAGTGAGCTGGGACTGTTTGGCCTAGAGAAGGCTCAGGGGGATCTCATCAATGTATAAATACTTGAAGGGAAGGTGTAAAGAGGATGGAACCAGGCTCTTTTCAGTGGTGCCCAGTGACAAGACAAGAGGCAATGGGCATAAATTGAAATACATGAAATTCCATCTGAACATAAGAAAAGACTTTTACTGTGAGGGTGGTCGGGCACTGGAACAGGCTTCCAGGAGAGGTTGTGGATTCTCCATCCTTGGAGATATTTAAAACCTGATGGGACATGGCCATGAGCAGCCAATCTATCTGACCCAGTTTGAGCAGTGAGGTTGGGCTAGATAATCTCCAGCGGTCCCTTCCAACCTCAACTATTCAGTGATTCAGAAAATTTGTAGGAAAAGGGGAGAAACTGATGTGTATTTTCCAAGCAGAAAAAAGCTAGAACATATTGATAAATTCCATGAATTAAAAAGATTGTCAAGGTCATTTGCAGCTCTTTCTTAATCAAGTTGTAGGGAAAATGCTCAGGTCATTTATTCCCTGGTTAGTGAGCTTAGGTAGCAGGGTAATAGACATCAGAATTTTTTCAGGCTCAGTTCATTAAGAGGGAAAGATTTAATGAGGTTTTGGAAGCATTTTTCAGGGTCAAAATGGATTGCCTAAAAGAACTATCAGTGCTTTGAATTTTGTGAAACTGGCTATGCTGTAATATTTTTACCCTGTCTATGGAATGTCTAAGTTTTTGTTTTCAGTAAATTTTAGTCTTAAAATATCGATAATATGATACAGATGACCTCTTGTTATATTTGGTCTTCTCTTGGGTAGCCTGTCACATCCACTCCTATCTAAAAAATGCAGACAGCTTAAAATAATCTTTTGCAGGCTGACCTGGTCTGGTTATTAACCCAGCACACTCTGAGCCATGTCTATTTGCAGGGGGATGAGGAGGGGGCAGGAGGCAAGGAAGCATCTAGTTTCAGAAATAGAAATCTCACAAGTACTCTATTTATCTTTGTTAGTCCTCTAAAAAGTTATTCATTTGCTATGAACAATACTTCATAGTTCTTAACTGTTAAGACTGTTTGCAGTTTTTTCTTTGTCTTGCCATCTCATTCTTGTCATTTAACCTAGTAACCTGATTTGCTGCCTCATCAAATTCCTCCTTATGAATGGAGCGTGTACTCTGTCATGCATGGCAGCCTCGGGGGGGCGAGGGGGGAAGGAGGAATACAAAATTTTCCCAGATCCTCCACTTCATCTAGTGTCCGCTTGTATACAGTTTTTCCTGTTTCATCTTATTGCAAATGGGAGAAAGTGATATGGATGGAAAGGAATCATACTTTAAAAAAAAMCCAACTAAACAGGAAGATTTTCTGCTTGAAATTTCTTGAGATTTCTCTGTCAACTTTAAGACCAGTGAAATTAACTGCTCTGGACAGCTTCAGGAAGGGCAGGGCTACATGCCAGCAAATGTTGAGGATCAAAGTCCACTGCAGCAACAAAGTTTTCTCAGAAATATAAACTAAATTTGTAAACATTTTTTAAAGTGGTTATTTCTACGAGGAGCAGGAGCACATGCTTCCATTTCATGTACTTTTTGTTAAACATATATACTGACTGTCTCCTTAGAAGAAAGGAGGAGTTCAGCCGTTTCTGTATGTGACACCCTTCCTTTTGTCATTTGTCTCTTGGAAATTGTAGAAAAGTGATCTTCATTATTGTTAATGACAATAACAGCTAATTATGTTTGAGTGACTGACAGATTAGATAGACTGTCTATTTCTACTTTGCCTTTCTTTATTTTTCAGTTTGCTCCAAAGCACCATTCAAGATATTTACTTAATTTCTCTTACTTAGTGATGAATGTTCCTCTCGTATCATGTTTAGAAGCCAGATACAAAGAATGTGACTTTGATTTTTGACTCTGATTGTTTTCATCTTTCCCTAAAGTAGGATTTTTTTTTTTCTTTTTAAGAAGAGAACATTTAGAAATATCTTCTGCTCATTTTAAGATTTAGAATACACCTGTAAATAGATTTCTTTGGTTTTTCCTGTTTTGTTCTCTTCGGCAAGCTTTTTTTAGAATTTTGAAGGTCAGAGTGGGCTGCAGGTTTAATTCAAAACTATTTCCTAAGGAGCGGATAAACTGATGTCATAGCCTATCCCTTTTGCTTTACATATGCTAATTATTAGATTACATTTGGCAGTTGGTAGCTTTGTCTGAGGAGGAGGAAGAGTGTGGATTGTATGACAGCTGTATGCATTTCAGCTAACTTGGTCTTCAGGGCAGCCAGCATTTATGGTACTTCTAGATTTAGCAAGGTAATCTTGGGTCTCTCTTACTTTGCATTTGATAGTTTGACTTTGAAACAGTGTTCTTAAACTACACAATAGAAATAAGTGTTTGAAATATACTTTGTTTTTCTCGAACAGGTTAGTGTATGCAACCATGATAGATTTTAAGTTACTGAAGTGTGGTGTTACTGGATGAGGTAGAAAGGAAACTTGTTCTGTCATAGGATTATTATCACTATAATGAGTTGTTGGGATTGACGTTTTGTATCAAGGTAATGAAGTGATGTAGCTAAAAAGTTAAAATGAAGGCTGTTTTTTAATTTGAGCTTTCTGTTTTTTCTTTTCTTTTTTGGAGGTTAGCAGAGTGTCTCTTTAAAGAAGTAACTGAAAATATAAAAATTGACAGACTGCATATTGAAATTATGTTGTAGTTGACAAGTGTGTTTTATGAAATAAGGTAATTTTTGTCTTGAACCTCCACGTTTATATTCCTGTTGCCCTTGTATTTTTTTGCTATTAAGTTCACACAGGAAACTAAAATAGAATTCTCCATTGTGTTAGGTGTGTGTGGCTTACTATGAGGTGTTGTGTGTATGGCTTCTAGAACTATATACTGAAGTAATTATTTCATTGTTGGAATCTTCAGGTTTCCTGGTTTGACAAAAGTGACCTAAAGCACAATTTGAAACCAGATACATTCATGACAGAGGAACAACATGACAGTTGCCAGTGGAACAGCTGCAAGCCTACAGAAAGTACAGGGCCTAGTGAAGTTCTACCTGTGACTGTATTTCTGAAGCAAAAAATTGAAAACTTAGAGAATATTTTGGTGCTGCTGTGATGTGGGGTGTATTTAATAACTTTTTGCAGAGATATAGTTCGTTAGTTTCTAAACTTTTAAAGTAATCATCCAGAAAATTTAAAATCTTCCTTTTAATTCAAGGAGATTAAAACTTAAAACTTAGTTTTAAAATGAGAATGAATAAAGGTAACTATTTTAGAAGGATCTTGTAGAAACATAATCAAACAAATATTCTGGATGGACATAAGGTGTTTTGTTCAGGGTCACATGAGGTATAGACCTTTGTGTAGAGCACTATCAGAAATAATGGTATCTTGGAGTATTGGGATAAAATGAGAGTTCCATCCCGGTAAAACCTCCATAATATCTTGTCTCTCTTCTTTGTGAATATCCAACTGAAGTGGATGATGTAGTATTAATGCTTCACTCATCTGGTTGATTTAAAATAAATTTGGGGTTTTTTATCTATTACTTTGGTGCTGAGTGAAATATGAATAAATCTTGACTAAACTGAATCTCTTTTTATTTCTTTTGCCGGAAAAATCACTCCCTCATACTAACCCCTCCCAGTGTTGGCCATAAGCTCAATGGATGGGTGATAAAGGGCTGGTGATAGAGTGCATTCTACTGCATGCCCCTCATCACCCACGTGCTCCCTTTTCTGGAGCTTTCCCATACTCTTTCCTTCGCTTTGTTTCACCCACTAATGCAGTACTCCTCCCTGTCCTTTATCCCTTCCCAAAAATAATAAAATAATTGTCCAACAGCTTCTTCTTTTCCTTTTGCTTCAGTTAAGCCACAACGTTATGTGCACATGATCCACATAGCTGCTGAAGTGAAGAGCACGGAGCTCAGTTGGCACATGCAAACCTCCTTGCCCTACTGGTGCATACATTTATATCTGTATGTATTTTAGGCATATGTGTTCATACGCTTCCTAACCTGAGGGATCAAGCAATGCAGTCTTGCTCAGGCCATGGGTAGAAGAAGGACTGCAAAACTGATTTGTTTTGGATGTTGTATAGACTTAGAGGTAAACACTGGTAAGGAAATTGTAATTTTAGTTAGAATTAATTGGTAGTGCTTAATTTAATTGTCTAGTCCTATTAAAAATTATTTTCTCTAGCAGTTCTCTTTATAGTTAATTTACTTTCTTCTTCCTCTTTTTCCCTCCTTTTCCCAACTCCATTCCTGGACTGTTAACATATAACTTAACTTTTCTAACTGGCAGATTTTTTTTTTTTTTTTAATTGCCCTTACTGACTTCTAAGTGTCAGCTTTGACTAGAATATACTTACTGTCTCCTTTCAACCCCTGATAAACATGCTGATTTGCATGCAGACAGCAACCCCCATTATTTTGATTTAAGTGCTACCACCTTGATGCTCTGTCCTTTTTACATGGTACATTTCCCTTAATTATTCAGCCTGGCAACTGCCCAACTATATGGGGCATACTGCTCAGTGAAGATTTTACTAAAACAGTTTTTGACTTGCGTTTTCTTCTCTAGTTAGCAGAAGTAGAGCTGAGCACAGTGTAAACAAATGTTTCTCTATTTATGTTTAAATTACAGAATGTTGTAAAATGACCTTGTTTCATAGCATGGAAGGAAGCCTTACTGGTATCCCATACCTCCTATGAAGGCTATCTGTATGATGGATTGGGGGTGGGTGGTTGTTTTTGTTTGAGCACTTTTAGTTCTTGTGCTCCCTTACAAAAAACACCCTTACAAAGGCAGGATAGTCTGTATGTATTCTATGGACGAATCTTTGCGGCGTATCATTCACAGTTAATTTATTCTGTAACGTGCATGCTACCTTCTTTATTCAATTGTTATGAAATCTACTTATTAATTGAATCAGAAGACATCTGTTTTTGATACTGATTCATGTTTAAGAAATCTTTCAGTTGACCACGTATGTGGTCTGTCAAGTGGTATTCATTCCTTCTCTGGAAGCAGACATTTCCAGAAAAGTACTACCTACATGTCCATTGCCCAGACTCAGGATCTACTTCTGTTGCTTTGTCTACAATTATTAGATGTTGATGATAGCTAGAACTGGGAATTTTTTTTTTTTTTCTTTTTCCTGTTATGTGAATATTTTGGTTTCTAAGTGTTTCTGTATTTGGTGAGGATGAAGTGGAGATCTGCAAACTTTCCTCTAGATGCCTCCCCACTTCAGAGWAGCCAGTTACTTGGTAGTTTCGGTATTTCACTGGGGTGTTGATGGCTGAGGTTCCGTTTTGTAGACTTGTTGCAATAAGATTTAATTTACTTCCCTGTATTAAACAGAGAAGTGAGAACTTACTTCTTACTGGAGTCTGAGTGATATTACAACACAGCAGGAATACATAGTTATAAATGTTGCTTAGAAAACAAGCTGTATATTGGACAAACTGTACTCATTTTTTGTTTAATAAAATAACTTTTTTCTGAAAACAAAAAACAAACACTCTCCCCCCTCCCGCCCCCCCAAAAAAAAAAAACCAACCTCAAAAAAACCCCCCAAAACCCAACACAAACACCACCAACAAAAACCAAACTCAAATTCTGTTCCTTCTCAGAGTATTTCAGGGTAGGAAGATGTTTACTGTGTTGTACTGTGTAGCTGCTCTGGATAGTTTTTTCTGTATTTGTACTTAAGTTCTACAATTTTCCACAAAGCTGCTTTTCTCCAGTAGACTCAGAATTTTTATGTTAATGTGTACTCCTTCCCCAGTCACTTCACACTGTCACTGGGGTTCTACAGAGTTCAATGGAAATAATGCCTGTCTTGTTTAGCTTAAGCACAATATGCTACTATAGTAGTTTTACCCAACTTTTTTTATGTGCAAAGCAGTTTGTATGGTGTATTGAATTCTATCTCATTCTAATGTAGAGTCGTTGTGTGTGTAGGAACAATTAATTGTATATCAGTAAATTGCATTCAATTTTTGTGTGTGTGTGTTTAATAATGTGCATTTTTCTAACTTAGTTATAAATGTTGTTGCTGATGCCTGCTTTAAAAATTAGGTTTATTAAAATTTATTAAAAACTAAGAGATTCAACAAATACTCATTCAAGTTATACCTTGTTTGAGCACCAAATATGAAAGGAACTGTTGCATTAAGACCTGTTTATTTTTTTGCTGCTTTTAATTGCTTTTGTCTAACTAGAAAGTCAGTTCTAATAATGCTTTAAGACAATATTAAACTACTGATGTATTTTTAAAAAGTTAACTAACTTATTCTAGTTTCTTAAGTAGTTGGAATGGAATTAGATGGACTCATTGCTTTATCTCCAGATGAGTTGCAGGTATGTCTGACAAAGTGTGTGGCCTTATGGCAGCCATAATGTTAGCTGCTTGTACAGACTTGTGAGGAAATTATGTTCCTGTAGAAAACACAGCAGTAAAGAAGTATTCCCTTCTAAAATTCTCCCTTGAGTGGTTCCTGCATACAACAAGGTCACCTCTTATGTGCAGTTGGTACTAGACTGAGTCCAGTCAAATAGGAGAGACACTTTCATATGAAATTCGGGCCGGGGGGCAGTCAAACTAGGCAAATGGGGAAGGGTCAGTGTTTTACCTGAGAAATGTGACTATAGATTTGCTTTTTAATTTTCTGCAAAGACTAACAAATTGGTCTGCTACCTCTTGCTATGACTAATCCTGTTAGTTCTATCTAACTGGCATTTGTTGGCAAGGAATAATATTTGGCTTAGTTTCAAATATTTTAGGACTTCCACACTGATTATTAGAATGGAAGAACTGATTGACTCATGAGTTGATAGACCTTTACTTCTTTCATGAAGAGTTCTGTTAGTAAGCATAGAGAGAGCCCCACTTTATTTAATCAGTAGAAGAATTATTTTGACTGGAACACTAAGTCTAGTCTTTATTACTAAAAGGTATTTTTGAAGTTTCTTAGCAAGAAAAAACTAATTCCAATTAACACATTACTCCTTTTATGAAACGCAGGTTTCCAGGAAGATGTGGCAAAATAATACAGCATTCCCGTTTCACCTTCAAGATGAGTTTTTGCATTCATAAAGTACTTTGATCAAGAACAGTTATTTCAGTTATTCTCTTGATACAGGTGTTATAATTTTTTTTTTTTTTCATACGTGTTCCATTTGTTCAAATTATTTTGTGGCTTCAATATGTGTCTTTGAGGTTTTTACATAGTAATCTCAGTGTTTAAATTCAAAGATTAACTGAACACTTTCAGGTAGCTTTAATCAGTTTCTGAAGTATTTAATTATTATTATTATTTTTAAAAGCAAAGGCTAAATATTTCTATTATATTTCCTCTAAAAATAATAGGTGAAAAGTGAAACAGATTTAAAAAAAAATAATTCTAGTTTAAAAAAAGGTATGAGCTAGTACCACAGCTACTATACATTCTATTTTCCATATTAATGTCTCATTTTAGTTCATCTATACTAAAAATGTGTAATTTGTGATCTTTAAGATCTTATTTGTGTTTACCCATTGTCTCGCTTGGCTTGTCAGTTTTTGTAATTGAAGGAGGGTTGCTGACAGTGTTCTCTGAGGGACTTTGTTCCTTGGAATTCTCTCTAGGCTATTGTTTGAAGTAGATCATTTGCTGACTTTAAGGACACATTGAAGTACATATTTGTTTTGCTTTGGTTTTGACAGGAGATGGATGGATGGATTAGCACCTAAGTGTAATGCATGGCATTAACTATTGGGCGTAGGTACAGACCCTTCTTATTCAAAGGAAAAGAAACAACATTTAAATAATTATACAGCATAGTGGACATTTTAAAAAGTCCCATAGCTTCCTTACTCTCCTGGAAAGAAGGATAAAGGAAAGTAAGGTAACTGATGCTAGTAATGTTGTACAGTGTCTCATCTGACTGTCTTGGATACCACAAAGACGTATCTTGGTAGAATAGAAAGGACTGATGAATGATACTTTAGGAAGATATTAATAAGAAGGAAAAAATATTGAAATAAAGGAAGTGGCAGTAGGGGAGCAGTAGTGACATCAAAAAGGACAAAGCATTCARTGAGGAAATAAATAGTAAAACTGCAGAATGAAATAGAACCTGAAGTGAATATTTCTAGATAAGAAGGCTAAACAAAGAGACATGCTTTTAAAGTCAGCTGAACTTAAATGCTATGTCGGAAAGCTGGACTTTTGTCAGGGTAGTAGACCTTGGAAAGGACAAGGAAAAGGATATTTATAAAAGAGGAAGAAATAGGCTTGGGGGAAGACAATGATGTAGGATGTTTCTTTTGATTTCAAGATGTTATAGGAGGCTGAACTTGCCAGGACCAGATAGATCACTTCCTGATAACAGATGATTTTGAACAAGGGGTCAGATTAATTCTGAGTTTTCCGGGATGGTTTTAGGCATCAGTGAGCAGAAACCAATTGATTTGGGTGGAAAACAGAAATAAGATAGTGTGGACGTGTGGGAGCTTTTGGCTGGTGATTAGCAAAGCTGCTAGTTTTTGCCATCTCTGTAATTGCCTGCAAATTAAATAAATGGTTGATGACAACCATTACCATCCTAACTTTGCCCGGCATCTTAATTTACCTTATTGGCCTGTTTACATTCTGAATAGCTATGCCTGAATAACTGTTATCTGTGAACACTCTCATTCCAGACCAAAGGTGTCGTGGTCCTAACACACATAAACTATCTGGCTTGTGCTCCTTGAAAGGAGGATGATATAAGTATGGATTGAGAAGGAAAATGTTGCATGAATTGGATATGATTTAGTGAATACGTGGTTCCTAGTATATGGAAATAGAGAAAAGAGGAGGTGAAGAAGCACACAGCATCCTCAACATGTGAGATAAAAATGGGAGACTGAAAGACTCCTGCATTAGAAGGAAAACAATGGAATAAATATGGATGGGAGCCACATCATGAGAGGCAAAGAATTCCTGGTGTATGCATCACACATGGCATGCAGATGCACACCATCACTTTTATGGAAAGTTAACAAATCCTTAGAATGGAAGGAAAGCTATATATATGCTGCTTGTTTTGTAAATATAAAATTGCATAACGAAATCTTCCTAGTGAAATGTGGACAACCTAGTTAATGATGTGATGAAAGGCTGCTATATGCTGAAACATCAATTCATGAGACTTTGGCACTGTTTTTTTTCCCCTCAAGACTTGGCATTTTGGACAGAAAATAGGAGTGGATTCCTGAATAAGACTAATAAGAAAAATAAGACTGAAACTGTGCAACCTTCTTTTAAGCAGAGTGACATGGTTCCTTAAAACATAGTTTTAGCGGGTGTCCCCCACACCCCCATTCTCAGAGCAGTCTGCTACAATTTACTGATTTAAATTTGTGTCACTGCCAATGCAGGCCTCATGTAATCAAGCCTTCTGAAGTCCAAGTAGCCTTTTAATTTTTCTAAATATGGCTTTAGGTGATTACTTAGCAAGTTTGGACCCCTCTGTTTTGGCCCAGATTGCTGCCTAAGCTTTTTATTTTAACATAGTTCTCTGTTAAACGTAAAATGTATCTTCATGTAAAATCAAAACTGTTGACCAGAAATTTAGTCTGCATTTTCAGAAAGCTATTTATCCTCTAGGAAGAAGAGGTGGTTTTCCTCCTAGATACCATAGTCTTAAAAATATTCTAGATTCTATAAAATCTCTGATTAGTTCAATTTAAGCCTACAAAACAGTGTTTAGTGTAGTTAAGCAACAAGATGGGAGGGAATTTGTGATTAACTTTAAAGATGGTACTAAAATTTACATATACTTTTTTTGCAAAATCATTGTTAACATGGACTTACTTACAGACTAATGAGAGTATGGATGTATTTGTATGCAAAAATATTTTTCCTTACTTTATGCACACACTGTAGCGTGAGTGTCCATATTGAGGAATGCAGCCTTGAACATGCACAAAAATTTGCTCCCATACAGTTCAGCTGGAAGAAATTCAAACAACTGCACTATACACTTGCATAGAAACATAAGTATTTATTAGAATTCTGGATATCTTTGGGGTGGGGTTTTTTTGGTTTGGTTTTTTTTTGTTTGTTTTTTTTTAAAAGCAATGTCGTGGTTTAACCCCAGCTGGCAACTAAGCCCCACACAGCTGCTCGCTCACTCCCCCCGCAGCAGGATGGGGGAGTGAATCAGAAGGGTAAAAGTGAAAAAACTCGTGGGTTGAGATAAAGACAGTTTAATAGGTTAAGCAAAAGCCGCGTGCGCAAGCAAAGCAAAACAAGGAATTCATTCACTGCTTCCCATGGGCAGGCAGGTGTTCAGCCATCTCCAGGAAAGCAGGGCTCTATCATGTGTAACGGTTACTTGGGAAGACAAACGCCATCACTCCGAACATCCCCCCTTCCTTCTTCTTCCCCCAGCTTTATATGCTGAGCATGACGTCCTATGGTATGGAATATCCCTTTGGTCAGTTGGGGTCAGCTGTCCCGGCTGTGTCCCCTCCCAGCTTCTTGTGCACCCCCGGCCTGCTCGCTGGTGGGGTGGTGTGAGGAGCAGAAAAGGCCTTGACTCTGTGAAAGCCCTGCTCAGCAGTAACAAAAACATCCCTGTGTTATCAACACTTTTCAGCACAAATCCAAAACACAGCCCTATACTAGGTACTATGGAAAAAATTAACTCTATCCCAGCCAAAACCAGCACAAGTGAAAAATAATTTATCACAATTGATCGTTAGTAAGTCCCTGACTATTTTGATTTTATTGCCTTTTGCATTACAAAAGACTACTGATCATACTTTATTCAAGCCAGTAGAAATTCACATTAACTTACTGTATGGACATTTTAGTGCATCTTCAATTGCCTTGGTTGTTTGTTTTTTTTTATTCTCATGTACATTTATTTGTTTAAAAATGCAGAAAAGCTAGCTGAGCAGATTCTGTAGAAAATCCTTTAAAATCACTCACATTATGAATTGCCCTAGATAAGGATACTTTTCTTAAAATGTCATACATAATGTTGACATGAATAGCTGAGACCTTTTGTAAGCAATTTATAATTTGTTGACAAATATGCAGTCAGAGTTCAGTCTAGGGGAAAACATTTCTCTAGATTATAAAGTAAATAGGATTTATTTGATAATGTCCTGAATTTTGGGGAAAAATAATCTGTGGATTTTACTCATAAAGTAGGTGAGTATGCATTGGGAAGGAGAAGGAATGCCATTTACTTAGGTTATATGTCAAATGTGTAGTTTCTCTTATAATCTAATACGAGCTTTCTAAGAGTCAGAAACTTAGCAAATGTAATTGTTCCTTACTAAATTCGGATTTTGAAATAAATCTGTAGTTTCTATAATGCAAATATGCTGCAAAAAAGAGGGAGATATGCACTGACACCAAGTAAAAACACAGTTCCAGAAATGTGCAGTCTGTATGATTGATATACAGTTTGTTGGCTGACCAGAAACTTTGTGCTAAATCGAGGCCAATAATGAAATTCAGAGGCAGATTTTTTGCAATGCCTACACTGCATTACTATGCCTGTGTGTGAACACTTTGGATCGGTTTTCATTTACATAAGGAGCAGAACTTGATAAATCAGATATAAAATTCAGTGTCTGAATTATTGGATGGGGTGTTATGTAATCAGAATTTTAAAAGCAAAAGTTAAAACAAAATTGGCCCTATAAAAGCAAACCATTCCAGATGAATGTGAATTTATAATTAACATTCCCCATGCTTACCAACAGTGGACCAGAGTTATATTTTTCATACTTCCTAACAGTGTTATTTCTTATTAATGTGTTCAGAGGGCTATTTAAAGGTAAATTACTGATTATTAAATTACTGAGTATTTCAATACGACGTCTTAAAGCAAGACTTCTTTTTCCAAAATTTTTACCTTTTGGCCCTTTATCATAAAGCAGTAAAGTTAGGAAGATGATAGCACACTTATGATAGCTTGTAGCTATCATCTCATGTGTCACCCTATACAAGATTTTTTCAGAATCCAAAGAAAGAGATAAGACTGAGAGGAGGGGGCAGGGAGCAAAGAAGTAAGATTCCTGAATCATTAAAAATTTATTTTTAGGGTTGTAGCTTTTTAAAGGCTAGTTTACTCCATTGTCATCATGCTAAGAATCAAGAAAGGATTAAAGACATTTTATTTAATGTCTCTCCAACAGGAAGGAATACAACATTGAATCTGCATTCCTTAACCCCAGTCATGATGATGACTTTGTCTGGAAAATGCATATATACGATGAGAAGTCTTCTTTTCAATTTAGGAAAATGAAGTATTCCTGATCTGGCTCCGAATTTTTGAACGATGTGTTTCTACACTGTAATTTTGAAGACAGTTATTTTCTTCCTGTTTGAAATGAAAATATATAGCATATTTTCTCAGCAGGACAATTCCAGAAGGTGCTTTGACATGTGTTTTAACTTAACAAACTAAAGGCAAAACTGTAGAGCAATGATTAAGCTATCTTATTGGGTTTTTTGATTTGTATTTTTTTTTTGAGGGGGGAGTGGAAGGAAGTGTTCCATAAAGTTTACATAAAACTTTAACCAAAATTATTTTCCGTTATAACCCTTTTAAGTCTCATTGATAACAAGTTGTTTAGCTTGACAGCAATTTGATTCTAGATAAGATATCAAATGATCACTGAACAGATGGCAATGACTTTTTATTGCTATCAAGTTGTGCTGAATTTGAGTGGACTGCTGAAAAATGAAGAACAATATTCTGCTAGCAACTCTCTCACTCCAGCTACTGTTCTTCTGTTTACATCTAGAATTATGTGAAAAGGTTTTATTCATTGAAAATGAACTGCGACTCTACAAAGCTGCAGAACAACCAGCCTATAGGTTGGCTGTCTCGGAGAGGCGCTTGTTTGCCCAAGCTGTATTGTTCAGTGCCAGGTGGTCCAGGCTCAATTACATGTGCTTGGAAATGTCATGTGGACACAAGTTACCAAGTTATTTGGTAACTACCAAGACATTTAAGGTATTTTGTTAATATTATGAAATCTGCTTTCCAAATTTACATTGTAAAATTAAAAACAAAATTGTTTTTATGTAATAAGACTGTATGAATTAAGTGTATTATGGTCACCATAGATTTCAGTCATGTATTTTATTTCTGTATGTAATTTCTTCTCTTTTGATTCAGAGGGAAAGGATAGAAAAAGTGAAATCTCTGTTCTCAGAAAATAACTTATTTAAAAGATATTGATGTGCAGTGATGTGAAATAATACTTTAGAGCTCTAAAGTGATGCAAAAGTACGTGAGAAGTTACTTGCTGACATCTGAAACTGCAGAACCCCAGTCAGTTTGAAAGATTCAGAAAACTGGCCAGTAATATTTCAGTTTATGCTACCTCACAGTTCATACCACTTAATAAAGAACCAAGGTCAAACTTAAACAGTTTCTATAAAAAACCATGAAGATAAAGGCTAATGTTTCCTTTTCCTTTAAAACTTGTTTTACTTTAATCAACCACTTCCTATGTTACTATGAAAAATTCAGAACTATGACATCAGAGCCATTCTACTGCCAAATGACATGGCATAAAACTTATTTTTCTGTTTTACTTTCTTGAAAACATAAGAAACAGAAACAAAGCTAGCATTTCTATTTTTTCCATAAAAGGTGCCTATTTACATGCACTCTGTACTCTCTTCTTAGTGAATATTTTAGATCTCTCACACTAGAATGTTTTGAGTTTTTCAACACTCCATCTGTTGTCATAGGCAGTGTTCAATTTTTCTTTATTAATTAGTGGGAGAGCATGTTCTTTTAGGTTTTTTTCATTGTTGTGAACTTTTACGATGGGTGAGATTATTCAAATTCTTCTTTGCTTTAACAGTGAAGTGGACTTAAGCTCTTTTTTTCCCCTAAAAATGAACTAACTTGAAGTTTTAAAACTGTATTTATCCACTTTGTGATTCCCTCTTTGCCCAGAGGTTGCAAAGTGTTAGAAAAAGTGGTGTAATCTGCAGCAGCTCAGTTTCTAAAGAGTGTGTAAGTGAATGTCTACAGTTGTATTTAGTAATTACAGACTATTTTCATCCATCCTGGAGGAACGCAGCTGTTCAGGATGGCACAAAGACAGGACTTCTAACAGGAGCCACACTCTTGAAAATTTTTGAGAAACCCTGTGTCCATTATTGTAAATACTCACTTGGTAAGAACTAGGTAATTGGAGTATGAAGCTGTAGAACAACTGGCATGTAGGCTGGCTGTCTCAGAAGTGCTTTTTCACCCAAGCTGTATTGTTCAGTGCCAGGTGGTCCAGGCTCACTCGCATGTGTTTGGAAATGTCAGGTGAATGCAATAGGTCTAGCAGAAGAAGGGAAGGGAATCAACACATTGCTTTTGTGCATTTCATTTGGAAACTGTAGAATGTTTGAGGAATCACTGGATGATGCTGCATGTATGCAGAGAGGCTGTATAGTGCATTTGTGATTTGCCTGGACACGTGACGGGGTAGGAGCTGGAGGATGACCCTCTGTTGTCACAGGCCTACAGTGGTAAGGCCTGTCTATAGGACTTCTCTAGAGCATCACCAAAATAGTGTTTTTCTGGAATAATATTTTTTCCCAAAAGAAGCTGAATAATTAACTTTGTGTGAGCCTTTCTAATAGTTACAGAAATTGCAGTCCTGTGGTAGACCAACTTGAGTATCATCAGGTAGCTTTATTACAGGAAAACTCACAAAGAACATGAACGTGTCTTTGATATTTCTTATATTGGGGCAAAATATGAGGACAAATCTAAATAAAATCTATATTTAGCAAGGTTTCTCAAGTCTAATTTTAATCATTGCAGTTTCCTCTCAAATACCTACATACAACAGGGAAGGGGATAAAACAGTATGTGTAATGAAATAGTGTAACTTTGTAGACATAGCATTAATGTCATATGCAGATGTTCTGTGCTATGCAAAGTTTTACACAGTTGATGGACCTTTGAAAGGTTATCTATAAAATATATTCTTGTACATATGCCTTAAATGCAAAAATCTGATTATTTTGAGCTAGCAAGGTCTGTTGCAAGTAAGTATATGGAGGCCTGTAGTATGCCATATCCATTTCTTATGAACATAAGTAGAACAAGAGTTCAGCCCTTTCTCAGTTATCACTTACAGTCCTTACTGTTGGACTTCAATTTATACCATTGAAGCCACTCTGGAATGTCTGTTTCTTTCAGCCACTAACAGTCTTATTGATAGTAATTTRTCAAAACAGAAGATTTTTGGAGTGGAACAGGGAGTTTATTTCTCAGACGCAAGCTGTTGTGTCCCCATGATTAAAGTCCATGCACCCTCTTTTGTTATCTCTTTCACCAATGGAGGTACTGGGTGTGTCTTTTGCTTTRAGTAGGCTCTTTCTACCTCAAAAAATTAGATGCCCTTTAAAGTTATATGCAGTATGTCTTGAGAGAGTATTTCTGGTGGAAGTAGCATTAATATTGTTGTAGTGATGAGTGTTTTGCTGTTTGGAGGAATTTGGTGATCTCTGGAGATGATGTCCAACGAATGGGTTTGTGAGCTCGTACCATGGAATCCAAGTGCGTGCTTAGGACAATGCAAATAGCCTGACCTCTCCAAACATGGCAGGCTTGCTTAATATCTGCTCCTGCCTGGAGCAGCATTTTACTATGAAACACAGTTTCATAGAAAACAGAAATGTTTCAACAGAAACATACAAAAGAACTTTCCTGATCTGGCTAAAAATGGCTTTGTACATTTCAAAAGCTCTTTTGAGTCCTGTGTCAGAATCTGAAACCTGCTTYGTGGAATAGGCAGCCTCAGCTGTTCAATAGATATATTGTTTTATCTTTTTACTGAATGGGTGAAAAAGCTTTATTTTGGGCCTTACTGTAGTAGACCTGTAAAAAGTGGAATTGCCTCTTAAGGTTTTTTGTGGCATACTGACTCTGAAAAGTCAAAGCTTGCAGTCATCTTCTCTCCTTACTGAACAGTTTATCCTCTTCCATTACTTGACTCCTTATTCAGCTTCAGTGCAGCCTCTGAACCTGCTACCAAATTTCTACCTGTGAGTGCAAAATAACCGTCAAAATGTTAGCACGTTTCTCCTTTCTTATCAACCTTACATTAAAAACCATTTCTTCAGATACCCCAGGAGGCTCCAACTCCAATATTCTTAATTTTTTTCAGAATAATTGAAAGCAATTGTATGCAGTATATGAAAACAGCCTTACACACACATCTCAAAAAAGGTTTGAGATACTTTCTCTAGAAAATACAGTGCTACAGTCAGAAATTTATCTAAATGTATTTTTCTGTTAGAAATCACCTTTTGTTCCTGAAGTTTTAAACATCTGTAGATTGACTTTGATATGTATGAATAATGATGTCATTTAACTACTTCTAATTTTTCTGTACCATCGTTCCATCTGTAGCAATTTGTTATTGTCCTGGTTCCAGCTGGGACAGAGTTAGCTTTCTTCCCAGTAGCTGGGGTGTGTGTGCTGTGTTTTGGGTTTGGTGTAATAGGAGCGTTGATGGCCCATTGATGTTTTGGGTGGTGCTGGGTGGTGCTTGCACCGGGCACCTTTCGGCCTCCCATGCCCTGCCAGGTGCATGGGAAGCTGGCGGGGGGAGCATAGCCGGGGTGGTTGACCCAGCTGGCCAATGGGGTATTCCGTGCCATGCAACGTCATGCTCAGTATAAAAACTAAGGCGGGGGTGGGGGTGGCTCTGGGTGCCGGAACAGGCTCTCGTATCGGGCACGCGTCGGTTCGGTGGGTGGTGAGCAATTGCATTGTGCATCGCCTGCTTTGTATATTGTTGTTGTTGTTGTTGTTGTTGTTATCACTGTTATTATTACTGTTCTACTTTGTTTTATTTCAATTATTAAACTGTTTTTATCTCAACCTGCGAGTTTTCCTACTCGTGCCCTCCCGATTCTCTGCCCCATCCCACTGGAGCCGGGGGGTGAGCGAGCGGCTGCGTAGTGTTTAGGTGCTGCCAGGGTTAAACCACGACAGTTATATATTCTGAGGGCAAAAATTCTTACACTGTTACTTTTTTCTTTTATGAAACCGGACAGGACATTTCTTAATATTGTGTGGGGTTTTGGGTTTTTTTTTTCCGGTTTTCTCTATGCCTGCTCTTGGGCAGAGTGCTTTTCTATTGGAATTTCAATAACCATTTTGTGCACTGAGCTAGAATTATAACAAAAAAGATAATTTCTGATGTGACTAATTCTGGGAGAAGGTAGAATATGTTCTTTTCATTGTTTTAAAACAATGGAATATACTTCCATTATTTCTTCTAAATTGCTGAGTTGCTCTTTGTTTCTGCCAGTATTTTACAAGAACTATATTAAAAACTTTTAACATTCTTAGTATTTGTTAATGTGTTTTAACAACTTGAAGGTAAAAGGTTTTGAAATGAAACATGTGTAGTATGTTCCTTTGTCAATATATAATATGAATATTCACCTTCCTGTATAATCTTCTGTTACTCAGTTTACAGATGCAGCATTTCTCTTTTGAGTGTTATCCCAACGCATACAATTGGCTGTCAAAAGCACGTTTTCATGCGACAGGTTATTCAGCAACTACTGACTTTCCTTTTGGATTACGCAAATGGTTGCTTAGAGTCAGTACACGGTAGTCCTTTTCCTTGTGTTTGAATGATGTGAATGTGGTGCACAAGTCCTGTCTGTACCTTTCTAAGCTTTGCCTCTGGAAGTGACTTGGTACACTTGTTGTTTACCAACTGGATTATCATAGTATTTAGCATCCTGTACAGTGGGGTGGTCATGTGAGGATCCTGTTGGGACAGGACAAAGAAATAGTCCCAGCCTTGGGGATTACAAAATTTAAATTAGAATACATGCATTCAAGCAGGAAGGGACAATTCAAGAATCAGTGGACGTATGACAATTTCTAAGCCTGTAGGCAGTACTGTTTTTACAGAGGATTCAGAGGTTGTCCAACTTGCGTGAGAAGACCACTGAAAATTACTTTTTTGTTGTTTTTGAGTGCAACTTGCTTCAATGCAGTATTTCAGTATTGTAACTGAAAGTTATTCTTTAATAAGAGTAAAGATGATTCATTCATGCTCTGTCTAATCTGAACTCTCTTGCTGAATAGGTTCTACTAGCTGAGGAAAAGTACATGTCATGCAAACAGCTTTTTACTCCCTACTTTTGTAAGCTCTTGAACTACACTGAATATGTAAAGTATTACACAAAATTTACTTGTGTTTATCTGCTGACTAATATTTCTTTGTATGAATCTTGTTTGACATATACCTATATCATTATGTGTTAAAGATTCTTCATTCTCAAAGGTGAAACTGGAATGAAAATTCTGAATTATTAGTATTTTAAGGATAAATATATTTACAAGGAAATTGTAATTACTATGAAATGTTGTAGGCACAGAGATAAGTACATCTAAATACTTTAAGGTAGGGAAATGTCTTAGAGTCATTCAGTCTGACATACTTCTTTCTGTCCTGAAGAGATAATGTGCGTGCATGTAAAGTATGTTTTGGGTGTCATTTTAGTCTCCCTGTACAAAACAGATTATTTAATGCTCAATAAGTAGGGTTCTTTTTTTGTTATCCTGCCCTTTGACACCTGGATTCATGAATGGAAAGAATGAAAAGAAACAAAGAGACTTTGGATTCTGTTGCTTTAAAATTTTCACTGATACAAGAACTTGACTGACAGGAATACAGCTTCTATTTGCAATTAGTAAAGAATCAGACTGCCAAAAAATGGTATTGGTTAACAATAATCTATGAGGATTTTGGTGCTTTTTTTTTTTTTTTTTTTTTTTTTTTTTTTTTTCGGCATTTTTTTTTTGTTTTAAATCCTCTCTCATAGGATAATAAGTGGTTGCAGATGTTTTTTCAACCCTTCCCTTGAAAAATTCCTTGGTCTAAGAATTTCATGTTAAGGTCTTTCCTTTATACCTCATTAATTGCATTATGTTGTAGGCTTTAATGTATTTTGTTAGGTTCCAGAATTTCAGTTAAAAATAGCTGAACTGAATTGGAAGAGTGCAAATGAAAGATTCTCAGTGTGTGTCAGTGGTAGTTTTGCTATTGATGTCAACATAATTGTGATTTTACTCTGCTACTTTACATGGTTCAACCTGAACAAGATACAACTTCAATTCCAGTTTCGTAGTTAAACTCTGCATAGGCTGCAAAATTGAACTGTTTATAATAGAGCTGTAAGAATAGGAGGATATCCAGTTTGTTCTGGAAATCAAATTAGCCTTAATGCATCTCAGTGTCAAAACTTGTGCTAATGGAACAATATAATATTGGTATTAAAATTCTAAGAATTTTAGTTAAAACACTCAGTCACAAATTTATCTAAACATATTTTTAAGCAACAGAAGGTGATTTCTAACAGAAATTTTAATATCAGTGACAGTAATACTATACTCAGTAATAGCTTTATATAAAACATTGATATTCACTGAGAGATAACCTAGGTTGCTTGATGAAAAACTTGAACAGTGTTTTTTAATGAAACAGCATGAATTGAGATACAATGTTTAAGAGCAAATATTCAGGGAAATTAATAGAAGATATGCTAAAGAGAAGCTGCTGGAACTTTGTGATAGGTATTCTTTGGTATGATGAGTTACACCAAAGAAAGTATATATTTTGTAACTGCTTTTTAAATTCTTTTTAATAAATGGCTGTAGTATATTTTTTAAAAAAAACAAACTAATAGTAGTGAGTTCAGTAGTTGGAAGGTGTGAGTTATTAAATTATCTTCTCTGGAAAAGCCAAGATGACAGGTGGGGGATCTTGACCATAAGACAAACTCAAGTCTAACATTTTTGAGGGGTCTGTGTTTTACTGTTAAATCTTATACAATTATTCCTGTAGATGATGATGAGATTTTTCTCAGCCTGTGACTGAAGGAGAGTAGTTATGATTGGAGGTCTCTCTTTCTTAAAAATAAAACACCTTTCATTGAACAGTACTGAACAGCTGTGGAATTCAAAGTTCTGTTCTAAAGATCTGTTGCTCCAAAATTACATGTTGCATCTCTGTCTCAATATTTACGTGTATTTGCCATTTTCTTTGTTGGAGAGGGGAACCATATCTAAAGAACAAACAGAGTATGACTTTTAATTTTTTTTTTTTTTTTTTTTTAACCCAAATCTTGCAACAGTCCCAAACTCGTGCAATTCCACTGTTTTGATAAGAAATGTGATGGTCTTACAGCAGCATTGAGAATCATATAGTCTGTTGTCACTCTTAGTTATAGCTCCTTCCCCCCAACCCCCAAATCAGCTAAGCTTTGGTATGATTGTTGGTGGATTATTCTGTAGATACATTTCTGTAACTATGTCATTTCAACAAAGGGTTCTTTTCAGTTTCTACTCGTGCATTTCTCTCACAAGTAGACTATAAACGTGAAGAAATACAGCACAACCAAAGAAGTGTACAACAAATATTCACTACACAGCAGCTCATATGTCTTTCCATTAGTCAAATGAGGGGCTTCCCATCCTTCTTCTGCCTCTTGTCTATGTCTGCATATTAATCAAGTATCTGAAATATGCATATGAGAAGTAACCATTTATACTGTAGTAGTTATAGCTTTAATTGTAAATTTGATGTATAATAATTTGAACCGTTTTTTTCATGAGCTGTGCTCATAATTTGTTCATTGTATTCTTTCCAATCCATTTTCCACAGCTGCAATCTGAGTAAGTGGCTCAATTATAGTTAGTGTTATCCTTTAATATTCACTGTGCCTCATGGAAAACTTTGAAAGAAATATTCTATTTAAAGACAATTATGCTTAAATATCATGGTTTTCTAAAGACATTTGCATGAAAACAAATGCATGAAGAACTCATGTTCCTCTTCCATATTCCTGTCTGCAGTAATAATTCTCCTGCGTGACATCATAATCAACTGTCATATGATACAATATTACAGTTCAGTGTGACCAGAATTTTCTGGCTTGCACACAGAAATAAGTAGCATGGCTTGAAAACCAGGCATAGCCATCATTTTGCTTCTGAAAATTGGATAGTTCTGATTTAGGAATCATTAAGAAATAAATGCTCTTAATAGATACACTGAAAATATGTAAATCTGAAAACATTTGCTTATGTAGCCTGTTTTTAAAAATAAGCAAACTGAAACAAGTTTGAACTTGCATTAAAAAACTTTTTTGTATGATTTTCTTCTTTTTCAAAAATTACTTACTTTTTTCCTAGTGGCGACCTTAGTTTTAGGAAATGATACCTTGTGACAGATTTGTTCAGTGGGTTATCTGGTTCAGAACTTGTGAAAATACAGGCAGCTTACAAAACATGTTCATTTCTCCTTTGCAGTGTTCTTTTTCATTGCACTTAAAAGTATGGGCCTGAAGGCAGAATTTTCTTGCAGACTTTGGATTCCCATAAAGTAGCCATTATGTAACTGCTACTCTGCTATACTGACAAAATACATAACACTACTACCCTACTATGTGTTTCTTTGAAGAGTGGAAACTAACCAGGCTCTGAGCACACAGAAAATGCTGTGTAGACTCAATTAAATGCAAATTAAATGTCTGATCTTCAGCTTTTGGCATATTATTCCTGCCTATACTCCTATTTTATCAAATTGCACTTCCCATTTTTTAAGATTAGTAGAGCTTGAGAGTCATGGTTTATAGAATTGTCATCTTGATAAATAGTAGAAATTAATGCTTTCATCCAAATTATGCATTCTTTTTAGGATGATAACATTACATAATAATAGGGGCAGATTTCCAAAGTCTTGAGCAACAAAATGATCACAGAAAGACTTCTTAAATAATTCATTTCCATCTATCAAGGCTGACATGAGGCAGCRTTACCAAACAGCCTCCTTTTGACAGGATAGTCCAATAGTACAGTTCTTATTCATTGCTCTGCTACTGGCACAGGAACATTTGTGGGCACATATCCAGGTCCTCAGGAAACTTGGAATCATTCCATGTTAAAGAACTGTAACTGTGGCTAACAAACCAGCTGCTGTATTGAGCTCAGAAGGAAGTCTTTGTAGCTGTGTGGAAGGAACTTAAGTTATTTGCATAACATCCAGCAGCCTTAGTGGGAAGGGTTGGCAGGAGCACAACAGCAGGGTAGGCATCCAGCTTTTCTTTTCTGACCATATCTGTCAGTGATTCCATTCTTAAATGCTAGGATGAGACAAAAAGAGAGAGAAGTGAAGAACTTGACCAAAAAGACTGTACAGATCTGAAGAGAAGGGTAGTCATGATCATATTGACAGCATTCTTTGTGGAAGTAATAGTTTATTAAATTCAGCAAACAGAAGTGGTTTATAATAAACAGTATCAACATCTATAGGGGAATGTTTGTGAGTTGCTAAATTATTACTATGGAGAGAGAAAAACCTTAAAGAACAACAAATACAGGTGAGTATAGTGCTATCCATCAGCATAGGTTAGCTGTCAACCAAAACATAATGTTGTACTGAGTTACAGGAATTTACAGGAATGGTCATTTATAGTAAAAACAGGCAGATTTTGTCAATTAAGTCAACTTCAGATTTAAAAAAAATATTTACTAGTATACCTTAAATATACTGCATCACATCTGCAAATATTAATATTTCCAATAAAATGTCAATCTACAGTTCCAAACCAGGCATTTCTTTGGTCTTCTGTCACACCAGCTTTACACTGTAAAGAAAAATTATTCTCTCTAAATACTACCTTTTGCAATATACCTTTGTTTTAAAATACTCAGGCCATACTTCATCAAGTATTTAAGCTAACACCACCACCACCAAAAAAAAAAAGTCTTGCTTTCCTGTGGCCTTCAGGCTCTCTCCTGCCTTCCACAAATACAGCTGTTTGTGAGGCCAAACGGTAAATCACGTTGTGGATTTGGATTGAAAATAAATGGGGTGGTAGCGTGCATTTGTTGCTCTTTCCTTCTGCCTCCCACCATCTCACCCCCAATTTAATTTCAACCTGGATTTTGTTCCTGGTCCAATTCACTACTTTTGCACAAATGCTTATGACAGAAAAAGGGTTAACACAAGGGAAGGAAAGAATGGAATTTTTGCAGGATAGCCTTTTCTGACCTTATATGTATTTTCCCATTTTGTAAGAGATTATTTTTTATTTTAAAAAAATGCATATTCTAATGACTTCTATACTTCTATGAATGTTTTTTATGTAGGAAAAGGCAAGAAGGCTAGAAGATGTAATTMACCATAATTTCAAAGAAAATTGAATTAATCTTCAATAAGAAGTTAAATATCTTTCCTGATATGTGAAATTGACCTTTCTGTGTTCTCACTATTTTATATTCTTGCAGAAACAGAAAAGGTGATTCTGGAATAGTTTAGTTTTCCTTCAGTGTTTTTATTTGGCAAAGGTTTCTCACATGTCTATGATTGTATAAAGAATACTCTTAAGAGATGACAAAAATGCTGTCAGCTGTTCATGTTAATGTGTATCCTACAGAAGTTTTCTTGTATTTCACCTTTGTAATATTACTTGTGCCCCAAAAATATTGAGTATATCGACATATCTGAGAGCAGCCCTACGGAGAAGGACTTGGGGGTATTGGTGGATGAAAAACTGGACATGACCCTGCAACGTGTGCTTGCAGCCCAGAAAGCCAATTGCATCCTGGGCTGCATCAAAAGCAGTGTGGGCAGCAGGTCGAGGGAGGTGATTCTGACCCTCTACTCCACTCTGGTGAGACCCCACCTGGAGTACTGCATCCAGCTCTGGAGCCCTCAGTACAAGAAAGACATGGACTTGTTGGAGCAGGTCCAGAGGAGGGCCACGAAAATGATCAGGGGGATGGAACGCCTCTCCTATGAAGAAAGGCTGAGAGAGTTGGGGTTGTTCAGCCTGGAGAAGAGAAGGCTTCGGGGAGACCTTATTGCAGCCTTCCAGTACTTAAAGGGGGCCTACAGGAGAGATGGGGAAGGACTCTTTATCAGGGATTGTAGTGATAGGACAGGGGGTAACTTTTAAACTGAAAGAGGGTAGATTTAGATTAGATATTAGGAAGAAATTATTTACTGTTAGGGTGGTGAGACACTGGAACAGGTTGCCCAGAGAAGTTGTGGATGCCCCCTCCCTGGAAGTATTGAAGGCCAGGTTGGATGAGGCTTTGAGCAACCTGATCTAGTAGAAGGTATCCCTGCCCATGGCAAGGGGGTTGGAACTAGATGATCTTTAAGGTGCCTTCCAACCCAAACCATTCTATGATTCAATGACTGATATTTTCCTTTTTGTGTTGTATTTTCATAAGTCAATGTTTAAAAATCCTACAGGCTGCTTTTGAAATACTGTTTCTCTGAACACGTCAGTTGTTTAAACAATCTTTTGGACTCCTGTAAGGAACCAAAACGTTTGTTTTAATTGACATCATTGGCCATCAAACAGGAATTCTGAAGAATTCATATGTAGTGAAAGTAAGCTGCAATGTTATATTGTTATTGTTACCCATTCCTAGTAAAAGTGACATAGAAACCGTGTCAATCATGATGCTACTGTAAATCTAACTTGTGTTTATTAACCCATTTTGGTAGAAGAGTCCTAAAGTTTGCTGTATCAAACACAACTTCGTGTTGATTTCAGACAAACAGAAAAAATAATATGTCAGGTTTTAATGTATATTATTCCTTTGCCCCCCTGCTTCACACTCTCTTTTTTTTTTTTTTTTTWAAATTTTTTTKGCATTAAATGCAGGGGAAAAAAACACTTACCTTCTGAGCTCCTCTTACCACCTCGTATCATAGAATCGTTAAGGTTGGACAAGACCTGTAAGATCATCAAGTCCAACCGTCAACCCAACACCACCATGCCCACTAAACCATGTCCCTAAGCGCCTCATCTACACGTCTTTTAAATACTTCCAGGGATGGTGACTCCACCACTTCCCTGGGCAGCCTGTTCCAATGCTTAACCACTCTTTCAGTAAAGAAATTTTTCCTAATGTCCAATCTAAACCTCCCCTGGCGCAACTTGAGGCCATTTCCTCTCGTCCTATTGCTAGTTACTTGGGAGAAGAGACCRACACCCACCTTGCTCCAGCCTCCTTTCAGGTAGTTGTAGAGGGCGATAAGGTCTCCCCTGAGCCTCCTCTTCTCCAGACTAAACAGTCCCAGTTCCCTCAGCTGCTCTTCGTAAGACTTGTTCTCCAGAACCTTCACCAGCTTTGTTGCCCTCCTCTGGACACACTCCAGCCCCTCAATGTCCTTCTTGTAGTGAGGGGCCCAAAACTGAACACAGTATTCGAGGTGGGGCCTCACCAGTGCCGAGTACAGGGGCACGATCACTTCCCTACTCCTGCTGGCCACACTATTTCTGATACAGGCCAGGATGCCATTGGCCTTCTTGGCCACCTGGGCACACTGCCGGCTCATATTCAGCCAGCTATCAACCAGCACCCCCAGGTCCTTTTCCACCAGGCAGCTTTCCAGCCACTCTTCCCCCAGCCTGTAGCGTTGCATGGGGTTGTTGTGGCCAAAGTGCAGGACCCGGCACTTGGCCTTGTTGAACCTCATGCAGTTGGCCTCAGCCCATCGATCCAGCCTRTCCAGGTCCCTCTGCAGAGCCTTCCTACCCTCGAGCAGATCAACACTCCGCCCAACTTGGTGTCATCTGCAAACTTACGGAGGGAGCACTCAATCCCCTCGTCCAGATCGTTAATAAAGATATTGAACAAGACCAGCCCCAAAACTGAGCTCTGGGGGACACCGCTCGTGACTGGCCGCCAAGTGGACTTCGCTCCATTCACCACAACTCTCTGGGCCTGGCCGCCCAGCCAGTTTTTTACCCAGCGCAGAGTACACCTGTCTAGGCCATGAGCCGCCAGCTTCTCTAAGAGAATGCTGTGGGAGACAGCATCGAAGGCTTTACTGAAGTCCACATCCACAGCCTTTCCCTCATCCACCAGGTGGGTCACCTGGTCATAGAAAGAGATCAGGTTGGTCAAGCAGGACCTGCCTTTCATGAACCTGTGCTGGCTGGGCCTGATCCCCTGGTTGTCCCGCACATGGCTTGCGAGCGCCCCCAAGATGACCCGCTCCATAATCTTCCCTGGCACTGAGGTCAGGCTGACAGGCCTGTAGTTCCCCGGGTCCTCCTTCCGCCCCTTCTTGTAGATGGGCGTCACATTGGCAAGCCTCCAGTCGTCCGGGACCTCCCCCCGTTAACCAGGACCGCTGATAAATGATGGAGAGTGGCTTGGCAAGCTCCTCCGCCAGCTCCCTCAGCACTCTCGGGTGGATCCCGTCCAGCCCCATAGACTTGTGAGCGTCCAGGTAGCGTGGCAGGTCGTTCACTGCTTCCTCTTGGATTATGGGGGGTTTATCAGGCTCACTGTCCCYGTCTTCCAGCTCAGGGGGCTGAATACCCTGAGGGTGGCTGGTCTGACTATTAAAGACTGAGGCAAAGAAGGCATTAAGTACCTCAGCCTTTTCCTCATCCTTGGTGGCAACATTCCCCCCTGCATCCAATAGAGGATGGAGATTCTCCTTGGCTCTCTTTTTGTCGTTAATATATTTGTAAAAACTTTTTTTGTTGTCTCTAACAACAGYGGCCAGATTGTGTTCTAGCTGGGCTTTTGCCTTTCTGATTTCCTCTCTGCATGACCTAACGAGATCCCTGTACTCTTCTTGAGTTGCCAAGTTTCTTCACTGAAATAAGGGGAGAATTCATATTCCATGCTAATTTGACCTGACCTTTTTTTTAAACTCTGGTAAATGCATATTATGCTTATTTGCAGCATCTTAAAACATCATTATGTTGGTGTTTTTGTTCAAGGAACAAAAGCTGAAAAGGAAGTACATAACATGCTGTCTTGTCTCTTATTTTAGTCTAGTTTTACGCAATGGGTTAAAGGATGGGCTCTGCCTGCAAAAGAATTTTCACAGCATGAGTCATGGTCATTCTTAAGATCATTAAAGCCACTGAAGAATACTTTTATATCCTAACAATTCCAATTTTGTAAGCAAAGTAACACTTATCAATAGAGCTACTACCTTTTCTTATTTGTGGAAGACTGCAGATATTCTTTAGCACAGTAACTGAGTTAACAGTCTAGGTTTCCAACCAGAGGAATATAATGTAACAGAAACAACTATAACTGTTTCACACAGCTAAATAATAGTTTACACTCCAAATAAAGGAATGTAAGTAAATCTCCTTTTGGGGAGGGGGGGGGGGGGGGAAGCGAAATATATTTATTCACTGAATTAATCATAGTGGAGAGATTACTTACCTTTAAAATGTTCTTTTAAATGGGACAAAACACTTTTCTTTGTCTAAGGTCCTATCTGTTTCATATATTTTGCTTACATTTTCTACCAGTCTTGCCCCAGTAACTCCTGTGTGCATTAGCCAGTTTCAAGCAAAACTTGAACAAGGTGTCTTAGAGATGGCTATGTTCTTTCATGTTATGTAAAAAACCCCAGTGATTAGACAGAGAATAGGCATCTAAGTTGCTGTCAGCATTGAAGGAAATGCAGAGAGAATTGTATGTGGCTATTCTGCTTGGCAGAACCTGGTCTCCTATACAGTGTGCGTGTACTGGTTAGCTCATGAGAGATATGCGGGTTCAAACTGCTTGTATCCTGTGAACATCATATGGGAAGGTGGGATTATTGCATTTGTTGGGTTTTAAGGAGGCAGAGGGTAGAAAACCATACAAAGCGAGTCTCATTAGTTCCAGTTTCATGGGGTGTTGTGTATATACAAGCAACATTGGAAGCTTACTGTTATTGACTATAAACATTTTAATACACTTTCTCTTTTTTTTTATGAACAGATAAAAGAAATTTGTCTGGATTAATACTGAACTGAATGCATCTGAACTGAAGGAAATGTTTTAAGATTGCTCTCCTGACAGAAGTTGTACAAAAATGGTACACTGAGGTTTCTGCTTGCACTTCTGGGAAGACTGTAACTGTATTTTTATATTGCAGTTTATTGGCCCATAAAAGACAATGTAATAACGAAAGTAACAGTAAATTTATGCAATAGTAGCGGTTCCCCTCCCACTGACTGGACATGAGTGATCAAAGGTCTTTGCAAGAAGATAAGCACAAAGTTAGCAGAACTTCCTCAAAGTTCAGGGAGTCTTCAAGAAGCATGCAATCTGATGATTATTTTGCTAGAAAACTTAAAGCTTTGAATGGTAGCATGGGTCCTCCTGTATCTTCAAATGCATCTAGCAAAACTGAAAGTAATCAAACAAATGGTACACCAGCTGTGCCTAAAATGGGTGTTCGAGCAAGGGTATCTGAATGGCCTCCTAAAAAGGATTGCTCTAAAGAGCTGAGTAAAGCTGCTTGGGAAAAYAGACCTCCAACCAGTTACGAAAGTGTTGGCTCAGTACTTCCAAATGGACAAAATGACCAAAGTGATGGACAGCAAGAAGAGCTAGAATTGGAATTTACAGAGGGAAAATATTCGATTGGAGATCTTTTTGTTCATTCCCCTCAAAGGGGACTTCATCCCATAAGGCAAAGAAGCAACAGTGATGTGACAATAAGTGATATTGATGCTGAAGATGTGTTAGACCAGAATGCTGTTAACCCAAATACTGGAGCAGCTCTTCATAGAGAATATGGCAGTACCTCTTCAATTGATAGACAAGGCTTGTCTGGAGAAAATTTTTTTGCAATGCTAAGAGGATACCGAGTGGAAAATTTTGAACATAAAACCCTTGCTCCATTTGGATTTTCTGAGTTTTTCCACTGTGATCCTACAGTTTCTCCAAGTCTACGTGCTGCTGCACAGATTTCCAGGGGAGAATTTGTCAGGATTTCTGGCTTGGATTATATGGATAGTGCCCTACTTATTGGTCGAGACAGGGAGAAATCTTTCAAGAGGAGACTAAAATCAGAAGCAATAGAAACATCTCTATTTAGAAAATTGAGAACAGTTAAAAGTGAGCATGAAACTTTTAAGTTTTCGCCTGATCTGGATGATAGACTTGACAGAAATGTTCGTTCTTGGAACTGTCAGAAATGTTTTGCACATTATGATGTTCAGAGCGTTTTGTTTAACATAAATGAAGCAATGGCTACCAGAGTAAATGTAGGAAAAAGAAAAAATATAACCACTGGGGCTTCAGCTGCATCACAAACTCAGATGCCAGCAGGCCAAACAGGAAACTGTGAATCTCCTTTGGGAAGCAAAGAGGACCTCAATTCAAAAGAGAATTTAGATGCTGATGAGGGTGATGGGAAAAGCAATGATTTAGTATTGAGTTGCCCTTACTTCAGGAACGAAACTGGTGGGGAAGGAGATAGACGGATTGCACTTTCTAGGGCAAATTCAGCATCTTTTTCTTCAGGTGAAAGTTGTTCTTTTGAGTCCTCTCTGAGTTCCCATTGCACAAATGCTGGTGTTTCAGTACTGGAAGTACCAAGAGAAAACCAGTCCATTCACAGAGAGAAAGTGAAGCGTTACATCATAGAACACATTGATCTTGGAGCATATTATTACCGCAAGTTCTTCTATGGAAAAGGTAAGTTTTTCTAATGCAACTGTTCTGAGATATTAATGCATTAGATTTAAGTTGCTTAGTAAAGATTTTTTTTTTCCTTCTTCTTCTCTATAGAAAGACCTAAGTATTACAGGGGATCCTGAAACTCTTTACTAAAATTAAGCCTGTTACTCTTGCTCTTCCAGAGGAATATTCAACAACCAGTGGGTTATGTATAAAGTTATGCAATACTTGTGTAAGTTCACTAAGTGTGGGGTCATTTAAATTAGTACGTAAACTAACTTCTCTGAACCAAACTTTCTCAGTGGGCAGGAGGAAAAGACGACATTTATATCCAGTAAATGCATTGGAAATACTGATACTCAGAGTAGAAATCATTCTTTCCTAAAAGGTGCCTCCAAAAGAGAAGGTTTTATTACTGAGGCTTCTGACTCCCTTCTTCTAGATTCTGCTGTCTTCAAGTGTCTCTTGGGTGCGGGCCTTTCATACTGTATGAGCATATACTACTCCTTAAATTGAGAGCTTCTGATGATATTTAGTTTTTCAGCTTAAAGAAGGTTGTTTTATGCCTTTCTCCTAGCCTTTTACCCTATTCTTTTAGGATATGTTCACACTGCAAAGTGCCAGGGTACTCTTTGCAGCAGAGTAATTATCTTGGTTTGAATTGTTATTCAGATAAATTATTTCCACTTTGTGATCTACTTTGGCTGTCTGTATTCAGTACTGCATTGTGTAATGTGTGCAAAATCTCTGTTTTTGTGGGGAGAACCCCAAAATAACCTGTCTCTGTCCTTTCTGTATTATGAATTACAGCTCAGTCTTTTTGCTGTTATTAAAAGAAAGAAAAAAAATCTCCTTCTGTCCTTAAAAGACTGTTTGTTACTGCCCGAGTCTTCCTGAAATCATACTTCCTCTGCTTTCTAACTATATTTGAACAGCAGGAAATAAGCACTGTACTGTACTCCTTTCTCCTGTGACCCTTTACAAGGGACTCGAAAGAGGATCCARTACAGTGCTTGTTTTCACAGTATGGTAGACACCTAGAACATATTGGCTGTAAAAACACTGTATTTAAAAGGCAAGGAGGAAAAGAATCTGGATCTGTCATGGAAGAGGAAGAAAAAGACCCAGAGCCAAGCAGGGAATGGGCAGTAAATTCAGAGGTTCAAAATGGCTTTTAAGCTAAGCAGGTTGTAAAGGATCAAAAAGTGTTGAGGGAGTCAGAGTGGAAGATAATGAAGGGACATTTGTAACAAAAGGGTGGCATATTTTTTGAGGGACAGAGAGAAGAAAAGATTGGCATAGACAGAAATGAAAGGAAGATTGTCAATGGACAAAGTAAATATGATGTGATGCATTTAATATCCAGTAATAAATTGTTACCCTCTCAACTTTACAATGATATATAAGCCATGCCCTGTTCCACATTATCTTTCTATAGAGCTGTAACAGAAGCTACATGAGAGAAATCTGTATTGGATGGCTCTTATGAGACAGATAGCAAGTCAGGGCAAACATGCTGATGGAAATAAAAGCTTAATTTTCGATACCTATTATCTCAAGGAATCAAGCCTGTAAGGAATCTCCAGATTACTTCCAGCTGAACACAGTTCTCACCTAAGCAAAGTTTATTGTGGATAGAGGAAATAAAACAGGCACTTTGCCGTGGGCACCAAAATGTCTTGCTGCTGTGCTGATCTCCCATATAAGAAAAAGTGACATTTATATGCATACTGAATCTTACTTGGTGCTCTTCCATGACAGTGAGCTCTCCTAGCTGACTGTTCATTGAATTGTAGATTTAATAGCACAGTTGAATTTAGCAAAATAATTGTGGAAGGATGAAATAAGAATTTAGCAAACAATAGTAACTTGTATATAGAGATGTATGTAATGCCACCGATTTTCTTTGCCTTTAACAAGATATCTATGAAAAAGAAATAACTTTCTGAATATTTGATTTAGTTCTCAGTTTTATAATTGGCACTTGTCAGCATACAAGTTTTATTTCTGTTTTAAGATGCATGGAAGAAACACCCTGGCATGTGTAGCACTAATTATTCCATTCCCTTTCAAGAAATGAGAGATTTTGAATTCAGTGTCTTCTGAAATGAGCTGTAGTTTTATACTGCATATTTATAAGCTTTGTAACTATTGTTAAAATCAAATCCAACATGCCTGATGTAAAATATGTTAATGTTTATGGAAAATATATTCTCAGTTTTCAGTTAAGGTTTGCAAAAGCTAGAATATTTTATTTTATCTCATGGTTTTGTTTTATTAATGGTGTCCTTCAGTGAACTATATTTTTGTGGGATAAAAAGGGATGAGAAAAGAAAAAAAGCTATGTTGAGTTTTAAAAAGGATAATTGAAATATGCTTTTATTATCATTGATTTGTCCTTTTCCCCTTGTGCAATTATCCTCATAATACCTTGAGACTCAACTATTACTACCATGCTTTTTATTTGAGGGATGCTTGCAACCATTTCTTAATATGTTATTGTATCTATCTGCTGATATCAAACTGAAAAAATGTCCTAAAAGAAAGGTACAGGCTTAGCAAGCTTTTGGTATTAACTCAGTCTTGTATAAGTAAGACTTTTGTACTAGAAGAAAAGTTGACAATTATTCCTCAAAATGAAAAAGTAAAAAATTAGGAATATTTTACCGTCTCTCTTTAAACAGCTAGAAAATAGCACTTATTTTCTTCTCTTCTCTCCAGTCAATACTTTTAAATCAACATAAATACATTTAGATGAGCTTAATGAGTTTGTACTTTATGAGATTTGAAAAAAAAAAAATGCCTTGGATTAAAAATGGTTTCCCCAAATCCCAGAATATCAGTAGCCATGCTATTCTTTAATTTACTTCAGCTTCTTTAATTCCCATTCTTGAAACTGTTTTATCTATTTTATTTTTAATGTACATAAATAACATCTTTGGTTTTGTGTCTTTCATATTGTGCAAGAAATAAGCAGATATCTGCCAAGCTTGCATTTTTCTGCTCAGTAATACTACAGCCAAGAAATCTAGTAACTGTGGAATACCCTTTTCTAGATTTACATCAAAATGGAAGGCTATAGAAACCTTACCTTTTGTCAAAGCCTGAATGTGCAGCTGTGGGGAGTTTTTATGTTGTTGAAAGTGTTTGGCCTCTGAATATCTTTCTCTCTCTCTCTCTCTGGTCTGTAAAATCCTATTCCATTTGATAAATTTGCCCATTAAGGCTCAAAGTTTTAATTTGACACTGGGAAGTCCATGAGGTATAATTTATCCATGCAGGTARAATGCTCAGGCTGGCGAAGGAATGTAGTTGGTGAACATGAGCAAGTAATTTAATGTCTGTGCCCCTTTGATCCCAGGTGTTCCTTCCAAAAAAAGGATGCTAGTTACAATGTGCTGCTACTCATTTTCTCTCCACTGGGAGATGGACTGTAACCACCAACATACTTTATAGACAGATTTTTGGAAGGCTACTAGAAACTTAATTTAAACTTGATTTGACAAATAAGACTGTCATTTATGTAGAGATAACTATCTTTTTGTATCCATTCCGAGAGTATGGATGACTTCTCAATGAAAGACATTTTGCGAAAACTTCCTTACGTATTTCTATACTTCTTTTTTTTTTACAATGTATCAAACTAGCTCAAAAATGCTAGCAAAGTGTTTTTTAATCCAGACAATCTTAAAAGAAGAAATTAGTCTATTACTTCATTGCTATTTAAAACATAGAATTATAGCATAAATTGGATTGGAAGACATTTCTGGAGGTCATCCAGTCTAATTCCCTGTTTAAAGCTGTCTTTAAAGGTAGGTTCTGAATAGGTTGCTCAGAACCTATTCCCCTTCAGCTGTCGCTTTAGCTTTTGACCATCTCTAAGGATGGAGATTTCACAAACTCTCCTGGCAACCTGTTCCTGTGTTTGGTTCCCCTCAATGAGGGGCTGCATCTTGTGATGGTTGCATCTTGTCTTTTCTCTCTGCACCTTGGAGAAGAGTCTGGTTCTCCCTTCTCTATAACCCCCCATCAGCTAGTGGGATCCTGCAATTATTTCCCCCCTTAACCTGCTCTTCTCCAGGCTGCACGAGCCCATCGCCTTCAGCCTCTCCTCATCTGTTATATGCTCCAGCCCCCTAATTGTATTGGTAGTTGTCTGCTGGCCTTGTCCCACTCTGTCCAAAACTGGACACTACTCCTTATGTGGCATCAAAAGTGCCAAATAGAGAGGCATAATGTCTTCTCCTGACCTGCTGGTATGCTCTTGCTAGTGCAGCCCAGAGTGTGATTAGCCTTCACCTCTGCCAGGGGGTTCTGCTGGCTGCTGTTCAGGGTCCCCAGTCCTTTTCCACAGAGCTGCTCCTGAGGCAGCTGGTCCACAGCCTGTGCTGTTGTATGAGCTTGCTCCATTCCAGATACAGGTCTATGTTGGTCTTCATAAGGTTTTTGTCAGTCCATTTTCTCAGATTGTCAAAGGGAGAGTTTGTTTTAACATGTCAGGTTGAAAACTTCAATGGGTTAGGAGTTGTTTCACATGCAGCTCAGCTGTCCCATCTCAGCAATGGCTGCCTCCAGGGGAAGAGGAGAGCGGGCAGTGAAGCACAGAGACCTTAGAGCTATAGGACTCTACCTGTGTGGATGAGTTAACCTCCTTTGCCCGCTTTTGTAAAATACTGCAAGATTTATGCATTTCAGTATCTGCCCTATGCACGTATTACTCATTTGTTAAAAGCCTGCTGGTTATTACCCTTTATCTGTTGCACCCCACTACAGTCCTAACCTCCAATACATGAACTGTTCTCCTTGAGCTTGGTCATGTACATGAACTTGCTGAAGATGCATTCCATTCCATCATTTAGATAATTTAAAAAAATATTAAACAGTAGCAGCTCCACTATCAACTTTTGATAAACCTTTTAGTAACTGGCCGCTAATTGGAATTCGTATTACTGATCACAGTCCTTTGAGGCCAGCTGTCCAGCCAGTTTATGTCTACCTTGTAATTTGCATGTCTAAACCATGTCTTTTCAGTTTAGCTACACGGATAGTATGGGAGACTGTGTAAAAAGCAATGCTGAAGTACAAGTAGGTGACATTCATTGCTCCTTCCTCATCCATAAAGCCAGTCATCTCACTGTAGAAAGCAACTGGGTTGGTAATGCATGATTTGCATTTGGTAAATCTATGCAGGCTGTTTCCAAGCATCTTTTTGTCCTTCATGTGCCTGTAAATGTCTTCCATGAGAATTTGTTCCTTAACCTCCCTGGGAACTAAGGTTTATGGTGACTAATCTATAGCTTCCCAGACCCTCTTTCTTGCCCTTTTTAAAGGTGGGTGTAACCACCCACTATGACCTTTCAAAGGTGATAAAGAGTGGCCTTACAGTGACACTGGCTAGTTCCCTCAACGTGTATCCTGTTTGGTCCCATGGACTTCAGTGTGTCTAGTCTGCTTAAATGGTCTCTAACTTGATCTTCCTCTTCTGTTGGTGGTGCTTTACTATCCCAGACTGGGCCAGTTGGCTCAAGGATGAATTTAACTATTCATCAAAGACTGAAGAGTTACTAGCCTCAGTTTTCACTTGTTAAAACTGAGTTGCTGCTTTGAATGTAAAGCTTTAAATAAGAATAAATTGAATTAAATGAAGGAAGCTACATAGCACCTTATTTGTTTGAAGACTGTTAGCTTTTGTTGAAGACTTTATGTAGATATAGTTTCTCCAAAGTAGTTTCTTACAGCATCAAGCAAAATGATTAATTTCATGGTAACAAAAAATGCAAAAAATTATTTCATAGTAGCAGCAGTTGCAGTAATTTGAGTTATGTGATGTGAGTGATCATTCTGCTCATCAAAATTAGCATTTTGTGATTTATGTACTTATTCTGCAGTTCAGAAGATCACAAGCCAGTGTATTTACAGATCTCATAGCTCAATTAAAAATAATATTTTTTTCTTGCTGCAGAAATTTTTAATGAGATTTGATGAACGTTTTCTAGGAGACTCAAACTTCATTATTCTCTTCTCTATTCATTCACTCTTGTGCAAAAGAGCATCAGAACTACTTTGGAATAGATGAAAATCTTGGACCTGTAGCAGTCAGCATCCGGAGGGAGAAGGTTGAAGATGTCAAGGAGAAAGAAGGATCTCAGTTCAACTATCGTATAGTTTTCAGGACAAGTGAGGTAAGGTTTTTTCAGTAATTCTGCAACGGAACGGAAAAGTTAACTTAGAGCTTAGGATACTAGTTGTTTGTCTGTGGATATGTTGCTAACTTTGAAAGTAAATCTGTTAATGGGAAAGGGATGTTTCTTGTACTGTTAGTAAATGTAGTTGCTCCTGGAACAAAGTTTTCCTCTTCTGTACTGCGTAAAACTTTTCTCTTTTTGAGCAGGCACCCAAAAGGAGGTAAGTTGGCTGAGGGGATCTGCAAGGGGCAAGCAAGGGAACAGACTATAAGAACAAAGCTGAAGATAAGTTTGGATCAAGCTGTTTGATGTTAAGTTTCTACTGATAGAAATAAAAGATTAAGAAATGTACAGAAAAAGGGAGGGGAAAAATATGAAAGCTAGTACTATGACTTATTTGTATTTTTGTGTTTTGTTTCAAAAGACTTTCTTAGAGCTTTTTTCTGTGAGATGTTTTTATATACTTCTACATACATGATTTGTGGAAGGAATAGTAATATGTTGATAAAAATAATTTTATTGGGAAGAATAGCTCACTTGTGATCGTTGTGGAAGGACATGTCTCATAACTTCTATTTCAAGCGAATTAGTATCTCTTGCAAACTAATTTCTTCTTTATCACAGCAATTAGCTTTGATTTGTATGAAAATACATAATGTTGTTATTGTAGCAAGCAACTATAAATTTTCATAAACCTTAGGTCTATTGCTTTTTATTGTGATTAGGACATAGAGGAGTGTTAGCTAGACCTCCTGATATCTCTGGGCTCATGTGCTTTTACAAACAGATATAGAAACAGATATATATAAATTTTTTTTTTTTAAGCTAGGTTTTTTTTTTATTGTCAAAAAAGGGGTGACTCTGTATGTATGTGTGGAGAGGTGATTCAGCTGACTCACTTCTAAGAAATGACTCTCTTTTTGCCAAATCCAATGAAGGTAAAGCAGCATGGTTTAAAAAATAGGTGGATGGGTTAAATGAAGGTGCTATTAGCTGTGGCTTACCTCACCTGTCCAACCTCACATTCAACTACTGTGTCTGCTAGGGTAATATGGCATTAAAATTAACAATTTTTAGTTTTCCTGGTGTTTTAAATATTTTTTTCCAAAACAGTAATAGTTTTAGGAATTAGAATAAGTTAACAAGATCACCAGTTAATTTCTTTAAACAAAAAATATATTTGTCACTGAGACAATAAGAGCCTGTCTCCTCTTTAAAAGTTATTTAGTAATCTTTTTACTGGTTAAAAAAATTAAAAATAGGGATCTTTTTCTTCCCATTCTTTCTTCCATGCTTTTGCTAAAACCTGAAGTTTATATYTTTAAAAGTCATTGTAGTATTAGAACTAAATATTTTTTGTGTGTTTTACCTTTACTGCAGCTTACTACACTTAGAGGAGCAATTTTAGAAGATGCCATACCATCCACTGCTCGGCATGGCACAGCAAGAGGTCTGCCTCTCAAAGAGGTACTAGAGTATGTAATACCAGAGCTGAGCATTCAGTGCCTGAGGCAGGCTTCCAACTCACCCAAAGTACCTGAACAGCTGCTTAAACTGGATGAACAAGGGGTATGTAGCACAAGACTTTTCTTTAAAGACTATTCATTAAAAAAAAAAAAAATCTTAAATATTTTGTGGGCAATATTAATAACCATGGATCTGTAATGCAAACCATTCACTTTCTTGGTTTTGGAGATACTTGTGTATTTTCATTTACAAAATGAGGTTTGCTTTTCTAAGCAAATTATTTTTAAAATACGTTGCAGCTTAGGAAAAAAATTATTGGTCTATGGAGATTCTCTTTAGGTGAGTGAATGAGAGAAAGATTATAACTAAACTTTTAACGTTGGTAAGAAGTGATTTCCACAATCTGTATTTGCACTTTAATGTGTACAAATGCTGAATGCAAATGAAAATACATCTAACGTTTTATTAATATTGTGTATAGGTAAGGAGGCAAAATGATATAACGTATTAAGTCGCTACATCTAAAATTTTGGGTTGTTTTTTACAATAACATTTTCTGATTAACTTGCATTAGTCTTACTAGAAGAGAACGCGTCTGGGTTCAAACAACTGAAATTGTGGTTGAGACTAATGAATTACCTGCATGGCAATGAAATATTCATATGGCTTGAATTTGGAGAGAAAATGGTGAGGCTTATTGGGTTCAATAAAGTGAATCTGCTTCATTCAAAGCTAGTGATTAAATTTATAGCTTCTGAATATTTTGTGAAGGACAGGCTTGTGATGGCTTTTAAATCAACTTTTAAAACCATGTTTTTAAAAAATGTTCATTTAAAGTGAAGATTGCGCTTTCTAGGCAAAAGTCAGTATCTATCTGTTGAAGTTGAATCAGCTGATGGATCCAGTTGATTATGACGGTGGTATAATTGATTTTTTAATGCTAATTCAGTTTCAGATGTAGTGATTGCGTCTAACATTGGTGGTGTCTACCAGAATTCTTCTGTCTTCTCTTGTGGCTGTAACAATTGCTCAAAACCAAGTAAATGTAGACAGAGGAAGAGAATTGCTTTTTTGGGTGGATTGTTAAGCTAGTTTTGTATGTATATTTTACTACTTTTGTTCACTGTAGTCTTTGAGGAGGACTCTTAATTGAAAATTCATTTTGCCAAATGTCCTTATTTTTTCCTGTGTTTGTCCGTTCTTCTGGTAAAACAATAAAGGGAAATCAGAAGCACTCAGTTCTGAATCTAAGAGTTGCTGATGTACTGTTGCTCTCTGTCCTTCCTGTTTGAGCTCCAGAGTGAGTTTAGGTTAATCTAATAAATAATATTCACTGCTCAGAGGGGCAGTATGTATAGGCAGTATAGAGTACTACTTTATTTGACCTGACCTGAATGTTTCCCAAACTCACTATAAGTATTTCCCAAAAATTGGAAATGGAGATTGTCCATTGAACTGACCAAAGTAATTCTTTAATCATCAACTCATAATTTTGAGAAACAGCAGTACATAGCACTTCTTTTTATTTTGGGTGATCAATTCTGAAAATTCAATCCTGTTGTGAAATGGGCTGACACCAGGCAAAATGTAATATCAATGTATCTTATGTGCTGCTTATTATGAGGTAATTACTTGAACATAGACAGAAAGCTGTGCATAGAACTGGCATGAGATCCATTTATGCTTTTAATCCTCTTATGTACCTGATGCTTTCAGTTTATTAATCAAGCAAATATAAAGAGTTATGCTTGGCAACTGAAGGTGACTACTGGCTGAAGTGTCATGAATTTAAAAATATGAATCATGTTCTAGAGGATTAATACTGTCACCAGAATAATATTCATTTTGCGTAACGGTGTATTAAATGTTTGCATAGTTCCTCAGCAGACTGAAGACTGTTTCAGTGTTTTGATTTCATTTTCTACCTGTTTCATAGTTTTCAGTGAAATCTAGTATGGATTATGGAGGAAATGTGTGGCTAAAACTTTGTCTCTAAAATAACAATAGAAAGTAGATGCAAATTGTATGGTTGACCTAATTTGAATATATAAATAAAGAATCTGCGTTTTCCCAATTTATTCTGGCATATGATGATCAGCATTAGATTTGGCTGTAAATTTACAAGAAAAGTCAACTCTTTATTAATAACCTGGACAGGATTTTTTTTTTTTTTTTTTTTTACCTCTCTCTAATTCCCCTCTAGTTCCCCCTCCCCATTTCTTCTATTGGTTGTTTATTGTATGTATGCTTTTTGGTTCCCCTCACATCCCTCTGGGAGTTCACTTCTCTCTATGCCAAAGGCTGAAGTTTACAAAAAGTCCAGAGAAATTAGGAGCTTTGATTGCAGTGGTATTTAGTGGCTATTGAGTGTCTAAACTCTTGAGATTCCTTGCCAGAACAACTCTAAAATCTTCACATGATGAAAGTCAACAAGTTGTTGTTACATGATAAAGAATCTATACTGTACAAGAAGATGACAGGATGCCAAGATTCAGTAGTAAGTGATTCTGACTAGAACATAGTCATTTTGAGTCAGGAAGGACTGCTGTGCACCTTTAATACATACCATATACCCAAGTAGCTAAATGGGTTTAGAAATTATTTTCTGATGTCACATTATTAAATCGTTCTCAGTGTTACATTAAATGTAAAATTTCTAATTTAGAAATCATGAAATTAGAACCATGTCTGCAATTATTTACTTTAAAAGACTTGAATAAGCATGCGGTACCATTTCAAAACTGGCAAACTTTATCAGTTTTAAATATCCTGATAGCTTTTCATGCCAGTTAAATGTGCCACATAAGAAGATACTGCCAAAGCTCATTTAGTTACTTCTTTCTTAGGCATTAATGTTTTAAAGGTACCTCRATTTCTGCTTCTGCAGAGTCCCCATGATCTTGGCATGAGAGTTGTTTTGCTTAAGTCTACTAATTTCATAGTCACAAGTGCTCCCAGCACATGGGTAGGAGGTTCAGGTTACTACAAATGAGCTTGCAGCTGCTGCCTTGTTTAGGAATAGTGGTATTGGTAGAATCAAATATGTACATAATTGCCTAGTGTTTACAGTACTTGTCCATGAAGTGAAAACCCAGGATTAATTCCTTCCTTGGGCTGGGGAGTTTCAGATCCTCATCTTCAATGTGTCCTAGGACAATGTTTAAACCATGAGATGGTAGGTTGTTTTGGAAGATAGAGGTATACTTCGCTCCTGTGTGGAATTGTATTGATATTCGTGAACAAATTCAGGAATGACTGTGTCCTCAGAAAGAATGAAGGCATGTGACTGCGTATTTCTAGACTGAGTATTTTGCCCAGGTGCTTCTTTACTGTTAGTTGTTACCCCTATTGTTGGTGGCTCAGTTAGCATTTAACTTCTCCACTCCTCAACTCTAGTGTGAAGTCAAGATTAACTTAAATTGCCTGTGGTTTAAGCTAAACTATTTGACACAGAGCTGGGATAGAGGTGGCAGTGTGCTCACAATCATTTTAAGTCTCTGCTGGGAAGTGTCAAGTAACAACACTGCTTCCTGTAATCTAATGTTTATATGACCAGTTCTCTTGCAGTTTCCTCCATGAAATGTTCATGCTAGCTTTCCACTGAATAAAATAGTCACCAGTGTGCAATCTGGAATCTTTTGTTAAATACCTAACTCTCTCCAGGCAGTGCTTCAAAATGGGGATCAAACAAGGAAGCACTCTGGATGGATAGCATCTAATGCCAGTCATAAGAAAATGACAAGAGCAAGCTGGTATCTTAACCCTGCCCTGCTCCAGAGTTCAGCAGTCTGACTCAGGCAGCTCCTACAGTGCATCCATAACCCAGAATCTCCTTTTATTTCAGATGGTCATCCCTCCCATTCCACATCAAACTTTGGCACAGCTCCTGGTTCTTCTGTGTTCTGTGCTGCCCAGGTGAAAATTTATTGCAGCACCATTCCTCATTCCTGTCCTTACTAAGCCTGTTCTTTGTTCCTAACTGCGCCCTGGTCAATGGCCTCCTGCCAGAGTATGTTCCAAAAAGGCTCAGCCCTACAAAAAGCAGTTATCAAAGGGGGAGGATGGATTGGGGCTCACTAGAGAGGCGGGAGAGCTGCCATCATACATTACTCTTATTCCTGCTGTGCTGCAGGTTTTCTACACCAGTAGACGAAATTCTGTAGTGTGCACTGCCATGAACATAGATCTGCTGAAATCATGGAGTTAGGCCTGTTAAAACGAAAAGAAATTGTCCCACTGATAGACTTAACTTCATAGTAAGAAAAGAACTCCAGGCCCAATTGATGTTATGAAGTGTTTTGCTATTGACTTTAATAGTCTAGCATTTCCCTGTTACTTCATTTTAATATATTTACCTTTTGGGCATGAGATTCTTAGTGTCAATGATTCTATCTATGGCCTTCAAAAATCTTCATTAACTTGGACATCTTGGGGATTTTTCGTGTGTTGGTTGTGCAYGAAGGTAAATGGTTAAACCAAGAATGCTGTCAAGTTAAATCTTGAATTGCATGGGAGACAAAGAAAGAATACTAGCTTAAAAAAAAGCAGTAGCATCATGAAAACACAGAAGACTAGGTTAGTAAAAGCATAGTGAAAGCTTTTATTTCTCCAGGGGTGATGAGGATTTGGGTAGTGGTTTTCTTTTTTTGGTTTGTTTTTGGTTTTGTTTTGGTTTTTTTTTTTTTTTAAATTGACTGTTGGCAACTGCCTTATATACAACTCTCCACTTACAATGGAGAAATGCAGCATTTACTGAAGAGGGAAGGTTAAGGATTATTTGAAGTTTGGAATGATATTTTTGACACTACTTCTTTCATGTATGTTTGTTTCCTTGACTCAACCTTTTAGTATTCTCATCTTGTAGCTTTTCCTCAAAATTGCTGTGGTAAAACATCGGTGCAGTAGCATGTCTATGGATTTGAGTTTTACAATATACTTAACATGGCAGACCATGTGTTACATATGACTAAGGTGAAGCAGACTGTTCTTGTCACCTTTGCTCTAATAGGAATATATACAGTCTTTGTATAACGCACATTTTGACACTAATCCTGAAGTTTGATTAAGAGAAGTCTACAGCTGGAGAGCTGATTTGAGTCATGAATATAGATAAATGTCTTAAGGGAATCTGGTGTGACTGATGGTCTCTGTCAGTTTGTGAAGCTCTAAAAGTTGTCAGTTAAGAATAATAGGACTAATCCATTCACATGGAGGTTTCCTGTTTGTCATCTTAAGTATGCATAAAAGCTAAGAAAACAAGACAATACCCTGCTCAAGAACTAATCATCTCTTTTTATACTTAACTTTTTATAGTTTTTACAGTTTTTTTTATAGAAGTAATTTATGTCTTTTTAATGTTCTAGAATTGAGACTGTAGTTTGTTTAAAAAAACTATTTAACTGCAATCTGATTTCTAGCTTGAAGTATACTTTTGAAAATGGGGAATAATTTTTAACAATGGCTAATTTTATGGGGAGGGCAAAAGATTACATATAACAGAAATTACTGTTCTCTGAACTTTAAAGGGTAGAAATAAGGGAAAATAAGCTCACCTTGTTTTGAATCTGAGGAAGAAGACAGTTATACAAAAATTGCCAATTAAAGTTCTTATACTATAACATGCAGTAGAGTGTGCTTTTATAAATAACTAAGTCAAAAGTCTTCATGTACTCCTTTTATCTGTCTTTGGATAGTGACAATCCAGTTTTCTTTCAAGATAGTTGTTGGGGTTTTTTTGGTTTTTATTTTTTCTTTCTGTGCTGAGTTAATTTCCCAAATCAGAACACTTATTTTTTCCCTTTCAGATAACTTCTGCCAGGGGTTATAACAGTGTTAATATTTTAATTCTTAATATTTGTTCTAGTATTGACTTTCCTTTGCTTCTGTAATTTTTCCTTTCCTTGATTTTTTTTTTAATTTTTTTTATTTCAGCTGAGTTTTCAACATAAGATTGGTATCCTTTACTGCAAAGCAGGCCAAAGCACAGAGGAAGAAATGTATAACAATGAGATGGCAGGACCAGCTTTTGAAGAGTTCCTTGATCTGCTGGGCCAGAGAGTACGGCTAAAAGGATTTAGTAAATACAGGGCTCAGCTAGATAATAAAAGTAAGTTATGTTTCTGTCCTGGTTTCAGCTGGGATAGAGTTAATTTTTTTCCTAGCAGTTGGTATAGTGCTATGTTTTGGGTTTAGTATGAGAATAATGTTGATAACACACTGATGAAACCAGGACAGTTTCCAACCTATAGTAGAAACCATAATTATCCAGTTGATCTTCTGCAAATCCTGTTTTGTCTTTTCATGCTCTTGACTTTGGTTTTTGATTAGTAATATTATATGGTAAATGAGGAAGATGAAGCATATGATAAGAGCGTGTATCACACCACTACTTTTTCTGTGGCATTAGTAGAACTGAAAATCAAACCAACTTATTTCATTTGTTTGCACTTAGTTAAAATCATGCTATGTGAGTGATATTTTTTATATATTTCAGAATTTCCCAGCTACACTTTAAYATCTTATCCTTAAAAAGGCAAAAGAGAAGAGATGTATTTCAAAATATGGAGTCATGACAAGGGACCATTTTCCTTATTTCAACTAAACTTTTGTGCTTCTTTTTAATCAACATACAAATTGATATTTATATTTGAGGAGCAATCAAGTTTTCTAGTTTCTCACACATGCACAGTAAGCATGTTATCATTTGGCAGTTGATAAACATTCATCTACTTAACCACTGTGTTATTATTGCCATTTCCTCAGGTCTTTCAGTTTCCCTAAATGCAATAGTATAATAATTTAATTGTACAAATTTGTTGGGTTTTGTAGCAAAAATAGGAACTGAAGTATTGCTGTTAAAAAAAAATCAATGCTATGTTAACACACTTCTTTACTAGCACTGCTTTTCACTGCCCTTAATTTTAACTCAAGTCATTCTTAGTTTAATGTAGTTTTAACAGGATTTTGACAACTGATCACTATGAGCTGTGATCTAAGGATATCTAGGTATTCATCTACTTTATTGTAACATACTATTTTTATATATATAAAGACTAGATATAAGGAAAAAAATTTTTACAGTGAGGGTGGTGAAACACTAGAACAGTTTGCCCAGAGAAGTTGTAGATGCCCCATCCCTGGAAACATTCAAGGTCAAGCTGGATGGGGCCCTGAACACATTGCAGAATATACGTTGCTGATTGGCATTGCGTACATATCATTCAGTAACATAATTTTAATGTTTTACTAATGCTGTGTGCCATTAAAGATATCGGCCTGTCATAATATGTTCTCATAGTTTGCAACAAACAGAATGGAATTAAGAGAGTTCACAAAGATAYAGTCTTCGGTTCTATATTAAATGTAAAATACTGACTTAATTATCATCTTTTTTGTGTTATACTTGGTTTTTAATATAATGGCACAACAAGTATTACTGCATGTCATATTTATAATTGGATAATACATTGATCTGACTACCTGCAGGTTCAGAATAGTGTAATAATTTCACCTCTAGTAGCTACATTTTTGTTAGGCATAATGTTTCAGTAATATTTCTTGCTCAGTTTTTGTAGGGTTCACATTTATTAATTTATTTTTCTATTCTCAAAAGTTTGACTAGCTGTGGGTTTTTTCTTTAAAAAGTTCATTTTTTTAAATTTGGTCTGTTTATTATAAGTAATTAATTGGTCCATTTCGTATGGAATTTAGAATGTTGTGGTGGGTTGACCTATCTGGCAGGTAAGCCCCCACCCACTTGCTTGCTCACTCACTCCCCAACAGGATGGGGGAGAAAATCAGAAGGGCAAAAGCAAGAAAAACTCGAGTTGAGATTAAGACAGTTCAGTAAGTGAAGGAAAGAAAGGAAAAAACCAACCCCCCCCCCCTCCAAAAAAAAAARAMAACAAMAAACAAACCACCAAAAAACCAACCCACCACCACAACAATCAACCGACCAACCAACAAAAAACCTCCACAAAAACAAGTGATGGAAAGGCAATCACTTGCCACCTCCCATCAGCAGGCTGATGCCTAGCCAGTCTCTGAGCAACAGCTACCATGGAAAAACTCCCCCTGCTCCAGTTTTACTGCAGAGCATGACATTATATGGTATGGAATATGTCTTTGGTCAATTCGAGTCAGCTGTCCTGGCTGCGTTCCCTCCCAAACTCTTACCCACCCCTAGCATACTCCTCGGGGTGGGGTGGGGGACAGTGTGAGAAACAGAGAAAGCCCTGATGCTGTGCAAGCACAATTCAGCAATAGCTAAAACACTGGTGTGTTACCAAACACTGTTTTGATCACATATAGAAAACATAGCACCATGTGGGCTGCTATGAAGAAAATTAAGTCCATCCAAGCCAGACCCAGTGCAAATGTGAAGAACGTGTGGAATATATTAACTACAAACTCTTTTCTGCCCTTCTTCAGTGCATTTTTAATGGCATGCAATTCTAAATCCCAAGATCAAGAAATAAGAAAATTAGAGGAAACTTTACCAATTCAACACTATATAATTTGTTTAGTACCTGTTTTAAAACATATCAATCTACTAGAAATGAGGAATTAAAATATTATTATTGGAACATTAATATTCTCATTTGTAGTGTTGAGACTTTAATTATGGATTATATTATGGATAAATTCGATTATGTTTGCATTTAATTTCCTTATACCTTATATAAGAGAGAAATGAAGGTGGAAGAAATTGAGGAAACATTGCAATTTTATATCTGCAGAGGAATAGTGCTGTTTCACTTCCATTTGATAAAAGGTGCTTTTCTGCAAAAAAACAGAAATGTTTCATAACTGAAAAAAAAGTTTAGCCAATTTTTCTCAAATTTTGTGAAATAAAACTAATGTTCAGAAAGGAATGAGATGCAAAAATGTCAGCCCAGATATAATTTTTTTTAACTAAAATTGTCAGCAGAGTAATGTTTGTAGTAGCAACTGTTATGTAAATTTTATCACAGTGGGCCTTAGTAGGTGTTCAGTAAAGCATCTGTTGAGTTAGAAGATTTCAGCTTGCTTAGTGTAAGGGACTAAATTTCAGAAGAAAAACTTGCTAGCTCATTTCCAAAGTCATGGTGCTAAATCAAAAGTATTCAACTAAGTAGGATGTTGTATTAGGAAAGCATTGATCTAAGGGTAAGGAATCTGCCTTTCTGTAATAAGTATTTAAAGGGACTGTTTTGTGCATTATCTGTTCAAGATAATTTGACTTTATTTATTATCTAATTGCAAAAGGAGGCAGGGAGTAGGGTTGCTGGGATCAGTGTCGTTTAGGCAGATATTTGTATTTCACAGTATAATTTATTTCCTCCTCCTATCTTTCAAAACTCTGTCTTTCTAAAGTGCCAGGGAAAGGTTATAATGGAATTATATTTTCAACAAAGATTTTAAAATAGAGGAGTGCAATAATGTTTGCTTTTTTTAGCAACATTTAAGTAAGAAACTTCAGTGGAAATTGTGCTCCCTATTTCTTATGTAACTGTAATTTATATTACATCAATATTAATAAATGAAGTTAATTTTATTATTGTACAAACACAACTGATTAAGGCAGTTGTAATATGAATGTGTTCAAAATTACACATGCACATAAATATTTTCAGATTTAGGGCTGCAGATACAGTATGGTTACTGTTGAATTTTACACTTAAGTGTATGTTTATATACTTTTAACTGGAGAACTAACATGGCCAATAAATTTCTTTTTGAAATACAGTTATTATTTAAAACAAAACAAACCCCCAAAACGTTAAACAGTGTGTGGAAGAGAGTGCTGGAGAATGTTTATTGGTGTAGATAATATAAAATTATATAAAAAAAGGAGTGAACATGAAAAAAGAGGAGAAAAATTGATAGTTGTGTTGACTCAATAGGGTGTTCCCAACCTCCTGCTTTAAAGTTAATTGTACTTACTTAAATAATCCATGCATATTAAAGAAGGTGAATAAAAAGGATTAATTTATGACTACAGAGTAGAACTCATCTAATTTGCTGTAAACGTTCTGAACTGCCAACTCTATTAATAAACTTCCTAAATAGAAGAAATAAAAAAATATTAAGTCATATCATATATGAAATGTATTTTAATAATTTTAAAATATCTGAAAATTCCCAATAAAATTATTTGACATTGTACTACAATGTATTATGTACATATTTTGTGTTATAAAAATGTCTGATCTGCAGTATGTGTGTTAATGTCTGATTTGAAGTAGCATTGCCAGTTTATTTTTGGTAAAGTATGGGATCAGTCAGTTGTCCTTATTAACTTTTTAAATAATGAAAATATATATTATATAAAACTATACTCAAGTAGCAAAGTGTTTGTTCTTTTTTTCATGAAATGCCAATATATTCAAAATTAGATCATTTAGGCCTCATAGACAGCAAACACTTTGGGCAATTTCCTGCAGGACCCTTCTATGTCATAATATGAAAATAAAGAGTAGATCTTTAGCTGATGCAAATTGGTTTTGTTCTATTGAAAAAAGTTTTAAATTGCATTAATAGATTTAAATCATAGCATGCAAAGAGTGGTGTCCTAAAAAGTAGTATGAATGTTCTGTTTTACTGACCTTCCTGCGATTAAATTCATTTTCAGCTGATTCAACAGGAACTCATTCCCTCTATACTACCTATAAAGATTATGAGTTAATGTTTCATGTATCAACAATGCTTCCATACATGCCCAGTAACAGGCAACAGGTATGTTTTTTAACTTTTCATTGTAATTTTACATTATAAATGTTTGACATGAGGGTTTTTTTAAAGTAATACTGATTTAAAATGGAATTGTTTTATATGAAGTATGACTCAATTGTATTTTTTTTTTTCTTGAAATATTATAAGGCACTAGAAATCTCATAGGATTTTTATACTATATAATTAAGGAACTTATCCTATCTCCCCCATTTCATGACATTATTAAAAGGTAATGTTGCCTGTGGTGAATGAGTTATTTTCAGTTTGGACTGGATTTACATCTTATGTATGTTTTAAACATTGAATGGAATGAAGCTTGAAAATAGTCTTATGGTTAAAATATGCATGTAATAAGATTTTTAAAATGATTCCACTTAATCCTTATATTACAGATCTTGAGATGTTTATTAATGTGTCAGCTTGGTAATAAATGCGTAATTGTATCATTCAAGGTGTCTGCTTGTGAAGACAGGAAACTGCAGTGTACTTATTTTATTTCTGGAGAATTCCCCTTGCTTATGTAATAATTCAGAATATCTTTAAAGCATTAAGGATGGCTAAAAAACAGCACAGCATCCAAAGTGTGCGGTGCACTAGTAAGGTTACTCTGTCTTGCCTGTCTCTGGTATTTCTTGTGACTGAATTAAAAAGTACAAGCACATTTGGTATAATATATCAACATTAACACTTTTTTTTWAAAAAAAAAAGCAGTAGAATTGCTCATAGGTCAGACTGATGATAGTTCGTAACTTTCTGTGCTACTACTATGCGTTTTTCTAGGTCTGCAGAAATAAGTGTTGGATTTATTTAGTTAGTTTTAGAATATTCTCTCATTGCCATGCAAGATAGAAAGATTTCAGTCATTTCAGAGGGCTGTCATGAAATAAAGATGCTATCTCACTTACTTTTTGAACAGCATACAAAAGACTGTTACTGATTGTTAAACCGTATGTGAGTTGTATCTTTCATGTCTACCCTATCAATAGGTCTTGTGGGAAGAAAAAGAGATGTGTCAAGGCAGCAAGAAAAAGATCAAAGAAAATGATTAAAATTCTTGAGAAAGGATAAATGAAAATTGAAATGGAAGAAAGTATATAATGTATTTATGTATTTTAAATAGTCAGTGCATAATGTTCTGAACTGTTTGAAGAATTGTTTCAAGTGAACAGTTAAGACAACTGCAAATTTTACTCCATTACACTTAGGATTTAGATATGGTTTAAAGAAACTAAATTAGGAATCAAAAGACAGAAACTCTTCACCATATGAATAATATGAATGTTTAGATGACTCACATGTTAAAATGTGCGGCTTGCAGGAGACAGAACGTTCAGCTATATCACACACTGAACTGTGCCAATAACTAGTAATCAAGGTATCGGATCATCATGGATTTGAGATTGTTCCACTTCTCTAAACTTTCACTTACACCTTATTATAATACAGGATTAATTTAGTAAACACACTAGGAGTTATTCTGTCTGTAATCAGTCATAACAATCTTTGACTGGAAAGCACATGTAAATAGGGAAAACTGTACACTATTAAGAAGATATAATACACTGAATGAGCTTGCCTTAAAAGGAAAAAATTAATATTTTCATAGCTAATCACAGGCACTGACAGTAAATATGGCCTTACTTGGAGTTTATTACTTTTGTTGTTATCTTTCATGACTTTCCCTTGTTTGTGAGAACAGGATAGCCTCTTGCCACGATCCAGTAATTTTCATAATTGTTTGCTGTTTGTCAGCTTCACTGCTGTGTTGCTCAGCCACCCCCTATTACTGTCCTTTCACTTTTTCCTGTCTTCCTTTCATCCTCATAATTTCCTTATGTGTCTTTCTTTATAGTCAGGTGCCGATTCTTGTGTACAAAAAAATCTTCCAGTTTTAACTCCATGGTTTTCCCCAACAACAAGCACTCCTTTCCATAGTGTTTTAGTAAGCTCTCATCATTGTCACTTTAACAGGTTCAATATTTAGTAGAAGCACCATGTTGTTATTCATGGCTTTCTTGGGATCAAAATAATGTGGCAGTTTTCCAAGTTCAAGTAGTATGCCTATCTGAAGACCCACCACATTATTTTTTTTTTTTTAGGTGCTGGGATCTAGCAGTATTTGCACAGCATGGACACTATCTTAATCAAATGTGACAAGCACACCCAAATGACCAGAATTTAGCCAGCCTTAATGTGCAAAAGGGATCTATAATAATTGTTTAACTTTCTCCTATTACTGTTTAGTTCCAAAATACATACTGAAGCATGAAATATATCAGCAGTGTTATTTCTCACAAGCTAGGATAAAATTCAATTAGGTCTTTTTCCTTGAGACATTTTAGATGCTGAAGACCACAGATGCAGTTGCGTCTTGAGTTGTGCTCAAGACAGAGAGAGACTTACAGGTGCTGTGGAATATGAATGTTGTTTGTCTCTTCAGGGTTTGGCTCACTAACTCTACGTACCCAAGTAAGGGGAAATTAGGGACCACGGTAATTTTTCTTTTAGGTTATGTTAGCAATGAAGACMCCCATTCAATAGTTATTTTTTGCTAGCATATTGTGTATGTACTGGTGATGAGGTTATTGCATTCTATCCCTATGTCCCTTGTTTGGTAATGACTGGGCAAGGTATTGAGTCACTCTTCATCATCTAGGACTACGACCTTCAATGAGCAAGCACTGAGCATTGCTTATATTCCAAATACCTGTGAGCCAAAAATAGGCCACACCAGAATTGTTTGTTGCTTCTTCCAGGACATAACTACGCCCTGCTTGGTCCCTGATCAGGACATCCCTCTAGTTTTAGAGCCAGCAGGAGATCCAAAGAGCAAGGTAATTTTCATTTTGGCTGCAACATAGGCTGGGAACTTTCAAGTCAGCTGCTCCTTCCCTAGGACAGAAAAGACTACCAGCCCTGGTGTGGCCAGTTCCTTTTCCTTTACTGGCCTTTTCTTCAAATCATAGTTCAAGGCTTTCCCCTTTAAACTTTACCTTTGCGACGTCCCTTTCCAAATCATTCCCTTGCAAGTTTCCCATTCACACATTTGCAGTCTGCTTGTGTACACATGGTCAGACCTGATTAATCCAAATCAGTTCAAATAATCAATTTTCACCTGGTTTAATGAAAACTTAAAAATGAAACAGATATGCAATAATGAAATAAACTTGTTGAATTTAAGCTACTGTTAAAGTGGTTGGGATAACAAGACGTGGTTATACCAAACTCGTTTTAACCAGATCTGATGAAATATCTCTTGCCATTTGTTTCTGGTTTTGGTACTGGTTAAGAACACAAATTGAAAATAAAACTTTTGAAACCACTTATTTTAGAAATGTACTAAAATAAGTTTGAAGATTTTCTTATTTAACTCTTAACATTTCATCATTTAATTGAATGAAGAATATATTTCACTACTATTTCAACAAGAATTCCTTGTTGTTTCACAGTTTGACTAGGCAATTAAGATTCCACAGAAGTGGGTAGATTTTTCTGTCTGGGCATAACCTGTAAATATGCTAAGTTTTAAGACTGTACTTTTCTTTGGAGATGCATATCTGAAAATTAAGAATTGAGTAGTTAAAATCTCAAAATTAATATAGTAACTATAATTTGGTATAAATAATTTTAATCTAATGGATTCTGCTTTTCTAACATATTTTCCTTACCGGACTCCCCTTTGTGTGTCTTGTATTCTTATATAAAACTTCACTGATTTCCTTTTGACTGACTTTTGTACTTGATTGGGTTCATTTTCAAATTCTACCATGCCAATTTAGACTGATACTAGAATGATGTCAAAGTGTGTTTGATGTCTCCTTACTGTAAATAATCCTCTGTAATCTGTGCACCCTGTTGAGAGTTCCTGTTGTGCTCTGCATTGGCATGAGACTCTTTTAGAGTATGTTAGAAAGGCAGATTAAAAAAAAAAATTATAATACAACAATCCCCCAAAACCCCAAACCTGAGCAGACCTCAAAATGGGAGAGGAAGGGGAAACTGAGAACCTGAAAATAAACCTAGGAGGTAAAAGTCGGGAGGAAAATCTAGGTTATAGAATGGAAACTAGAAAAGGGTATCTTATAAAACTTTTTGCTTAGTTCCGGTTTCCTTCAATTCCTTTTTCATTTTCAGTATGCTGTCCTTATCTCACATTTTCCAGGGAAGTATGTGTTCCCTCCGTCTTCTCCATTCAATACTTTATTCTTTTCCTATTCCTTTCCTCCTATCCAGAGCACTTCTTTCCATCTTCCAGATCACCCCAGTTTACTTCTCTCCCCTTTCGAAGTTCTTTGCACTATGATACTCTGTGCACAGCCACGACTGTGCTTTGCTTTTGCGTTGTGTTGAAGTTCACTGACCACTTATGCATGACAGTTATTTATAAAAGTGTTACACTGATTTTATTTTAAAATGTTGAAGAAGTCACTAAGATCTCTGCAAGCTTGGTAAGGTTCTTAAAAATKATGACCTCACTTCCTATTTCCTATTTTCGTGCCTCTTAGAGGTTTAAGCTCTTGAAAAATAGTTTAGGGATAGGATGTGGGAACTGCCATAATTTTGAAAAGAATATTTTTGCTAGTAAAATTTCAAACATTTGTAAAACTTACCTCTTATTAAGTGACTGCTATTCTTGCTTAAGCAACCTATGATGGCAAGCAGAACCTCCTAAAGAGGTCTACAAAAGAAGAAAGTATTCTTGAAAACAGTGATTGTCTTGAGAAATAAATATAACTTTAAACAGGATGTTGCTTTCTAATTTTTGTAATTTTGCTCTGTGGGAATGTATAGGCATAGGCACGAACCACTACAGCCTAGAAAGAGTAATTGGGCAGTTAGTTATATAACAAAGGCAGAAATGAATCACCTTGTACCTCATAATTGGAAGGTTTCTTACAAATTTAACTGCGGTGTAACCTGAGAGATAATAATAACTAAATGCTTCACTACTATGATCTATTTGTATGGTTCACTAGCTCAGCAAATTAAAGTATGCCTGACAGACTTAGTTCTGTGATCAGTTCCACGTAGTGTACTTCTACTGTAATTTGTACACAACAGGATGTATATCTTAAATGCTCAAATAGCCAGTTATTTTGATTTTAGTCTTAAAACCTGAAAACTTGACTAAGCCACATGACTTATACCAAATATTATTTTCTGTTCTTATATCTGTTTTAAAGTTTCATCAGTCTTATTTCTTTAATCTGCATTTTGGATTTTGGTTATGTTTAAAATAATATAGACATACTGAGAGCTTTAAAATTGTGGCTTTGGCCCTTCTTACTACCTTTAGAATACCATCCTTTGTGTTATTTTAGGAGATATAATGAAACATACTTATGGGTCTTAGGCTTTCTCTGCACCTTTTATAAGGCAGGTGCAACTTTGCCTTTTTTTTGTTGGTAGCTGAAATACTAACTTTTAATGGAACTGAGAAAATTCAAGCAAATACTCTTCTATTAGAAAGATTATGTTCTGTAAAATCAGCTTTATAGAGAAGTTTTTACTTGTTCTGTCATTAAGTTTTCAAATAAATTTATTCTTGTATCCTTTTTAGTTACACATGAGCTAAGGTAAAACTTTTAAGTGTCTGTATGCTATCAGTTGACAATGCAAGGTCTTTGGCAGACTTTGAGTTGATGTTTAAAATGTAGCATGTGCTAGACTACTTTTTTCCATCTGGTAATATACATGGATGTTTTATAAGCAAAGGTATTGAAGAAAAAAGTGTAAAAAAATTGGAGAGGTACAATATACTTCCATGAGTATATTTACTGTGTTGTTTTGTTGGGKTTTTTTTGGGGAGAGAGAGAAGTGGTCCCTTATTGTTGGACATGTTTTGTAGTTTTTATTAAGTTTTAGGTGTAACAATGTAACAATGTAACAATGATTTAGTACTTTAAATTATTCCTTGAATATATTTTGATGATGAAAGCTACCAATTACAAGAATAAGTTTTTAATTAATGAGTTTCTAATAGCTATTGTTTCTCCATGAGTCTCAGCTCAGTTCCTCAAGTATGCAGTTGTTAAAATTTGTGATGAGTATTCATGATAATCTATTTTAAAAAAAAATTAAGTTCATAATATTAAGGACAATGTTTAATAAAATTGCAACATGGCAAAGGAAAGTTTATTGAGAAAGAAAAGCAATATTATATTTTTCATATAGAAGCAAATATTACACTGTAAAGAGGGAACTGATGTACAGTTCTCTGGATAGTGAGAAATGTCAAGTGATGTAATTTTTTTTTTATTACTAAAGTGATGCACTAAAGTAAGAGAAATATATTTTTCTCATAGAATAAAAGAGAAATGAGCAGAAACTATGCAGAACTAGTGTGGGGATGTGAGAGAACTCACTAGTATTTTTGTGAACTTAGCCCCATTTCCTTTCCCTATCTTTTTGCAGTTCAGTCCAATATCCTCTATCTGTAGCTATCCAGGATATGATTAATTAAAAGTTATTTCTGAAAAATTAAGCTTCATTTATTTTGGTTTGGGTTTTTTTTTGCTAGAATGAAGAAATTGTGATTATTTTTTTTATAACTAATTTTTCAATGCATGTTTCTTGTCTAGCTGCTAAGGAAAAGGCATATAGGAAATGACATAGTTACCATTGTCTTCCAAGAGCCAGGAGCACTTCCTTTTACTCCAAAAAATATTCGTTCCCACTTTCAACATGTATTTGTCATAGTCAAAGTGCATAATCCTTGCACTGAAAATGTGTGCTATAGGTGAGTAGAGCCTTATAACTATTTAAGTTTGTTATTAAGACTACAATGGAACTGCTTCTAACAGTTTTGTATTTCCTAGAGATATTATATATACGATTTTAAAATCTCTGCTACATTTTCTGTGAGTTTGAAACCCCAATGTCTCCCTTGCACATATCTAGGGTTATGGGGCACAGTTTGTAGACTTAAATGGGTATATGCAGAACTCTGTGTTGCTGATTTATGGGCACAGAATAGGGAAATAACAAGTTAGTGAAAATAAGATTTGCAAACGTAGCAATAAAAATTAATTTAGAATTTGTGTTGTACATTTCCTTTTTCAAAGGAAGTGATTTAAAATAAAGTATTTTAGAAGGCTATTAACCTGTATAAATCCCTGAATATGACAATATGACACCAGGATTAGTCATGGCCTTTAAGCACATGAATGAGAACTTTTGGGGAGTATAAAAACATCTCAAATTTCAGATTACCTTAACTCTCACATCTAAGTTACTGCATCATGAATTCTAGCAAGGTAACCGGGGTGGAAGCATAGTTCTGAACTGATTGGGAATTGTGCAAATAATGATAAGGACTTGAAGCATAATGGTGCAGGTTTAGCGTGTATAAATGTTATTTATTCATTGTTTAGAATGAAATTAAAGTACATCATGAGGTCAGGTCATATTACTGTCTTTTAGCTGTCTTTTAGAACTTAAGCTATCTTTTAGAACTTGATTTTGTTTCAGTAGCTCTTTTGTGTTTAATAATACATGACATTTCATAAGTTACATTTTTCTTATTACTGAATGATGTCTGTCTGTCATCCCAAATGTGACTGCATTTCAGTCAAACTAGGAGTAGTTGTACATAGTTTGCACAGTATTTTGAAATCCTTTTTCAGTTTAAATACATTATGTAGATATCAATTGTAGGTATAATTGTATCAATGAGAAAATATTCCTATTTCTTTTACATTTTGCTGTGAACTGTCCATATCAAGAATTGCAGGTATTTTGAAATTTTATGAACATAGAGTAAGCAACTTAAACAGGTGCAGAATGCTCCCATTATAGACACATTTGACACCAATACTTTGTCTTCACACTTCATTGTAGCAAAATGTCTGAGGATTAAAATAAATTCTGTTTCTATTTATATATTTCATAGTTTTAAAATCATGCAACTAAGTGACAGCTGAAAATGATAGTCAGACTTACATAAAAAAATAACTTTTAAAAATACTTCTCTCATTTATGTCTCACAAAGCATTTTTATAGTTATTCCATTAAAGAAAGGAGACAGTGACACCCTAAGAAATCATCCTTGATATTTTTTGTGTTAGTAAGATATATCCATAATGTCTTTTATATATTTAAAAGAAAAAAGCCATTTTAAAACAGACAATCCAATCAGTTTTCTCTGATGTGTCTAAAATGTCTGAAAATTGACATGTCAAAGCTAAACCCAACTGTGTAAATGGACTGCACAGATCACAGTTCTGCTTATCATCTGATCTTTTTTTTAGGAATTAACCATTGTATTTTTCTCTTTCTATTTCCAGTGTTGGTGTTTCACGATCAAAAGATGTACCTCCATTCGGTCCACCCATTCCCAAAGGAGTAACTTTCCCCAAATCAGCAGTCTTTAGGGACTTCCTTTTAGCCAAAGTTATTAATGCTGAAAATGCGGCACATAAGTCGGAAAAATTTCGAGCCATGGCCACAAGGACACGTCAAGAATACTTGAAAGATCTGGCAGAAAATTTTGTTACCACAGCTACAGTGGATACTTCAGCAAAGTTTAGCTTTATTACTTTAGGGGCAAAAAAAAAGGAAAAAGTGAAACCAAGGAAAGATGCACATCTATTCAGTGTTGGAGCAATTATGTGGAATGTGATTGCACGAGATTTTGGCCAGTCTGCTGACATTGAATGTCTCCTTGGAATCTCCAATGAGTTTATCATGTTGATTGAAAAGGAATCAAAAAATGTTGTGTTTAACTGCTCCTGCAGAGATGTTATTGGATGGACATCTGGATTAATGAGCATCAAAATATTTTATGAAAGAGGAGAATGTATTCTTCTGTCTGCAGCAGATAATTGTACTGAAGACATCAGAGAAATTGTTCAAAGACTTGAAGTAAGTACAGTTTCTAAACTGGAATTCCAAATTTTTTATGAAGAGTTACTTGTCTGCATGTCCTTTGAGAGATAATTAAAAATTCCTATGTTTATACTTAAGGAGTGTTTTCAGTCTTCAGAGAGCATTACAGACAATAATCCTCACAACAGCATGTGAGATAAGTGTTATCAACCCATTTTCAGGGATGAGGAATCTGATACCAATAATCTGATAGACTTGCCCAAGGCCATGGATGGTTTCAGTGTTGAAATCAGGATTGAAACACTAAGCTTTTGTCTTCTCTTGCTGTAGCCTGTTCTCAAATCACACCTCTGTAGGTAGAAATCATAGAATCATAGAATAGTTTGGATTGGAAGGGACCTTTCAAAGGTCATCTAGTCCAACCCCCCTGCCATAGGCAGGGACAAATTCAATTAGATCAGGTTGCTTAATTTAAAAATATACAAGATCTTAACATGTAAAATATACTCACTTGGACTTTTTATAATAACCCACCTGAATATTAGCAGAAAAATTTGTATAAGTGATTCTGCTGATTTGTTCCTCTGTACTGAGCAACTGCAGGAAGTAAAGAAAACTAGCCCAATTAGTGCCAGTTTTTACAGCTGACTGGATAAAGTTTTTCAGACGCTTGATGACCCTGTTAGCACAACTGTCCTGTAACTATTTCAGTCAGTACAAATGAACTGACAGGAACTCCAAGGTAAAAGTGCTGATGCATCTACTTCATGTGGTTACACTTCGCCCTTTGATCTTAAATTAAGTGATCTAGATGGTCGCTTTTGTTTATATTAGAAAGCCAGTACTGAAAAGAAATCATTATGCTTACCATTTTCACACTGGAACAGTTGGATTGCAGCTGATGTTTTAGGGCCTCTGTAGTTCTGCAGTCACATTTAGCATTGCTCAATATCATGTTCTAAATAATAACCTTTTTCGTCCAAAGTACAATTAATCTTTCAATAGACGAATGTCTTTGAACTCTTCTTGCCACTGTTATATTATGCTTTCCATTGAGGTCTTCAGTTTCACTTTCCTTTGACAGAKATTTCCCTTCTGAAAAACAGTGTATGAGTAGTTCACTCCTGTTAAGTATTGCTAAATGAACAATATAAATTGCTTAACACAAATGGAAAACAAGATTCAAAGTTCTAGTAAAAACTTCTGCTGTCATCAGTGCCAACAATTTCTTTTGCTGTTTTTCACTTAGTCAGTTTTACAAAACATGGAAATATCCCAGTTGCTGAGGATAGATCTTTAAAATTCAGTAATTAAAAACACAAAATGAAATCGTTATCTGTATTTACTTGAATACTTCCTCTTTTTTATGGTCAGATTTTGGGTTAAATAATGATAAATTGGCTTTAAACCTCAAAAATTTAGCATCAGTTACTGCCAAGTTAACCCAAATATTAGCTTCAAGTATCTATTCCAATGAACGCTGTCCACCTTCTCTCTTTCACTGCCACCTATCCAACTTTTACATTGCTTAAAAGAATTAGCCGTCATTACGTGTTTTAGAACATTTTTCATCCCCATTTCTACCTCATCTTTTTCTCCTTTTTTTCCTGCTTCATCCTCTCTTTTGAAAGCTGCATATAAATGTTATTCCCTAGTTGTTTTATGATGTTGAATGATTTCTACAGTCCTTATATACATTCTGATATAGAAGCTCAGCGGTGACTATTACAACCACTGAAAAGTATTTAAAACTCTGATTCTACACTGCATATGCATACTTTGAAAACCTTTTAAGTGACTCAGAATACAGCTAAGGTCAACAACCACATGTGCCAGCAGATGCTGAAGATGAAAGCTCAAACTGTGACGTAATATCAAACTTCAGTGACCAGATGATTAACACTTTTCAGTCACTAGTAAAAGCATTTCTTAAAACCAGTGAGTAAAATGTTGCAGTTACTAAATGAGATTGTCAAATAACTAACTACATTTTATTGGCTGGCTTTAAATCATGCAGGTGAATAGGAAACCTATCTGAATATCCAGATTAAGCAAAGATGTGAAAATCTGAGACTGTGATTTTGGTTTGAACCAAAAGAATCAGTTCAGGACTAAAAAAAGAGCTGGGATTTGTCAATCTAGAGTCAGATCTGTATTTGTGGGGGAGAGTATCTAGTGATATAAAGTAGAAAGAGCAGCAAAAGCAAACTATGGATTAACCTGGCAAGCTGTGTTTGAAGGCTGAAAAAGCAGTGGTTCTGAGCTTTAGGATAACAGAGAACAGCAGAGTGATATAAGATTAAACGAAAACCCTGAATGGATCTTTAGACAAGAATCTGAGTAGACAAAATTTCCTTAGAAGCCTGTATTCTAAAAAAACTCTTCACCTTCTTCATGGGACTTAGAGGATCTCTGTCTTTTAATTTCATCTGTATTAAGTGCATTCAGAGAAGCCAGCTCTTAGTTCATGCACAGCCACAGGTTCAGTGAAACGGCAACCAAGCAAGCAGAATGACCTATTTTGAAGTGGAGCAGCACTATGTTTTATGTGACATTACTATGTAACATGCTATGTCACCTTTTAGGGGATATACTAGTGGAGGACTTGATCTCCTGGAATCCTTTCCATTGGGAATAGATGAATCTTTGGCAGGAATGTTTTATCTTCCTTCTGTTTTAACCTTTGAATATTTAACTAACTTGAAGAAGAGATTTTGAGTGCTCTGAGTTGGGGAAATCCATACACTTTGACTGGTGCATTCATTCTGTAGTATTCTAGAATTGTGACATAATGATAAAGAGGTGTCTGCCCCCCCCAAAAGAATATTGCGTAGTTTCATAAGGATAAAATTTCATCCCTCAGCTGGGCTCCTGACTGTAATAGCATGTTCTTCTTTTTGCTGCATGACTGAATATTGTATATATTTTAGAAACTTGTGACAGAAGTGTAGGGAAACTAATGAAGAGCTGAAAATTTCATTTTCAGTTATCTAGTTCATAAATTATTGAAGTCTTGTTGAAAATTAGTCGTGACTGAAGATGAACCTCAGAGCTGGAAAAAAAAGAGTTAAATCTTAGTGTTTTCAGCATGCCATATAGTTCTAATACTTTATGCACAGTTATAAACACAACATAAAGTTGTTTAAAAGGGAAAGCTTCTAAAAGATACCAAAAACTCAGAGCTGAATAATGACAAAGGAAATAGCTGCTTTTTTTGATAGGAAGACCCAGAACATTTTTTTGTACTTTGTCCAGTACATTTTGGACATCTCAAGAATGACTTTCATATTTTAACTTTGAAGCCTACATCTTCAGAAATAACTGGAAGGTTTATGAAGTCAAAGTGCTACAGTTAAGTAGCCTAAATTTGCCAGGCAATGTTTCTCAGAATATCAGATCCTTGCAAGATCTTTCTCCAGTGTTTCACAGCTCATAGAAGATCAGCCCTTAATGAATGAGAGCTAGCTGTATTTCATTACCTTGAGTTTATCGCAGGTTAAAAGCATGAGCATGGACCAGCTCCCTCAGATCAGCAAACTTACAGTAAGTCATGGTTTTGTGGACTTTGTGGACATGTGTGCAAGTTCTGATTTTTTTTCTGCTGAGGGACAGATATTCATTTGGAAATATTCTATAAAGGCAATAGTGCTTTAAAACTTCCTAAGGTACCAAAAACAGCGACTTTCAGTCACTGACCAAGTTGCAGGCATAAGTTACACAAATGCTCCAAAGTTTTTCCAGTCAGCCATTGGATTGGGAAGGGAGTAGAAGTTAGGCCTCTCATCCCTGACTCTATAACAGACTTGGGCAAAAGATTTGTCTGAACAGGAAGTGTAAAAAGGAAGCTACGAAAGTAACAGCTTAATATTTGCTATGTGTTAAGTTCCTTTGTTGATGATGGAGACATTTTCATAATAGTTGCCAGTGAAGGAGACAGTCCCATCCATTCCCTGCCTGCCACCCCTTTGGAACACTATTTTGAAAAGCACCCTGTTTTTCAGCTGTATCATATCTCTGATCTGTCTGCATGGCTGCACAAGTGGTAATGCCATACAAGGGACAGTGTAGTGGTAATAGGGTCTTAGATCAGTTTAAACCTCCCATGAAACTACACCTAGTCAACTGCATCTGACTCGGGTAGTGAAAGGAGTGGTTTTGTGACAGCTTTACCCAGTCACAGTGCCAGCATCTCATTAGCTGCTCAGTCCCACTCCCTTGCCATGCAGCCCTGAATTATGTTGGGTCATGCTTCTGTGGGAAGCACACAATAAACTAGTGAGCTAGGCTGCCCAGATTCTGGCTCAAGTAGGCAGTGGAGGGGGAGAATGACTTCCAAAATAGCCTCCTGAATTAAGCTCAAGCTATAAAACAACCTTTGCAAAGACCTATCCTATACAACTGACTATAGAGGACACCGGCCTCCTAACGTAAGCACCTTAAATTAGATGCCTAAAGTTGAGTAATGTGTGTATCTTTGTAATGCACGCTAAAAGCAACCATAAACAGCGTTGAACACCTTTGTGGAACAAGGTGTGCTGTGGAACTGCTCTTAATGCAGCATGAGCTTGAGAAGATCCCTTGATCTGTATCATAACATATGCATCTTTAAAGGGCAGGTATTTGCCTTGCTGGAGTGTTATAAAGCATTGTGAGATCTTTGAATGATATGCATTATGAACAAAGATTTTTGATAATGCACTTTCACAGTGGTTAAGTTTTTGTTCTAATTGTACTAATGGAGCTAAAATACATACTGGTTTTGTGACACTGACAGAAGGGAATGTTAGGGTAACTCACAAACTTACCTTGTAATGTGGACTAGAATTTGGTCTTCTGAGTCTGTGCAGTATCCCAGCATACATACTATTGTACGATTATTTTTTTACTGGGCAAAACTGTTGAGGACTTGTTACATAGTATATAGAAATGAGGCTGCTTAGCAAAGTCTGAATTTGGAGGATTTTGGCTACTCTGTATAATGACTGAATTACTTTTCATTGAATACAAAGAAGTAATTTTTTTGTTTCTGAATTTCCCAGTGACATGAAAACTCTTATCCCATTTTAGTGATGTCCACATCTGGAGATGGTGGTAGTTAGGAATCTGACTACAAGGCAAAATAAATCAAAATTATCTTCATTGCTATGTTCTTGAGGAAGAAAATCTGCTAGAACTGAAGCATTTCACTCAATTTGGCTCATGTTATATCTCGAGTTTAATACTGTCTAATACTGAAGAAAAAATGCCTGCACACCTGCAGTCAGTCAGCCAACAAGAATGAAGTAACTGACAGGACAGCATTTTGCTTGCTTTGTGTTTTGAAACTAAAGCAGCTGTTAAGTTTTCAATAAGATATAAATGGTATTGTGTTAATGTTGGGCAGGGGGGAAGGAACTTGACACGGGTCAGCTGCTTGCTCTGGAATGTAAGATTTTTAGCATTGTGAAATGTTTTGTTCATTTTGCTTTATGCAGAAATCTTCATTCAACCACAAATGTTAAAATAATTATTAGTATATTAAAGATATTTAATGTCAAGCCATACATGGCTTTATAGTGTTTGAAAACAGATCTGTTTGTGTGTCCAAAGAAGTGAGTGTCCTGACAATAGCGTAACAATCTGATACTTCTTTAGATAGTGACCAGAGGATGTGAAACCACGGAAATGACCCTTCGGAGGAATGGGTTGGGCCAACTTGGATTCCACGTGAATTTTGAAGGGATAGTGGCAGATGTGGAGCCCTTTGGTTTTGCATGGAAGGCAGGCCTACGGCAAGGGAGCCGCCTGGTTGAGATCTGTAAAGTGGCTGTGGCAACTTTGACTCATGAACAAATGATTGACCTTTTACGTACATCAGTGACAGTAAAAGTGGTGATTATTCAACCACACGAGGATGGAGCGCCTAGAAGGTAATGAGCAACAGTTCTCAATGTGACATTTATATCTGTTTCTTTGGGTTTTTTTCTCTGCTACTGCTTAAACAATGGCTCTTTTATTGGAGGCCCTCAGGAAATGGATATTGTCTCTCATGTTTGGTGATAATATTATTGAGGCTCTTAAAGCAATCTTTTCCCCAAAACCCCTATTGGCTTGTAATAGAAGATAAAACGGGATCCTGTAAGAAATTTAGTGGGAATTTAGTTTTATATGGCTTTGAAACAGTAAGAAGTAAACTTCAGTGCGTCATGACTGAGCTGTTATGAAAGCCGATGTGACTTCTTTTCTTCCACAGGAGAATTTTATATTTTAATACTAAATTTGAAAATTGGGAATCCATCTCTGAAAACTGTACCTTGTCTGTCTTTGACATTTCTCTGACTCCTGACTATTGAAAAAGATTTGTTTTATTTTTTCTTATGTTGAAATTTTAACAAAAGTAGTGAAATACTGGGTTCTGGACATACATGGTACCAGTCTCAGAGTCCTCCTCACTTTCTACGGATGTCTAATTTAGTCATATTAAATGGTGAATTACATTAATGAAATAATCGATTAAAGCAAAGAAATCTTGCTGCAACATGAAATAAATGTTCACACACTCAGGAAAAGACTGTAATAAAGATTATTATAGGGACTGTACCATTGTTTTCAGGGATGCAATGCAATTTTCTTTTGTCAGTGTTCCTTTTTTGGTGACAAAAAGATTTTTGGTCTTCTCTCCATTTTTGAATATTATGAGGTAGAGAAGAAGTAGGGAAAAATTAAAACTTTATAATAATGTGACTTTGTTTCTCACATTCCTTTTCTAGGCACTGTTAATTTAGCTCATTCTAAATGAGAACTGTACCAGAGTAAATTGAATTACTTGTCTTCTTGTAGAAGGCCAACTTTAAATCTCTTGTTGATTTTTAATTTAACAGAAAAAACATTAGATGTGTTGCTTTTGGCAAGACAACAAGCCATAAAATTTTACGTAGCATGCAGCACTATGAAGTTGGTGCCAACAGTACACAAATACTGTTTAACCGGTGGCAATTCTCCAAGTAGTCATTGGCCTGATGAATGACACAGAAGTGCCCTCCCCTGCCTCAACCTGCATTGGGTTGATGCATTGGGTTCCTTTCTGAAGAAAATGCCTGTGAATGTAGAATACTACCGTTTTGCTTAGTTGGATAGAATTTGCAATTAAGCCTCTCTTCGCTTAGCTTTGCTATTCTCACCATCTGCTTCTGGGTATGAATTTTCACTGGCTTGTTTGGTATACATTTCCAAGCTGTTTAGAGAATATGAGCCTAATGAGCTGATCCTATTATATTGAAGGTAAAAACGTGTATTTTATAGGCCCTGATGGAAAAATACATACTGTATGAATTGTTTATATCTTCTTTGATACATTTTTAGAAATAAAATGTTAAAATCCCAAATCAGTGTGATACATGGCACTCAGTCTATGTGTAGGAGGACTTTTAACTGAGTGCCACAAACTGGGAAAAATCTGCAAAAGCCGTTCTTGTTTATAAATTTTTTGCATTTTTAAAACCCTGTGACTAATTACTAAGGAAAATGAATTTTGTTTAAACTATGTTTCTATTCTAAAATATGAAAAACACCAAAGTATTTATGTTTAAGTTCTTTTCAGCCTCATCTCTCTAGTATAAAAAAGAAATCTTCATTAATGCCTCTTTCCCTCAAATATCAACTTCTCACTGAAACAGAAAGCTCCTCATTTTCCCCTTTATATCCGCAAAATATGATTAGTGATTTTGGTTGCCCAACTTGAAAGAGATCCGTTATCCAGAGAGTTTCGAGTTTGCCTTTTCTCAGTGTTTGTAATCTAAACAGAGCAGACAGAAAGCAATATAGATATCAGGTGACAAGATTGAGAGTTTCAGTTGACAAACGTGACCTGTGACATTGTTTGTAAAATATATTAATGAGCGGAGGAATGAGGAGAAGGCAGAAAGGCATAAATTACCAGAGATTTGGAGAAAGAAGACAGTCTTTCACAACTACTTACTAGTTAAAACTTGTTGAAACCCATCTCCCTGTCTCCCACTCAATTGCTTGTCTTAGCCATCTGCAATGTCTTATCTTGCAGAATCATAGAAACAGAGAATAGTTGAGGTTGGAAGGGACCTCTGAAGATTTTGAGTCCAACCCCATTGCTCAAAGCAAGGTCAACCAGAGCAGATTGCTCAGGGACATGTTCACTGAGTTTTGAATATCTCCAAGGATGGAGACTCCACAACTTCAGTTCCAGTGTTCGATCATCCTTACAGTAACAAATGTTTTTACTTACAGTTAAATGGAATTTCCTGTATTTCAATTTGTGCACCTTGCCTCCTGTGCTTTCACTGGATACAAATCTGAAGAGTCTTACTCTGTCATCTTTTCTACCCATCACCCCCTCAGGTAGTTATACACATTGATAAGATCTTTTCTGAGCCTTCTCGTTCCCAGGCTTCAGCCCAATCAATCAGTGTTCAACCAATTCAATCCCAGTGCTCTCAGCCTCTCCTTGTGTTTCAGATGCTCTGATCCCTTAATCACCTTTGTAGCCCTTTGCTGGACTTGCTCCAGTATGTTCATGTCTTTCTTGTACTCTGGTATCAGGTTTACCCAGAAATCTGCAGGCAGTAGTTTTGGATGTAAACCAGGAGTATCTGGAGAACTAGAATCCATTTCACCTTCATTTGACAAGAAGTGTCACTGTCCTTGGAGAATCCATGTGTGGCTATATAGGATAGAATTGGGTCTCTGTGAGTGATTTCCAACATGTATCTGTGAGCAACAGTTAAGGCAGGTGTGCCAGCTCATCAGGAGAGAACTTTTTTACTGTCAAGTAGCTCTAATAATTATCAAATAACACTCAAAACAGACATACAGATATTTCCTTCAAAGTTGGGGGTCCATCAATCCTTGATCCACACGCTGCACAAGTCTAGAAGAATGATGGTTCAAAAGCAGGAGAAAGCTTCACATGTATGCTCCAATAATTATTGCTTTCATTCACAGCTGTTTTTAGAGATTTTCTCCTAAGAAGTGATACTTCAGTCTATCTGACATATGTAGAACAGTAGATTTGGAGGCTGAAATAAGTACCTTGAAAGTTTGACTCATCCTACAGAGCATATGATCTTCTGGCAGTTGGGTTGTTTTTGTCTGTATTTCAGCCTTATTTCTCAGGGTAGATGTTGGTAGTTTATAAAAAATTTTTACTTTAAATGGGGTTTTTTACTTGAAATCTGGGGTTTCAAGTTCAGCCACTAAGTTTTTGTCCACAGTGCATAGATATAAAAATACATTCATCTTTGTTTCTACAAGAATCAGTTGCATTAAAAATTGACATACATTTACAAGGATATAAATATAATTTTAGCAAAAAAAAAAAAAATCATAGTTTCATGAAAAATCCCCATGTATCATTTTATTAATGGCTGTCTCTCATTTACTGAGATAATCAGCTGATTTCCACTGCTTGAAAGAGTAGTTTCTGCTTAGCTCTGTCTGCTGGGTTTTAGGAATAAGAAGCAATGAGGACTTTCTCTTTAGGTTGCTTATTAGCACTGCTTCCTTGCTGGGATCAAATTCTGAAGTGAGTTTACACAGATTGGACATGAGTGCCATGGAGTGTCTTGAGAATTATACCCTTTGAATGAAAATGAGTTTCAAGTGTGCAAGGGTGTTTCCAAAGCAGTCCCAGTCCCTTGGAAAAATATCAGCTGAAATGGAGATCTTTAATCAAGTTCTTAACTTCATTTTTTTTTCTCTGTTAGCTTACCCACAAATCATCCTCAGTCCATCAGCCCTTTATATTTTAAAAGAAAACCATCAAAGTGTAAGTGTGCATACACTGAGAATATTAGCAATGAACTATTAACAATGAATTTATTTTTTGCTGCAAACTGTCTTGTATTAATTTATTTCAGCGTGAAAATAAATTATTTGGAATGTTGAAGGTGCTTACAAAGTAATGTTACAGAGTGATTAGGAAATAACAGAGGAAAATTCTGCTCAATAAATGCGTTCCATTCCTTAATGTAGATCCTTCTACCTATGGTCTTGATAGCAGTATATGCAAAAGCAATCATGGAATAAGGCCTTTCATTTACTATCCTGTAAAATTAATGAACTTGAGACAAAGCTCCTGCTGTTTTCAGTTTGCTCCAGCAATTAAACAATCATGCACAAATTGAGAAATCATAATTATTTGCATGGCACCAGGCTGATATTTAGATAGAAAGAAGAAATTGCTATTTAAAACATAAATTCTTTAAATTACAAAGCAGTATTAGAACAAACATGCTGGTCAGTGTATTCAGATCTGAATAAGTATCCTTGTGTCATATTTGTTTCTATGCTACATCTTTCCCTTCAGAATTGTTGATTTGTTCTTCTGTTGTTGTCAATATTACCTAGTACTGCAGTGCAGTAACTAGAATTATACACATTTTAACATGAGAATAATGATGTTCATTCTAATTTGCTTTCACTGGTGGTGTCACAGTAACACTCAAGGACACTATATCCTTAATCAGTCAAACCCAATCAAGGAATTCAAGTACTTCTAAATCCAGTTTACACTGTAGATTCTGCTAGAATCTTACTTACTACATTGAAACTTATGTGTCTGTCTTAGTTCAACTACCATATATAAAAAGAAACTGCTTAAGAACTGCTTAAGAAATAATTTCTAGAAAGTTCAGAAAACAAACAAAACTTTAAGCAAAATTTCCAGGGATGGGCAAGAAACAGAAGCTCAAGTACAACCACTGTAAGAGATGTAGCAGCAGTAGTTTCCACCTGTTGGTCTGAACAAGTAACATACTTTTTTCCTGCTGTTGTAGGTAATTTTGAAAATGAAAATATTTTAGTAACTATGACTGACACTGCCTGTGGGCCGTTATTAAGTACTACTGCATTTCTTTTGAGGTTGTTTTATTCTCTTGAACTTTGCAAACTCTTCCTTACAAATAAAATAGGTGTAATGACTTTCTGTATCTTCAAGTCCTGATGCTTGTTCCTCTTAAATGATTGTGATCTTACTAGACAATTGTGTTTCTAGGGCTTTTTTTAAGTAACAGATAACCGGCAGAGTATAGAATGTTTGGAAAAATGTTTTTAGGAAGTGGAAGGGTTTACTGTGTGGAGGAGTTCAAATCTTCTCCCAAGTGTGTTTGCCATAAGCTGGTGGGATAGTTCATACGGCCTTCAAATTACTTAATTTATTTTTTTTTAATTAAGCCTTCTAAGCTAGAAAGAAGTCAGATCTAGAATTGCTGGCAGGATACTGCCAGACTAACAACACTTGAGGCGGGTTAAAGCAGAAAAACCTGAAACTGAACTTTTGGTTGTAAAAGTATAATTTGGATGTACCAAAACTTTTAATTACCACCCCTGCTACTAACCTAAGAAGGCTGCAAATACCTGAAAACTCTAGATTATGGTGTTTTTTAGAGGTAACTGAAAGAACTAGCATTAAGAAAATATAATTATATTAATTGGAAGCCATATCACTTGCAAAAGTTAATCCTCTGTACCCAACAAAAAATAAAACGGTAGAAAATGCTTAACTTCCTTTACTGTCAGAATTACTGTACTTCTTATAAAATTATTAGATTCAGGGAATGAGACATATGCACTGTGATTTAGCCTGATGGAGACTCTTGGCAAAAACGAACTCTGTCAGAACTCTGATTAGCACCAGAGATTTTAACCTAGGCTGTTACATTTTAAGTGCAAGTCCTAATAGAAGGCCAATGTCCAGTAAGACCTTTTGGCTCTCCCCCTCACTGGGAACTCTCTGCCACTCCTTCTGCCTTTGGAAGGGTAGCAGCACCAGCAAACAACAGAGCTTAGGCATAAGCTCTGGGCTGCCCTCTTCCCCATCTTTAATATGTCATGCACCATGTGCTTTGTCTCTTCTCTAAATAACCAAAATATCATGGTTTTCTTCTGCATAAAATAAAAAGACTTTTTTATTGTTTTAAAAAAAAAAATGTTTTCTGTCACTTTTTATAAATTCTTTTGAGTTTTATTCTTCCCAATATAGTTTTCAAAGAAAAGGATGTGTAAACTTGGCCTTTGCCAGTATATCCCATTTGCATTTTAACATCTTTCCTTAAATTCATTGTACTTAAGAGAGTAAGGCTAAGTATGCAGCATTACTATAATCCTTGGGAAGCTGAAACTTTATTGTACGAGCATCTTTTTCTATTTTGATTTGCATCAAAACAAAGGAAAACCTAGGCAATATATGTAACATATGGTCTGCACCCAGAAATAGTCTAACAAAAGAACTATAAACTAAAAAGGTACAAAGTTGAAAACAATTCTCTGATGCTTATCGTATTTCTCATCCAAGTAAAAAGTCTTTGAGTTTTTCTTACATTTAGTTATGAATGAACTCATAGCAGGAGTTAGGTATAATTGCTAAAGTTTATTATGTGTACAGTTGTTACAGTCAAGCAGAAAAAAACAAAAATGCCAGGCAAAGCTCTGATTGTCTCCATGGAGAGATGTAAATAGGAATTCCAGACTCTTTCCCCACCACCACCTTCTCTCTATTATTCAACATGATTGAAAAAGCTCAAGAGAACCACATGTTTTTGGCATTTTGAAGCTTAATATATTGCCTACTCAATTCTGGGTGGGCAAAGAAGTTTTTCATTCTAAATAACTTGGGGTATATATACCTACTATTACATAAAACATTTTTTAGGATCCATTTTTGTTATGTCTGGGTTGGAATGCGCAACATCTCTGCAGAAATTGCAAGTGATTTGATCTTTACCTCATTGAAAACTTTTTGGGTTCATGGAATCATAGGATAATTCAGGTTGGAAAGGGCTGCAGGGGATTATCTGGTTCAACCTCCTGCTCAAAACGGAGTCAGCTATGAGGTCAAGCCAGGTTATTCAGGGCTTTATCCAGTCAGGGATTCAAAAACTCCAGGGATTGAGACTGCATAACCTCTCTCTGGGAAACATATTCTACTTGGTTTTCTTTGATGAGGATCATTTGTGTTTTCTTAAGAAAAAAAATATTTAATATACTTTTAATTTTCTCCTTTTAACAAAAAGGAACAGAAGAAGAATGTCACTGTAAGTGTGTATGTATGTATATGTATATTATTCTATACAACATTAGCATAGTATTCTATACAATAAGCTAGTCTGTACTGGGCAACTTTACTGGCTATTTGGTAAGATAAACTAAGCATTTTTCCCTCAATAATTTGCTAAAAAACCTCTTAGCAACTCAAGTTAAAACTGTCTCCCACTGCTGATTTATATTATACCCTTTTTTAGTTGGTTTAAAGCTTCCTCATTTTGTTATCATTTGGAAATAATATCACAGTGTCTAGCTGTATCAAGCAGGGAATTTGATCTCTATTGGCAGATCATTTGCCAAATTGGAGCAACTTCTAGTTCTTTTTTTTTTTTATTGCTGTGTGGACTCTACAGTGTTGCTGTAGTCCATACTGTGTTACCATTCTCAAGAATCTGATGACTGATTCTTTTTTCTTTTTAATTATTTCATCTGTAGCTGACATAAAGGTATAGTGTAGATCAATGAAATAAATTCTGTAAAAAAGATAACTTTTGCAGCATTCTTTGAAACCTTTTCCCTGTTCCATTTGAAGATGTGCCTTATCCTCACAGTGTTACTAAATTTGCCCTACTGACTCCTATGTGCAAACATTCTGGTAGTTGTCAAGAACTCTGGGCAGCATTAAGAAGATTTTTACTATGCAGCATGTGTATGTCCCACTTAAGTGGAGAAAGGCATTTAAAACATCTTTAATTTGGCATCTACAATAGTGCTCTGCAGAGAAAAGACTTATGGACAGCTTTTGTGCCATTCACCTCATTTATCTGCATTCATGATTCAACCTAACAGGCATGTTTGGAGTGTTCATATCGATGGACCCTGGTATTTAGAATATGGCTTACAAGAGCTGTACAGAGACTATCATTTGGGTTTAGGCTATTTGTTATTACAATTTGGATACTAAATGTCAGGTCTCAGAAGCTCCTGGGCTTCAAATTGTTCATTTCATCCATCAGTTGAAGTAAAATATAGACGTAACCACTTAGAGTATGCCTGAGGAATTTTTATCTTTCTTTACCAGAAGTATGGTCAATCTGTCATTTTCTTTTGTAAAAGAGAATTGGATGAAAGTTCCACATAGCAAAATTTAAAATGCACCTCTGGAAATGCATTTCACTGAATTGATCTTAAGATCGGTATATTATCAGTCTAGGTGATTACTATGCTGTGTGCAACTGATGAAATTTGTTGATGTCTTCATAGTCATCTGTAGCTTGATGTCTTTATGCTGTCTCAAATAAAGAAGGCAGGAGATACTAATTGAATGTCTTTTTGCTGCTATGGGGAGTTGCTTTGAAGAATATCATAGTCCATCCCACTGAAGTAAAGAATGAAATGTTTCAAAGGACTCTTGATAACCTGGAAATCTGAAGTTTGAAAGAATCAGCTGCCCCCTGAATCTGACTGGTGGAGGGATAAATAAAGAATCTGTGGATGTGCTTTGCAGTAGTCAGTTAAATCTCCTATTCTTTCTTCCCTTTTTTAAGCCTATTGGGGTTCCACAGATTTTGTTTCTGAACTAGAGAGATATTTTAGTGCATGCAATTTTGTATTTAGCTTTTTTTGTTGAATCAAATTAGATTTTTTTTTCTATTCGTTAAAGAAGATATATTTGTAAGTCATTAAATGGCATTATCTATGGAGCCAAACTTTATATTTGCCATTTTATTTTAGATTCAACTGATTGAATCATGTAAAATATCTTTACTTATGTTGTGGTTTAACCCCAGTCGGCAACCAAGCACCACACAGCTGCTCACTCACCCTCCCCCCCCAGTGGAAGGGGGGAGAGTATCAGAAAAGCAAAAGTAAGAAAACTTGTAGGTTGAGATAAGAACAGTTTAGTGATTGGATTGAAATAAAATAATAATAATAGTAAAAAAATAGTAATGAAAAGGAAAACAACAAAAAGAGAGAGAGGAACAAAACCCAGGGAAAAAAACAAGTGATGCAACTGCTCACCACCCGCTGACCGATGCCCAGCCAGTCCCCGAGCAGCGATTGCTGCCCCCCAGCCAACTCCCCCCAGTTATATACTGAGCATGGTATATATGATATTCCATACCATATTACATATGGTATGGAATATCCCTTTGGCCAGTTTGGGTCAGCTGTCCTGGCTATGTTCCCTCCCAGCTTCTTATGCACCTCCTCGCTGGCAGAGCATGGGAAGCTGAAAAGTCCTTGACTTCGTGTAAGCACTGCTTAGCAACAACTAAAACATTAGTGTGTTATCACATTATTCTCATGCTAAATCCAAGACACAGCACTATACCAGCTACTAGGAGGAAAATTAACTCTGTCCCAGCCGAAATCAGGACAACTTACTACTTCCTCATGACTGATTCCTGTATCTCCTCATGTGTGGTCTTATTCCTAATCTTGTCTCTCCAGTATCTTAAAGACTACTTTAAAATCAGGATTCATTCTGAACTCAGTCCTTTCAGAGCTCAAAGACTTAGACCTCCATTTGGTACTGTTCCCCTACTTCGTTTGTCCTCTCTGTTACTCGTCATTTCCATTTCTTAAGTTGGAGCATAATATAACTTTTACATCCCAGCCGTTGGTTTCCCAGCTCTTCTTCATCTTACAATCTTATGGTGAATTTTGAAGGCTTTTCTCTTTAATGTCACAAAAATCTTTCCTATTTATCTATTTTTGCCCGTGATTCTTCCTTCTTGCCAATAGCTTCTCAAGCCTTTATTCCCCGTAATTGTTGTCTTTTGATGTAGCTGTTTTCCTATTCTCTGGGATTTGGAAATGTGACTTGCTCTGCTTGTGTCCTAGTTTCCATCAGCAGAGACTGCAGGGGTTATTACTGCCTTACTGATCATACAAGTAAGCCAAACACCTTGGTTGTTTTTAGGATTTTTGTCCTCTCTTATTTCCTGACTAGCTCCTTTCATCCAACGTCCTGTCTGTATTCTCTTGTCTTTTTCATACAACAATGCAAGCGTAGAGGCTCTTAGGAGGCCTCTAAATACTTCGTCAGCTCACCAACACAAAGATTCTGTTTAAAACTGAATAGTAACAAAGATCAGAAGGACAATGAGTGTATCTTCATAAAGGAGGGATTGTCAGCTTCAACTCTTCAGCTCTGTGAAGGGACTGCCAGAGAGTTATCACTCGCCTTAAACCAGGAGTGATAAAGTAGGCAGCAGCCTTATCTGAGCTTGCCATAAGCAATCATCGCATGCCTCTATTGTGCTATGAAATTTTTTAAAGTAAAACTGATTTACTATTTTTCAAATGACATCTCTTTCTTTTTTGATGCAGTGTGACTACTGTTAATAGGTTTCTGAGATGTCAGAACTTGGAATTTTTGTCTTGACTTTTTGACCAAAGTTCTCTTAGACCATTTGAATCTTATCCAATGTCTTGGACTTGTGCTGTAGTTGATACAGGGAGTCAATGGAGTCGAGGGGTTACCTCCAGGAGGCACTCCAGAGGGTCAGAGAAGCGAAAATGTTTGTATGTCTTATTTAACTACACAGTTATTCTGGTTACAAGTTTTGTTATTTGTTATTACAAATCAGTCATGATGCATGAAATCTGTAGATAGTTGGGGTCCAAATACCAAAGTCATACCAAGTAGTTAGTAGTGGTAGGATATAACTGAAAAGAAGCATAGTTATCAAGGTGGCAAACTGCAGATCATAGTATATGAAAGCTTCTAACTTTTCTGTAGAGATTAACATTTACCTTTTTTAACTAGCATCCTTGCCTGATGTAGGCCCTGCACTGCTCCTTTTACAGAATCTTTATATGGAATCTTAAATTAATACTGAAAGGTTTGGTTAACATAGTTTGGAAAACTTAATGGACTGCTTCATAATTGTTTCAGAACATAATGCTCCTTGCAGTAACATTTGAATATTGCAGTTTTTTATAGGGGGCTCTTAAATTTTAATATGCAGTCATGACCTGCTAGCTGTATCATAGAGTCATGCTCTATGTACTTGCAGAGTAGGTTTTATTAAGGAAATTTTTTATAGGATAATATGTCTCTTGAACCAAAGATATTAGTAGGATTCTGTGCTTTGTGTTGAAGGATTGATTTAATCAATACCAAAGTATAGTGAAGGACAGGAAGTGCTATCATTTCTGATGTGTGGTTAAGACTTAGTCACACTTGCTTGATAAATAACATAAGTCCATTTTTCAAAATGTTGTATTGAATATAATTGGGAAAGATGTTTGATATCCTATACAAGTTTAATAAAATTTAAATATCTTTTTAAGACCATAAAATACAGATTTGTCTTTACATATTCTTTAAAGTGAATTTAAAAAAAAATAAAATTAAAAAGTGAATTAAAAGTTATCATTCAATACCACTGCCAATGTATATTCTTTATCCAGTGGAATAAGTAACAATATTATAAATAGAAGTTAGATAATGGTCCAATTAAATATTTAATAGGAAATTGCATTTAATTTGGGTTTTTTTTTCATGCAAGATAACTTGCAGTTTGATCCATGGCAGGGGATGGGGACACTTATTGGATTGCAGGCATGAATTAATTGATTCTCTTTGTTTCTGATATTGGAGGTAGTTACCATTATGACTTTACATATCTCAGTATACTGCAGTATCTGTTCTTCAGGCAGTGCTTGTGAAGCAATGAAGCATAATTTTTCATATAAATGTTGAACTGATTGGTTTGGCCCTTTAAAATTAAGATTAAAAAGTCTGTGTGACAAAGGAAGCCATATAAAGTAGTTCCATTTTAACCATGGACATTTTTTTTGGGCCAGTTACAACAGTCATATTGGGGGTCTGTTTTGAATTTAAAAGTAACATTGTTAGATTTTTTACAGTGATTTGAAATAGGGTTGTTTTGTAAGGCTTTTTTTGCAGGAACAGTGCCTTGAGTAATTTTTTCATTTATCAGAGGAATACATTTTAGTGATGTAAACAAACACAAAATTTTACAAAATTTTAAATTTTTATGCTTCGCGGGAAAGCTTGTTGTTTGTTATTTTTATATCATGCTTTAGTTATTCAGTTAGCAAGCTGAGTCAAACTAAATAGTAGTAACAATCCCTTTTGCCTTCAAAACCCATGGCTATTTTTACAGCACTTAAAGTACTTTACGGGGGGTATCTAATAGGGGATACAATGACAATTACATGCTATAACTTTCTCAATTACCAAGACAAACTGTGAAATCAATGTCCTAATAATATAGGAATTAAAAAGGGAGTGAAACRATACTAAGAAATCAGCAGAAGGATGATTGAAATTGTAGCCTACATAATTGTTCAACTTCCTAGTCAAATAATGACAAACTGTGCATATATGGCCACATGAAAAATTATGCAGTGCACTGAACTATTATTATCCTTGCTATGTCATCTGAGCTTTCTTTGTTCTGTTTGTTTGGTATAAAGCTTTATGAAAGTCTTTAATTGAATAATCAATCTTAGGCTATTTTTTCCTTTAAGAACTTTCTATGTTCACATAACGTGGACCTGCTCTGGAAATGAATCAAGGTTACGTTGCTAGAGGCTATTGTCTCTTACACCTTGGTGTCATTTCTTGCAGGCAGTGAATGAGGCATGGAACTTTATGAAGAGAAGAATGGTCTTGGGATATAAGTAGTTGAATATTGCACTGGAGAAACGTATTCTATGTATGCTTCTGCAGTAGAAATGTTTGTGCGATTCTATGCAATTCACTTAACTCAGCCTTTCCACGCTGTTCATCATTCGAAGAACCCAGCACGTGTTCTGTGGTTTTCACAAGTGTGAAACAATTTTTAAAAAATAGATAAATGGACTGAAGTAGTTTGAAGTGGTGGTCTGAATAAATGTGGCATTTTCGGGGCAGGGGGAAGGCTATAGATGTATCAAATTGACCTCCTGAAATTAATTGATAATTTAATAACATTGGTTTCTCTGTAGTTCCATTCCTTGTCTGTGGGAGGAGACTATTAGGGTCTTCTTACCTCCAYAGGGAAGCTACAACCAAAAAATCATTCTTGTGAAATTCTCTGATGCTGTGAGATAAGAGGAGCTGGAAAGAAATTAGTTTTATACCCAGTGAAAGTATGCAGCCATCAAATAATTTCTTATCACAAATCAGTGCAGAAAAATGCAACTGAATATCTGACACATATTAAAACATAATGATAGTTATATATTGAGTAGTATCTCTTCAATGAATGCTGTCTTTTATATGCATGGAATGAGGTAAAGAGTTCTTCACTAAAAGCAAAAGAGAAAGTATATGATTCTATTCCACTGACAGAAAGAGGACAGATTAAAGTTATGTCTGCAACAAAAATAATTTTGAAATTTCTTACCTTCTGAATTCTTAAGCTTGCAACATTAGTGTTCTTTTGATGTACAGTTTTAGCATGATCCTTTAGATTTTAAAAAAATTAAATAAATATAAGAAATTCCAGTGTGTCCAACTGTGCTTTGTCAGCAGAGTTTACTCATGTCAAATTTTACTGGTGAGTTTAATACTGATATTTCTGATCACAGAATAACTTTGAAAAACCAGGAATTCTGAGTTCTGTTTTGGAGTATTCTAGTGACCCCTCTTCAGCTCGTCTTCATCACGGTGTCTTCTACCCTACATTGGCTACTAATCTCCACTCTCAATGCTTTATCTTCTATATTTTATAGTTCTTTATTTACCTTTTTCATATGTTTGAGTGCCAGCAGGGACTGAGATTTAATGCTACAGGATAAACAGTTTGCCTGTTCAGTACCACAAAATTCAGCAGCCTGGAGCATTTGGCTGGATCAGACTGGGCATATACAGAGTATCTACAATGTAACTGCTACAGTTGCACATGCATCTTCTCTTCAACAACCTTGAATAACAGTTAGCGTTTTTATAATATCTTTTTTTTTTTATCTGCTTACCAGAACACTGACAATGAAAATGTTCCTTTGGTGTTTGGTTCAGAAACTTTGGGGCACAGTAATTTAATGTATGAGAATCTATACAATTTATTTGAACTGCACATTTGTGCTAAGTCATTTGTGCCAAAACATTTTCTAGATTAAGACCGTAAACACTTTACACACACTCTATTACACTCTAGGTGATTTTAATTTAGTTGGAAATGGTGAATGTTGAGTTTTCAACAAAAGCAAAGCTTGATCAAGACTCAGCTCAAGGGATAGAGCAGAATTGTAGTTGAGACAAAGAAGCAAATTTTCACTATTTGTTACTTAAACTTTATGCGTTACATTAGAATTATTTAGGGTATTTTCTTTATAGACATTAATTTAGTACGCACTGCCTATCAGACAAATAATGGAGACGGTATGTGAGAATATAAAATATCTGCAATGATAATCAGTGCTGGCTTAAAGTGGGTGTGAAGCTTCTATTAACTAATTTCTGAAACAGTAACCCTTAATTCAAGTCCAGCCTGAGTCTACAGCAAATATCCCACTGGCAGACTGATCCTTTGGGGAACACTGTCACTACTTTTACCTGAGTTTACATGTTCTGGGAATGCTGTCAGTATTTAACCACACTGTAAGCTTCAAGCAGAGGTTGTAAGCCAGACTGTTTCTGACCTGTCTCTTCCTTCCGCCTCCCCTTTCTCTTCCAGGCATAGAGACCCCCAGGAAGAGAGACAATAGAAAATGCACTTTGAAAACAAATAGAAAACTAGTTAGATGCCACTTAATCATTTGCATCACAGTGTATATGCTCTGTCATTTGGTGGGGACAAGGCGGGATTCTAAAGGAAAGTTCTGAATACCACTAAGAAATGTTTAGTTTGCTGCAAAGCAGCAAAAATGTTTTGTAATTTTGGATATGTAAATTTTTACATTAAGAAATCATTTGTATTTATGAAATTTAAACAAACTAAAGCTATTATAGAAGAACTTGATGTTTGCTGACTTCTGAATGCTTTGCTTCTACTAGTTTTTATTATGTAAAATTCAAGCTGCAGATTAATTTATAAAAGCTTAATATTTTCTACTTTTTGAAGGGCAAGGAGAGAATTCAAAAACCTTTGAGCACATGAGAGCAAATCCTTTACTTTGAAATGTTTCCTACCTGGTTGGCATGATAGTTTTGAAGCATTTGAAGGGCTGTACAATGCTATATGAACACCTTTAGGCACCTGGAAGAAAAATATGCATATACTTCTGACTGTAGAATGCAAGATTTCTTTTTCTGTTCCCTCCAGTGAGACTGATCAGCATTTTTATTTGTCCTGCAGGGGTTGTTCAGAACTCTGTCGTATACCCATGGTGGAATACAAACTTGACAGTGAAGGCACCCCATGTGAGTATAAAACCCCTTTCAGAAGGAATACCACTTGGCATCGGGTGCCGACTCCCGCTGGGCAGCCTCTCTCTCGTGCCTCTCCAATCCTAGGAACATCTGACAGACTGCAGTGCCAGCAGCTTCTCCAGCAGGCTCAGACAGCCATTCCTCGCAGCACTTCCTTTGATAGAAAACTGCCAGATGGTGCAAGGTAATATACTCTCCATTTAATGCCTGTCATTTTCCTAATGTGCCTTACTTTAGATATCTCTGCTTTCTAGAACTTTGGCATGCTTATTTTTTAAACCTTATTCTAGTGAGTTTTGACAGTAATTTTAATTCTGAGGTTGTATTAAAGAGCGTTCACTGAGCCCAGTTCCCTCTACTTGAAACAAGTGACTTTTGTTGTTTGTGATGGAAGTGGACTGTACTGAGGATCCTACCACTGAGGACAGCTGACCTTTCCCTTTAGTCCCAAATCAATAAAGTGGGAAACTGCCTTGTGACTTTTTGATCTAAACAATGTCCTGTCCCCCACCTTTTGGGAGCCTATTTAAACAAATAATGAGCATAAATAAAATGAACTCATCCCTTTAAAAATGAATTATTTAATCTCATTACCACGCTATTGGCATAGTTTCAAAGGGTTCTGTAACTCATTACCAGCCTTTATGCTTTGCTTTGTTTTTAATTAAACAAAGAAGAGCTTGTGATTTGAATATGTAACACCTCTTAAATGATGGGGTGGTATCCTTAAATGTTAGCACTGTTCTAATTTAACCATAATTCTTCATAAGATAAAAATTTATTTTTAAAGCTAAAAATTTGTAAATACATTTGACCTTTGAATTATTTAGGAAAACCATATGTCTTGAGCAGAACTCTCTGTCCTTTATTGTTTGCAGTTATTTCTGCTTATGCCCTTTTTCCATGGGGTGATGTAGTTCTAACTTCCAAGGGAAAAAATACTGCATGTTGAAAAGATCTAATTGATATGAAAATCTAAAATACTACTCTCAAATAGCTTTAAAAAATTCTGGATGAAGTCATGAAATACCTCTATTGCTACACTATCTATCTTATTTAGTAGAAAAGAGTTAGTGACTTTTTACATTGTTTGAAATATATACAGGTAATAGTAGTACATATTTGAAAATTTGTCTATATCATGGTCTGGGGAAGGCAGACTCCCAGTTATGACCATTTGATCATTTATATTCTCCTTCTCCCCTACGCCCCTCCTCACCCCCTGAAAAAAGGAGAGGTGCATTTCTGTAAGCATGTATATACCATTATAGGACTTAAGCTTTTCCTAACATCTTGTTACTGAAATTCTCAGTAGCATTTAGCATAAGGAGACAATGATCAAATGTCTAGAAATACTTCAGGATTTATGGAGCTTTATTAAGCATACTGTATCCCTCTACAGAGAAAAAATGGAAGCTTTCTGACATACTACTTATTTCCAAAAATCTTCACAAACATGAGTTGCACTTCTCCTAACACTCAGTGAAGCATGTGAAAAAATGCTAGACAGAGGCTATCTCTTGTCATGAAGAAATTCCTGTATCACTTAAACAAAACAAGCACAATGCAGAAGTGCTATTCTGGGGAAGACATGGTACTGAGTATAAATAATGAAAAGAGAGGAAGATGATGAACTGTGACATGTGGATCTTGAAACATTAAAAGAGCGTTACCTCATTGGCAAGGTCTTTCCACACGGGAAGAGGCATAGTTGATGGCTTGGCAGAGAGATGGACTTAAAACAAAAGAGTTTGAAGTGAGGTTTAGTGCTTGTAAGTAGTCTTGCAAGCGTGAAAATGTATACTCAGGCTAGGAAAATGATGAAGAGATTTTAGAGGGTCAGAGACCCAATATCAATTTAGACAAACTGAAGAGTGCAGGCAGGGAGAAGCAGGCTGATAAACCAGGGAAGTTATAGCAACTGATCTGAAAATGAGCTAACACTGAAGTCAGTGATAAAATAGTTGTTTTTAGAGATAAAAAGAGGAAGCAGCAACAGTTCAACTACTATGACATGTAACAGTTAGGTGCCCAGTCCCTGGAGTGAAATGAAAATCTGGGAGCTGAACACCTATGCTCCTAGTACAGTTTCTGAGAAGAGTTAAGTGCTTTGAGAAGGCAATCCAAATATTTTTGTGTTGATCAAGGAGTTTCATCTAATTAGTCACTAAGAAATACAGGGATATCCTTGAGCTCTACTCTTGTTTTTACAAAATGCCTAATTCTGTGACAGCTGCTCATAGCGAGTGCCTGAGTGAAGCTTCAGTCACTCACTCTTCTATTTTTTCACACCAAGAAGTCTCCATGTACTTTAGTCCTTGAGTCACACTTGTAGGCAAGTGCGTCCTTTCACCTGGAGTCTGGAATCCATTCCTGAGAGCAGGCAGCTGCAACTCTTCTGTAAAGGAACTGTGTGAGGCATTCACTGACTGGATTTTTGTGGTTCTCCTTTTGTAGACACCTTTTGTTTAGTAAGCTAATGGCTAGACACTTGACCAGCAAATGGGAGGCTTGGGATCTAGACATTCTTCAGCCTGGGATAATACAAACCAATGTTCTGGTTTTGAGGACAGTGTCCTAAACATCAGTCCAGAGGCTGKGAACACATGGGATCATAACTTACCCATTCCTTAATGCTGATTCACTTAAGCTGTGCAAGAAATGCAAAGTTCTTGGTGGTAAGAAGCAAGAACATGCAACTGAATTCAACTGTAGCCTATAGACTATTTCACCTGATTGAGAGAGGCTCCGTCCTGTCAATACTTATCAGAGAGAGACATGCTGAAAAATTAGGCACTACGCTATCTACTTATTGTACATGTATTTGGCTATTAGACAAAATATAATAGCTAATGTCTTTAAAATTTTCAAGCTGAACAGTAAAGCTGCTTGTTGAATGTCATGTCCTTGGGAAAGTGTTGTGCATAAATCCAAAACTACCTCTTTTCACCTCTTCCCTGAGTACATACATTCAATTCTACATATAGCCTTTAAGAAAAAAAAAAAGATATGAAAAAAAGAACGGAAATACAGGGAACTCAAGGTAGTGTCACTAAGGGAAATTGTATTGTAGTTATGGATTGATATGCACAGAAGTGAAGGATAATAGAGTGATCAAAACCAAATTTGAACATTGCATTTCAACTGTCTGGAAATCCAAGAAGAGTAATTGGAGACATTGTTAAGACATGAGGCTCGAAAGTTTAAATAATAAGTACAAAATAATACTATTCATGAAAATGTTTTCTTATTGCTCTTCTGTGTCAAAGAATTAATAAAATAAAAAAGTATTGGTATTACCTCTTCTAAATTACTGTGTTGAAAATTGGAATACATGCAAAGCGACTAACAATCATTTCTGATCCATCATGAGAGCGTCCCACACGTAAATTTAGAGACCTAATCCAGCTGCTCTGACTCCTGAGTAATCCCACTTGTTCAGAAGTAAAGCTAGATGTAAGAAAAATGGGATTTGGCACTTAGTCTTTCTCTTTTTGTGCCTTTTTTATATATTCACTTTGAAATATTTTATCAGTGATGAAATAAATAATATACTTTAAAAATACTTGTTTAAGTTTTATGAAACTAAGATAAAACTGTAAATTCCCCAAATTAATACAATTAAGTGTTCATACTGCATCTGCATTATTTGTAAAAATGAATGTATTTTATAAAAGAAGCACAGCCCAGTTCAAATCTGAAACCCCACAAATACCTCAGTGCACTGTTAATGACTCTAGTCAACATTACAGAAGTTCTCCGAGCAACCAGTCCTCCTCCAGTGACCCAGGACCCAGTGGGAGCAGCCAGTGGAGACAGCAAGTGGGATATGATGGGTATTGGTTTTTTTTTTTTTTTTTTAAAATCTTGCTATAGGTGCCATGCATCTTCTTTGTGAAGCAAAATTTATGTGGATGTTCTATATTATAGATTTATTTGCAAAATCTGTTAGTATATTTTAAGACGTACAGGTTTACTGATCTTTAATGTAACATGTATGCCAATACAATTTTAAAGCCATACTGCTTTAACTCTTTAGGACCAAATTGTTATTTTACAATTCAGGTAATAACAAACAGTTCTTAGGTTTGCTTTCCCAGAAACAGGCCAGAAATCAGCTAGTAACTCAGAACTGGAATAAAATAATAATTTCCCCTCCTTTTGCTTCAGTGGAAGGGTATTTGATTAAAAAATTATATTTATGGTCTTCAAAGGTTTTGTTTCCTACTGTGCTTGTTCCAGTGGCATCCATTCCCTAGCATCTCTCGTCAAAAAAGTAGCGCTCTTTCAGAAGTCTCTTCTCCCTAAAAGTCTGTTGCGGTAGATAGATGGTTCTTTCACATCCCTATTAATCCCTTGGTGCTGAAGTTTCAGAAGTTAGCTATCTGTGTATAAAAGACCACCCCAATATACTGTCCATGATATAAGAATATTATGTGAGACATCTGTTCTAAATTACTTTACATTTATCACTTTGTTGTATAAATATAGCTGCTGAAAACACTCCTGTTACAAAACGTTGAGCTATGGCAGTATCTACATAGCATAATATAAAAGCATTCCAGACTTGCCACTTGGCTTTCAGAAGCTACTTTTCAGAAAAAATGTGAATATTGAAAACATCAGCTTGACTTCTTGTCTGTAAGCTTAATATTGCTTTGGCATGACTGTTTGTGGATAAGATATTCCATGTAGCAGATATATATGCAATATCTTGGAGACTCCTCAAGGAATTTCAGAATACTCACTGAAATCTCTGGCAGCTAAATAGATGCTAATAATTCAAATAAAACTATAGCAATTTTTTTGACAATAAACACATGAAAATGCATCTTGTGTCATTTTTTCAGCATAGTTATTTCTAATAGCACCTTGGTTTTAGTGTGTTGCTTTGTGAAATAATTTAACTTTTGCAATACAATACAAAGCAATGGATCTGGTCCTAGCTTACGTGTTCTGAGTGTGAAAACCTGCAAAACTACAGAGTTACTTTCTGTGGGGCTTAGTTCATAAAGCAGTTAAGCATACATTACCATAGTTCTCCATTGCAAAAACCTTTGGATATATAGCCCCAAAAATGCATTTCTTCTTAAAGTTCAGTGTCTTCTTGGCCTCTTCACACTTAAGATATAACAGTGTGCTGTTGAAAAAATTGCATGTAAATACTTCCATGCAGTGTTTGGAAATGTTACTATACTTGCTTTGGGCGGGGGAATGATGATTGTTTAAACAAATCACTTACAAAATATTTGCTTTGAAGAGCAAAATGTGGTGTTGTTCATCATGTAACTAGTTTTCTAGGAAAAACAGCTTAATTTTCTGCTTACGTTAAAAGGTGCCAGTCCCCTTTGCTCCATGAACACCACCAAGGTTCAGGCTCACTGGAGTGCGAAGGAGGCAGAGAACGAGAGGAAACTTTGGAAGGAACTAGACATTCTGGTAATAAAAACCACTGTATCTTAAAAATAAATGTTCTTTGCAATGCAGTGCCTGTTGAAGTGCAGCCACCTTCTGATGCAGAGGTTTGATACACAAAGAGCATGTAATATGACAGTGAAAGCAAGGACTGTTACAGACAGTCTAATAGAATATGGTGTGGGATATTTAGATAATACTTGGAACAAACTACTCCTGAACTTCAGAAAGCCTCATGAATGATGAAAAGCAGGTTGAACTTCATTTAATTATCATTGAAAAACTAGATCTTAGGGAATTCTTCAAAGATACACGTCTCTGAATTCCAAAGAGTGTACAGGTATGAAACCTGATGCTAAGGCATGTGCCTTTTTTCTTTGTACAGTATACTTATCTTTTTAGCATTCAGAAATTAAAACACAATTATTTATGGCAGAAACCAAGTGGCATGCACCATCAACCAAAGTCCTGAGCTCCTACAAAGACCGGGCTTTACAGAAAGAAGGCAGTGGCAAGGAGTCACCAAACAAACTTTCACACGTAAGTCTTTTACCTAGATGTCATTCAAAACTCTAAAAAAAACAAAACCAAAACCAAACCCACCCTGGACTTAAAGAAATACATCTTAAAAATACATTTTAGTAGTTTGTGAAGACCACTGTGTGTTTTGGGAGATAAAGAGTATGCTCACCTAGATATGGGGTGAATTGAGTATGCTTAATCTGTGTTTATAAACTAAGAACTCCAAGAGGACTTGGGTCTGGGGCATTGAGGAGATAAAACTAGTATAGTCTACACTCAGCTGTGTATTTGCAGCTTCATTTATACTGGCTTGCTTAATCTGTGAAGTATTTCATATCCTTTAAAAAAAAAAAATTATATTCACCATACCACTTGTCATGTTCTGTGAAATACCCATGTAGTATAATTATCAATAAGCACTATAAATACGTAGTTTGTATGTTGGGAATGCTGAACAGATTTCTAGTCTACCTAGTTTAGTGGCTTGTCTTTAGTAATGGCAAAATCCTCAATGACTTAGTGATGGAAAGTACACTAATGATATGCACAGTGTTTTCCTATTTTTTTTGTGTTTGTTACATGAAGAAAACCTGCTATATGTAGTAGGAATCTATACATTATTTGTAGACTTATATTGGTAAGAATATGAGGCCAGTTTCTCATCTTACGTACATTGATACCTTGTGAGAACCTAGCTTGATACTTCTCGAAAAAAGTACTATCATGAACAGAATCATGCTGTAGCATTATGCACATGAAGACAAAAATACTTTCTTTTACCTTAAGCCAAAGTTGACAGGAAGCTAGAATCAGTATATGTAACAATCACTATTAAACAGAGCACCAATACCAAAGTTAAATGATGAGTTTGCTTAACTTCAATCAGAGTTTTATGCTAATGGCAGCTCTCGTGCTTTTAGGATGGTGGGGATCTGAACAGAAAATTTCATTATGGGCTTATGTTTGTGTTTGCCTGTGTATGCATGTGTGTAGTGCAGGTGCAAAAGAACTATCTTGTTCAAAGTAAGAACCAGCATTATTATAAAGATAATACTAATAAAATGAGGCTATTTTGTTGTTAGATGCTGTAAAACAGAAAAAAATGGTCATCACCTTGTAAAGGACCTTTTAATGTTCTCTTGTGCATCCCCTTTTTGTTCAGCTCAATTTGGTATATGACTGTCTGCCAGCCAGTGAAATTCACACTGAGGGCTACAGCAAATGTACAAGAACTCTGTAAAATATTTAACCGTTAGAAAAAAAATGTCTATGCTGTCTTTTTATCAGTTTTAACTTGGGGGAAGGAAGGTGGGGGAAATTTCACTGGCTATCTTCAAGCTCTCTTTGTTCTCCTGGAATAAATATCATATTCCTGCTAATTTTTTTTTTTTTTTTTAAATCTTGCTCCATGACACAATCTTTAACAACATGTAACAATTAGGGCCTGAGCTTTCATACAATAATTTCTCCTGGCACAAGGAAATGCATAAAATGATCCTAAGCTATGGCCATAATGAACTCTGAGCAGTTCAAGATGTCTATATCAATAGCTGTTGTCCAGATTCTCTGCTGCTTGCAGGGTCAGGGAGGTGCCTAAGCATGTATGTTCAGCAACATACAGGAAATTTTTGGGAAGGTTCATACATACAATACATCTTCTGAGGTTAATTTTATGCCTTTGAGCTTCCCTTCCCCTCCTTGTTTCTTTCCACTTTGGTTCCATTTTACATTTACAGTAAGAAGTTACATGCCTTTTCTCCAGACACTTTTCTCCAAGTCCCTCTCCTTGGAAAAACTGCTCGTTGTATTTTTATCATTTGCTCCATTGTTTTTAAGGTGACAGCCATCTTGTAAAGGTTAGAATGAATGCAAATGTAACCCCTCCTTTTTTTCTAAAATAATTTTCTCAGATTTTGAGGCCTGTTGATTTCCATATGGAATAAAGTATCATTTCTGGAAAGGCTGCCTTGTCTAACTGCTTTAATGTTTGAGCAACAGCTATGTTTATATGCATCTGCTAGGAGGGGATCTTGTAAAAAAAGTTAGTCACCCTTCCCACTTACATTCTACCTAATAGAAGTCCATCTGCCCTTATTCTGGCTACTTTGTCACATAGATAAGTTTATCCAACTCTCTATAAAATCTCTTAAAAAAAAAAAAAAAAAAAAAACAAACCAAAAAAAAACCCCAAAAAACCCCAACTTTATTGACACAAATGCCTCATATAATTACTCCACTTCAATAGCCATGCTTAGCTTAGGGCCCTGTGACTTAAGTTACTTTCATCTGGTTCACATACATCGCAATTGGCTTCAATTTAACTAGCCACACATCCAATTGGATTTGATCCAATAAGCTGCATATTTCACCCACACTGAGAAAAAGCCAAGGATAATTCAGTCTTCGGTGTTTTTCAGATTTGCAGTAGAACTTCTTTAAACAAATAATTACCAATGCTTCTAGCTTTAACAAATGCTTATTTTAACTGTTCAGAGATGCAATTTTATGGATGTTAAGCAGGTCCTATAATCAGAAAATTCAAGTGTGATCTTAAGATTTGCCATAGATGGAACTAGATCTTTTTTATTTGCACTGACAACGTTTAATGTGTCTAGCCAATTGTGCAATTCATTTCATAGAAACTGGTGGTATAATTAGCTCTTTTCATACTTTGCAGTTATAGCATACTGTAAAAAATAATAAAATGGTCTTTGAATGGCACAGATTCAGTAATTTATATGAAAGTAAATATTTTACTATTTAACTTGAGGGGGGTCTTTTTTTGTTTGTTTTCCTGTTGTTCAGATTGGAGACAAAAGCTGTTCAAGCCACTCAAGCAGCAACACCCTATCCAGTAATACATCCAGCAACAGTGATGAAAAACACTTTGGTTCTGGAGATCTGATGGATCCTGAGCTGCTTGGATTAACATATATAAAGGGGGCTTCTACTGACAGTGGAATTGATACAGCTCCCTGCATGCCTGCTCCTCTTCTGGCCCCATTGCATCTTGCTGGCAGCAGATCCGGAGTACATTGTCGTACTGAGCAGTGGACCGACTCTTCTGAAACTCCTGGGCCAGATGATGATCCAGCTAAAATCTATGCTGTTCATAGCTATGCCTCTGGTATTTCTTCCAGTCATACAGCTGAAGGCAGTATGGGAGACCTAAGTGAAATCTCCTCTCATTCCAGGTATGTGTTTCTTACAAATCAGGGATTATGGATTATAGATTAACCTACAGAGAAGGTTGTTCATTGTTGTTATTCTGTTTATCTTTCTTTGAAAGTGCACTTAACTGATTTTGATTTTTTTGTTGTATTTAAATGCCTATATGAGCAATTTTCAGGCAATTTTTGATGAGTCCACCTAAAAAGCATAGCTAGCCCTACTCCCAGATCTGATGGAGACTTTATATGTGATCTTGTGCACATTGCTTAGGTTTTTAAAGTTGGGAAACATCCCTGAGTAAAAGTGAAGTTTGCACCTAAAACTTATTTCACATATGTTTTTTTAGTACAGTGCAACAAATCACCTGGGAGTTAATGCTGAGGGAAATCAGAGAAATTGCAATGGGCAATTTTTACATATAGTGATGGACAATTTTTACATATAGTGAAACTGCATTGCATACCATCCCCCCTAATTTACATTATTGTGATGTATGCTTTACAATTTTGTTTCTTGAACTGAATTTCTGATTGATTTTCGTTTTGTTACCAATGGAATGTGTGCCTGGTACATCTGTTGTAAAGCAAACTTTGAAAGTACACTTTTACAGCTGGTTGCCTTTATCTCCCAATTCCCATTTTATGGTGACTTGGAAGTTGAAGCTTTGGTCTATGTGTTAAGGTTTTTACTCTGTAAAGGATGGAAAGAAATTGTTCTTCTTTCCCTCTGATTTTTGTTTTCAATGTCAATCAGTACAGGAAAATAACCAAATAATAGTCTGTATCCTCATTTCTTTATATACTTGACATGAGTGAATTAGTCTTGTATACTTTGACTGCTAGATTTTTTTTTTTCCACAAATTATAAAAGATAGTTAGACTATTGTATAGCTATTGTGAAAAGTAGGTAAATGCTTTCACATTAAGCTTTCACTACCCCTGTGACAATGTAGAAGCTCCAGATTTACTCTGCTTTGTGTGTGTGTCTGTCTGAGATTTGATTTTATATATTGAGACTTCTAAAGTGCTAGAAATAAGCTCTATGCTTCTAGGACTTCATCATTATGAGCTGAAATAGATTTCTAATAGCTAGAATATGTATTCTCAGCACTTGTGTGGCAGCTGTCATGTTTAAAGTGCCAGGCAGCCATTAAGTAATATGCAGCTCACTTTTATGGAATAAACATTTTATGAATTAATTAAAAATTTTTTAAAAAAGCATGTAGATTTTAAGTGATTTACCCAGGCATTTCCAAAGTAGTAATTATTGTTGAGATGACGACTCGCATTAGGATTGCCCAATTCCACTTTGGCAATAGCAGTGTTTTCAAATGATCACCTTCTAATTTGTGTGCCAAATCCTTTTGCTATAGAAAAATGTCAGAATTATGTTATGTGACCCAACTGTTTTATTTAAACTTTGCTTAAATGTCCTTCAAATTATGTTGGAGTGATAAATAATTTTGCAGTTGGGTTTAAAAGCTGGCATCACCTMTATAGCACCCACAGGCATACATTATTAAAAAGTATCTCATTTTGTAGCTGTGATGCTGCAACACTGACGTGTTCAAATAGACATAAGAAAGTTGAGTTAACGTATAAGCGTGTGATATCTACTGCTGAATCCTATATATATTTTCCAATTGGTCAGACACTGAGTTTGTATTTCTTCATAATCTGTAAAAATGAAATTCTAACACTATTGAGGCATTCATTCACACTTATGTTATGAATGTTAAATAATAAAATTGTTCTGCAGTAGCTAAACAGTGTAAAACTTCAAGAAACAAGCCCACAGACTGGTGGAAAGTCATTGATCTATAAATGCAACATTTCTTTATTAAAATGGTATTCTGTTTACTGAATAGATGAAGTGCAATGCACAGGAAAGATGTTCGTTGGTTGAAAGATACTTGCCTGATTCTCTAACATCATCAGATAAAGAACCCCCTGAAAAAACTTAATACTATAGTGTCCGAGTAAGATTTACAGAATTAAACCTGTTGTGTGAAACAGTATCTCAAACTACAAGACTGACTTGAGCTATGCACAACGTTATTTCTCACAGCTCTGTTATTAATGGTTTTATCTCTCCTATTTTATATTAATTATGCACATGAATTATCAAATACCTTCATGTTATGTAGCTGAAACAGCTTAGCTTCATTGCCTTTAGTATTGCTTTGTTTCTTACATAGACCATCTTTTGGATCCTAAAAACGTATACTGCTTGTTCCAACCATTGCATTGAACTCATTATCTAAACCCAGGCTTTTATAAGCATTTTATTTCTTTACTTCAAAAAATTTTCCCTTATTTAAAACCTACAGAATAAGGTTGGATGCCCAATTTTTCTTAGATTTAAGAATTTAAAATTCTATTTTACAAATAGAAGTCTAAAATCCTCTGTATCATGTCCTTGCTGTACATCTGATATCTATTTTACATTGTGCTTCAATGTTTGCTTCATCTTTGGATTTCAATTTTTCATAACTGAATTATTTTCTTCACCACATCTTTACATCATTTCTTTGCATATTTGCAAGGATAGCAAACAAAAAAGGCAAAAAAAGCTTTTAACATCACCTGCATTATTTTCTTCCCCCAAAACCTCATAACCTTGTTTCTACTTTTTGGGGAGGAAGAGGGAGGAGAGGAGAGAAAATAAATTGGTTTTAAGATTAAATGCACATACTAACTGTGATCAAAATTACTAATCCATTGCCTTAATGATTCAACTTTCTTCCACAGTAGGCATTTTAATTTGATCTAATGACATCCATGCATGTGCATTGCTTCTGTTTGACTCTGCATGGACAGTAAAGTAGACATGTCTGTTACAGTTTCAGCAACACCTTCTGGTCCTCTGTGAATTAATCCAATGGTCCTGGCATTAGATTAAAAGATAGCACTGTGTTTGGTATTCGTAAACCAACAATGAAAGTTAGGAGCTGCTGCTTCAGGTTCCAGCCTCTGATTTTAGGCAAGGCACTTTGTTTATGAATGCTTCAGTTACTTCACCTGCAAGATGAAAAGAAGAAATTTATTCTTCAAGGAAGTGTTTGCTTTAGTTCATTTTAAACCATTTTGAGAGTCTTCAGTAAAAGGTTTCATTAGTCCCTACTAGTGCTATTATTCATAATAAAAGAGGCTATTAAAATTATCCAGAGGACTGTTTTTGTTGAACTGAAATTTACTTCTGTTAATATTAAATTCTCAACGGTACTGAATGAAAGACACAGTTTAAACTGGCGTGAACTGGCAAAATTAACATGAAGTGGAAAGGCACAGAAGTTTTACAATTAGAGAGATATTTGGGGTAATTCCCTATGTAGTTCTTGATGTAAATGGAATTATACTGTTAATAATGTGTGTGTAGATATTTACTTAAAATTGCACACACAAATTCTATATATATGTCTTGAATTTAGTCTTTTAATTTTAATTCATATCAGTTTGCATTGGCATTTCAGCAAGTTGAATTATATACATTACCTGTTTTAGAAACTCATCACAATTCTGTTCTCAAAGAGCTTTAATGTATACACTGCTGGTATGTAGAAAATGACTGTAGCAATATTGCTACCTTGATTTTAACCTTGAGAAAAACTTAACATTAAGAATTATAGCTGCATACCAGGCAAAGCATTTCTGATTTGTTGTTGTATAGCAGATTTCATTTTTGCTTTTGTGTGTTTTCTTTACTTTTGCAGTGGGTCACATCATTCAGGAAGCCCATCAACACATTGCTCTAAGAAGAGCGGCTCCCTAGATACCTCCAAAGTCTATATAGTGTCACAGAATAGTAGTCAACAGATTTCTGGGTCAGTTTCAAAACCGTACCACAGACAAGGAGCAGTGAGTAAATATGTCATTGGATGGAAAAAATCAGAAGGAAGCCCTACACCTGAAGAATCTGAAGTTTCTGAATGCCATGAGTAAGAACTCTGTTTAACTTTCTTGGGGGAAGAAGGGTAATGAAAATAAATTCTAAAATAGGATAGAAAGATGAAAAATTACAGATTCCATTTTGCTTTTAAATGTTTGGGGTTTTTTCCGTACCTTTATGTATCAAAGGTACATCCAAAAAAAGAAAAAAAGACAGTAACTGCAGGATACTATTTTCTCCTCTGTTCTATCCAGCTGCATCTTTTTCCCATGTGTCAAATAAAGCAAGCTGACAGAAATTTCTGAAAGTGTGTGTAGGCAAAAATGTATGGCTATGTCAGACATTCTGAATTTCCATTTTGAATCTCTAGGAAACACTTGGGAAGCTACAATTTTATTAAGGTCTTGAAGACCTTTTCTAGAAATCTCCGGGAACTTTAGTTAGTTGGAAAAAGCTTACTTCCTGACATTTCTGTATTAAACTTACTACCTTGTTACCTATTACATCAGCTAATACATTACAGATGAGGGAGATGACCATAAACTTACCAGTGACCTATGGCAGATAATTAAGAAAAATTAGTGCCAGCTGAAGGTATTTTAGTGGTTCTTTGGTATTTTTTTCAGACTTTGTTTTTAATGAACAGGTATGAACTGGTGGTTAGGAGCCCACAAGACAAAGATTAAGTGTGGATATATCTGACCCTTTCTTCAAGAGAGTCTACAAAATGTGCAGACTTCACTGTTACTTTTTTTTTTTTTTTTTTTTATGAAACGGGGACCCCCAGAAGTATACCCCTTTCCCAAACAACGCTCTTTTCTACAACACTTTCAGAATGAATTACTAGGAAAAAAATGGTTTTTTTAAATTCAGCATCTCACAGATGTTAGATTTGAACTTTTTTCCCCAGAACAACCTCCTCAATCATAATACATTCTGGAAAACTGTTACTTTTTTTTTTTTTTTTTTTAGCAAGTGACACTTAGACAAAAATATTCAGAGCAGTTCTAACGAACAGCTATATGTGCAGCTTAACACAGGAATAGCTCATGAGGAATGTGTTCTTAGGTGAAAGAAAAAGGCTTGCACTCAAAGGAAAAGATGCAGTATCTCAAATGTAGATAAGAGATAATACTTTCTCAGTGCTGCAGCAGTAGTAAGTAATGTTTGAATCTGCTGTTTGAAACTAACTTTTAAATTCCTGTTATCCTCAAAATCATCTTCTGTGATAACACCCTTGCTTTCTTTTTGTGCATAAGCTATTTAGTTCTGTCGCTCAGTAAATCATAGTCAGCCCTATATATCTTGATACATTGACAAGGTGACATGCAGTACCTGATTTTCAAATGTTTAATATAGGATTACTTTTTGTTTAATGGGAATGGGTTATTTGCATCTAATATCTCATATTGCATATATGTGCATATTTATGGTAAGATTAATATTTTAAAATATAAGCTAGAATATATGTACTGTGAAATATGAGCCTGAAGTTAAGCTCTTAATTTCCTAATTTTCAAAAGTAGAAGATGCTACTACCTTCCTGTCCGGGTTATTGTACTGATGATTTCATTTTTTTATCCCCCAACGTTTTAATCACTTAAATTGTTCAGTTGTAGTAGTATTTGCACTTAAAAAGTGGTAACTTTATTGATTCCCACAAGTTTTTGCATTTTGAAGTTGATGAACTCCTGAAGCAATTTCTCTTTATTTTGAATGGAACCCTTAAAACAAAATTGCATAATGAATCATATCATTTAGACTGAAACCATGGCAATTTAGAAAAGTATCTTCAAGAGCTAGTTCTATTTAAGAAATATTAATTGAATATGGCAGCACTTCATATGTCAGAAAATATTTTCAGGTTTTTCCATGGCGTACAGCATTGCTTCACCTCTTTCTTTCTAGGAAAGCTTTCTATACATCACAGAGAGGAAATCTCTCTCTGAGGATAATTATGTTGAAATAAAATAACATCTCTAATTAGCAGTGATGATGAAAATCAGGTCAATTGCTGAATGTTGTGCCACTATAGGATATAATTCACTGAGAATTACACTTTACCATAGCAAAGCTTGTTTCCTCTCTGCTGAAGACAGAGCCGCTGATTATGCTGCACTTGGCAGTAAGTAATGGCTTCAAATATATGTTCTGTGTGATTGGGAATCTCTAGTTTCTTCGATTGCATTTCCAGAGTAAACCTGTTAAAATTCTCTCTCTCCTTTCTCACTGGAAGGAAGCTGAAAGATAATAATTCGGTTTGACAGTCTTTTGTTGACTGTAAATACATTTTTATATGCTGATAATTAAGGAAGACAGCTGTTTTATTTATCTAAAGGGCTTTATGAAATAGAATACACTTGGCACATGGCACAATTGATTACAAATACTCTTCAAACATTGCCATTGATGACCATAGTAATTTTGCCAGATTGTGAAGCTGGATACAATATCACACTAAAATATTGATTTTCTTATTTGCTAAGGAAGTAAAAGTTAAAATATTTTGTGATGAACTATTGGAAATGTTGATATAAATACAACTTTAACAATAGAGAAGTGTGGTGTGTAAAAAAGAGAGAGGCAAGCTAGGAGAAACAAGCATTATGCTTTTTTAAATTGTTCTTTAGAATTCCTAAAATTGATTTTTCAGTGGTTTAAGAATTTCATTTTGGACCCACAGTTTCATAAATATAAAGTGATTGAAAAATGTTCTAAATAAGAGTGTGCTGCATCGAGATAATTCTAACAATTTTTACTTTGTGATAGAAAATTAATGCAGTCTTTCAAATCCAAGAGCACTATTGCTTCTCTTGCTAAAAGCACCAATTGTCTCAACAGAGTGTATGATGATATTGATGCTGTGTCTGCATCGAGTCCACTCCAAACTTCTGTGAGGAATGCCATTGTTGAAAGCCAGCAAGTCTTGTCCAAAGAAGATTTTCTGAAGTTGATGCTGCCAGACAGCCTCTCTATGGAGGAGGGGAGAAGAAAGGTTAGCTACTTTCTTTGGTTCTGTGTATCTCAGACACAGTTACCTTAGAAATGAATTTCTGGTATTCCCAAAATTGCTGTATGGAAGGCAATATCATTTTGTACAAGCTAAGTGTATTCCATGGGGATGCTATAAATACTGACCATAAGTCCCAAAATATCATCTTCCACAATAGAAAAATGATATCTAGTTTGATGATTATGTATGAAATACAGTATTTGTTTAAGTATTTCTTTGCTTAGCTTGAGCAGAGACAGGTGCAGGTTGAGCAACTTAATTATAATTTCAAAGATTAAAAGTAACATTTTCAAGGTTGGATGCCTAAATTTATACACCTCATATGATACTAAGGCACATGAATAAAAGTAGCCCACTTTCCCCTGCCCTGTGATACTCAGTACCAACAATTCTGTTTGAAGTCTGAATCACAATTTCATGTAGGTGTCAGTGGCAACTGCTCAAAAGGGGTAATTGTCAGTGCTAGTGGAGAGCATACATCTAATCCTTATAGTATGAAGACAATCTGTAATATTTAAAAGTTCACAAAAAGTAGATAGAGAACTTAAAATTTACTACTCCCCGAAGTATACATGATTCTGAATTCTGTGCTTAATGTGGAATAAAGCACAAAGCAATTAAATTACTTGAGATAATTGTCACACTTCGATATTAACTCAATGCTCTCTTAACCCACTGTGTTTATACAATGTGCTAAATAGCATAATCATCATGTCTGAACAAAAGTAACACATGGGAATCCTCTAAGTGCAGAGTTGAATTTAAAATTCAGATCATATATATTTTTTAACGTGCAGTATGTTAAGTATGCGTTATATGTGTTTGAATTCTCATGAATAACGTCCTAGAGGTTTTTATGATTTATGATTGATACAATAATTGGTTTTCTGTGATGATTTCAAGAACTGCCAATGTTTCTGGCTACCTAAATAAGAAACAACAAGGAGTCAGGAGGTGTGGCCATCTTGAGGTAAATTACTGCTGTTCCCTTCCTCTCCCAAGATGCCGAAACGAAAGCTCACTAAGTGAGAGAGACCGTTAGGCCCCGACTCACAGGGGATCCTCAGCCGTAAAACTCAGCAGTATCCAGTCTTTGATTATGCCTTCATAGAGGGTAGTAAACTTGGTATAGGTGAGTCAGTTGTCTTTGACAGCGAAGCCAGAAAGGAATTTTCTGAATATGTAAGATTCTACAGAATCAAATCACATTTTTGTTTTCGTTTGGTTTTACCTTCTTCATAGATCAGGGAATAATGAGCCCTCTAGGTAATGTTTAATTTTTGTCGCACCCTGAAAGGAAACTCTGTAAAGCTTCAACAATTAACATTCAACATGTTTGGATAGCTAGTGAACAACCTTTATAGATAGAAGATGAGGTATAAGGTTGAGGAGACTTGAGTAACAGCCAAGAATTGSAGCAGGATGCTTGCTGGGAATCCTGAGTGCAGGAAAGAGGATCGGAGACCCATCATTTCAGAGGGTGAAGATTTTTAACCCTTTGCCCAGTGTGGTCCCTAATTAGGCTCAGGGTCTTTTGATACTCTTTAACCACTGCTTATAGAATAATACCATATATCCATTCATTTAAGGATGCTGTGTATGTCCTCTATCCATTCATTTAGGGATGCTGCTAATGTCTATTGTTGTGATCATTTTACATATGTGTTGAAATAAAGTTTTGGGTGATGTTTATTCCCACGGCCCATATCTGTTTCAGACAAATCTCTAGAACCGATGTAGTATTTTGATGCTTTCCTAGATTAGAATCTGAATATCTCCCTCAATTTTCTCTGGGATGTAGTTAAGCATTCTAACAATTGAGCATGTTCTGTATTGTCATCAAGTTAGATGCTTTCCTGAACTAGTGCTATGAAGTGTATTTAAGTATTTTGTAAAGACTGTGTCTTGTGGCATGATTAAGTGTTTCTGTGTATTCCTTTTAGGACTATTCATCAGGGACCAAGTTTTGTCAGAGGTATAACAATGTAGATATCTTTAACTCTATGCTATATTCACTATTTTAAAAAGCTACTCTCTTAAGCATACATTCTGCATAGGGGGTGTGCAAGTCATAATTAATTACAAAGAAAACAGGACAGGACATTGAATTGTTATATGCAGGACAAACCAGTTAAAATAATTAAGGCAATAACTGTCCTTTGTAGATGTGAAGAATAACTGGATTTGCAGTGCTGAAGAATGACTTGTGGAATGGCCCAGTTTTACAATACAGTAACATCTTGTTTTACTGTAGATATTTGGGGTTGTGGTTTAAGTAACTTTTTGAAATGCATAAACAGTTTTCACTGAACTCTATTATCCTCTTTTCTAAGCCTATTTCATGATACCTGGAGAGATGCAGTGTCTCGAGTCACTTTTATCGTCCAATGAATTATATTGCACCATATATCAGTTCAGAATGTTTAATATTAAAGCGTAGTCATTTCAGATTAAAATCAAACAGTTCTGTGTATAGTCTTGAATAAATGTTGCCAGAGTTGGTAAGCTTATATATATTTCTGGAAAACATTGCTGTCATAGGGCTATGGAGGTTTCATTTAACATTTCAGAATTAATAAAACTACACGGTATCTGATTAATTCATGGTGATATGTTCCAAAATATCAAGAGGAAGTATGAAAATCCAATTCAGTAACTCTTTTGAGGCCCCAATAGATCTGCTATGGTGGAACAAATCTCTGATCTTCTGTATTAACTCAATAATTCTGGAGTGCCTGCCCAGAAAAATACTACCAAGAACTGATGATGGGATATGATCGTGTGAATTATTATAACCAGTAATACGTGTTCTTATATCTTCATATTTTGATGTTTAGTTTTCATTTTATGGAAACCTTTCTCCACGGAGGACGCTTTATCGTACGCTATCTGATGAGAGTATATGTAGCAATCGAAGAGGATCTTCATATGCTAGCTCTCGAAGTTCAATGCTAGACCAGGCCTTGCCAAATGATATCTTATTCAGCACTACTCCACCGTATCACAGCACATTGCCTCCCAGAATGAGCCTGACTCCTGGAATGGGAAATCTGAGAAGTAAGTGATTGTTGCTGTCATTGCTGAGTTTGGAATATTTGTAATAAACTCAAACAAATCACCAAATATTAAGTTAGATTTTACTTTTAAGGTGAAATTATGAAATGTCAAATCAGTGTTCTAGATATCCTAGTAAAAGTGTATTTGGTCAGCAGTACATGCTTATGCTTGCCTTAGTGTTCAATTCAGATTTATCATGTTTGGAGACTGCATTCATTTCATTTCCAAAAAAAATTTCATGAGACCAGTGATAGGCAACAAACGTTTATCTGAAGATACTTCTTGTTATCATTTTATTTTCCGGTGATGACCAAATTAAGCCAAGCTGGCCTGTTTTGTTTCAATATTTTTATTTGCTTATTTTTTGTGTGCATTCAAATTACTGAAATATTCATTAATATATTAAATAAAATAGCTAAATGGGACAGCTTCTATTTAGATGATCTTTTTGGTAACAACAGGAAACATGCAATAGTTGTCGTCATCATCTCCAATTTCAAAACTGAATTTGCTGATAATTTTGTTTTAACATGTTAGTAAAACCTTTGCAAATAACACTTCATTTTCAATAGCAGAAAAATAGTAGTCTGGGGTGCTAAGTTAAAATTATTTTATGAAGGTGTCTCTTCACTTGTGAGGTCTTCGTAAGCAAGATCTTTATTATATGATTATCTTGCAATCATTGCAGTATGATGGAGTGATGAACTATAAAGTTTGTAGTAATTTTATGGAAAATATGGAATGAAAATTATGAAAATTAAAAAAAAAAAAAAACCCAAAACAACAAAAAAAAAAAAAAAAAAAAAACAAAGGAAATTGTGAAAAATATATATGCTTATATACCACAGCCCAAATCTATGCAGTCAGATACATATATTCAGGCTACATATCCATATTTATATACTTAATAATAGTGAATTGTTTTTAAAAAAAATGCTAAATCTCTTCAATTCTCAATTATTTTAGGCTGACCTATAAGGGGACACCCAATCTAGAAAAAAAACAGGCACTTTCAGTTAGCTACTTTAATATTGCATCACAGCTGACCACAATTTAAAAAAATAGTAGAGCAACTGTGGGCTCTGAAGTCCATAGTTAAGAAGCTGTAGGTGGATTTCTTGAAAGCATTAAGGACTTTTGTAGGTGCGTGTCCCGAGAGAATGCAGACAGATGACTTAAAAGAAATAGTAATAATAGAGCGCTCTGTCATTCATCATGTCCTTCAGGAACTAGAACTCTTGCTAACTTTCAGAAGTAAGCCTTATATGACAAATCACTTTTCTAGTTATAGTAGCCTCAGCTATGAGACTGAGTTTTAGTCACTAATCACTGGTTAATTTTAAACTGGTATTGCAAACAAGTGCTAAATTCCTGCTTCAGATGGGAATGCATGCTTGGTGTACCTTTTGCCATTCTAAAAATATTCTTCTATCAGAGTTAAACTCTACTATAAATTTAATATGAAAAGATCCTTTGCTTTTACTGATAGAGAATGAAGACCTATTTTGTTTCATTTGAGACTAATTCAGAAGATTTTGTAGTCCATGAAGGAGCTATGTATATAATCAGGCATCCTGATTGTATTTTTTTCTTTTACTATGTTAGGCCTGTGTTTTTAGAGCTATTTCTTGTAAAGGTAAATGTACAATGGGATCAAACCTTCAGTGTGCTTTTATTCTGGAGGTTGACACAAGGCAATTAATGGTGTACACTCAAGCTGTATACTGCTTCTCCAGCAGTGAAATTTAAGTGTTTTGTGTATTAGTTCTGTCTTAGAGACCTTATTTTCCATTCTTGCTGCTTCTTAGATATAGATATTTATACACATAGCTGGGAAAAAACATGAAACTAGTATCCTGTCAGTCAAAATGAAGCTGATTGTTGATATCCAAGGTAGTTCATGCTATTTTCATATACAACCTCTATTTTCTGCTTCTGGTTTTGTATTATAAAAGTGCCTTTCAATGCCAGCAATATAGGATCTTTTATGATGGCTGTTTCAAGGAAGATTTGATTGGTTATCTGCACTCTGAAAACAAACACATCATGACTTGCCCACCTTTGTTTTCAAAATAAGATTAGTCAGTATCTCCGTATAAGAAACTAACTTTGGCTCTTGTTAGGAAGGTTTTTGTAATCAGTGCATGGCAGGTATTTACATTCTATAGCAGTGGTGATGCGAGAGGTTTCTTTTTCAATTATAATTTTAGCTTGAGGTTGTAGTTTCAGATATCAGGATTCTTAGCTGTCATAGTAATGTCTTTTGTAAAATACATATGTTTGTGATCTTAAAACATTTTAATTTTACAGATATTTAATGTTTACAGAAATCAGTGGAGATAGTGTGGTTTTCGCTGGAATTCATTTTAGAAAGATACTTTCTTGCATGTTATTACCCAGCATGTGCTACATGAAATATTGTGGCAGCACCAAGTCTTGTGAGATCCCTCTAGCAAGGAAAAGAGTGTGATTAATAGGTAAGCAAGGCAGCACCAAAACCAAAGCGTAATAGGCATCCTGAAGGGTTTCAGTTTACTGGGAAATCAGAATTATCAGACAGAACRACCATGCAAATATGGAAACAGAAACTTCAACTGTGTGAGATGTTGACTGGGGGAAGGAGATGAGAACATGAAGCTACAGGATTTTTTTATTATTTTATCACTGGGGAAGTGAAGTGAAAGAAGAGTTGCTTTCAGTAAATCCTGAAATGCAAGCTCTGACAGTTGAGTGCTGTTGATTGCACACAGTACACAAATGTAGAAAAAGTTATTTCATTTTATCTTACTTTTAACTTAAACCAGAAAGCAGAACTCATATAGTTGAGAACTTTGGAATTTTACCTTAGGGCCATTACAGATTCCCTAACTGAGACAGTGCTGTTCACGTTGAGTGATTCTAGCATGCCATACATGGTTGCAGGTACAAATCTATCCCCATCTTGCAAATTCATGGCAGCTGAACTAGCAGGGAAAGAATGAAAACAATGAGAACCACTGATACAGAACTGGTATTGCAAGTGTACTAACACAAGTCAGAAACCCAGAAAGACACATAGAGGCAATCTGACATTGCAGGCATCGTGGTCCACTCCTATTATGAAACACAAAAAGAAAGGGGAAAGAAAAATGCCCTAAGTGATACATTGGCATGACATTCCTGTGCTGTGAGGAAAGGAGCAAGGTGCAGGATACTTGCAGTGAAGAAGGTCATAAGGAAGGGAATATTTTGCAATGATACACTAACAAATTCTGAAAGTTCTCGGATTATACATGCCATAGGGAAAAGGCTGCCAGAAGTGCAGCTGTTATATCTGCAACAATGTTATTAGATGAAAGTCTGTCTTAAAACTGGCTTACTACCAGTGTTAGCTTCAATCCAAAACTAACTTCATTGATAAGAAGCAGTATTAAAATGGAAGAGCATCACTGTGTATTGATGATGTACAACGTGAACAATTTGGAAATCAGTTTTTCAGTAAGCAAATAAAGGCTGTTGATTAAATAATTCATGCAACCAAAGGAGTATATATGTTGTCTGTTACAGACTCTCACATAGTGAATAATCCACCATACCAGAACACGAGACTATTTTCAATAACAAAAGGGAAGAGAAAAGTAGTTATTGGGAGCACATGTCCACTATTCTAACAGTAATGTGAGCATATGTCCGTGAGAAAGTCTACTAGCAGGCTGGCATCTTTGAAGGGAGACTTTGGGCAACCCTAGGTAATACCGAAGAAGGGAAGGGTTCGGCAGGCGGAAGCTGTTGTTTAAGAGGACCATAGAGATATAACTGGTGATTGCAGGAAAGAAGAACAGGAAGCAGACAATGGGATTTATGTCTGCATATGACTTGATATGTTCCTTCAGCTGCAGCATCTTTTGAGATAATCTGCTTGTTAAATGACATGTCTAGTGTGAGCACAGTAAGTGAGGAGTACTTAGATATTTTTTCATGGTCTACAGTCTCTACATAAAAGTAGCGGTTCCAACTGAAGCAGGATACTTGTCTTAGAAGTAGAAAAGGTTAAGTCAGGTGAACCTTTCTTCTTTCTGTGTAACTAGTTACTCTTTGAATACAGAGGTATGCAGAGCCGATGACAGTCAGTTTGAGGGGCTCTGTTGGAAACTGAACTGACCATATAATTTTGGTGAAAATAAGGACTTTTCAGAATGCTTTATACTTTTATGTATCAATAATAAACATAAAGAAAATTCCTAAGTGTAGGAAGAGAGTGACATAACTGAAAGGACCAGAAACCCCAAGATCAACGATTTTGTGCCAAAAGGAGTATGGCAGATAAAATAATCTTTAAAACTGAAACATAACACTTACATTGTTTCCTCAAAGGAAATAAGGGGTAGGTCTGTGTTGCTTCAAAACCAATCTTGTGGGCAATGAAGATAGCAGCCTACAAGATTAGGCATATCTTCCTGGACACGCAGAGGCGGGCATGATCAAGCATAACCTGCCACCTTTGCACAAGTCAAAAAGGAAGACAACAGGCAGCCTGCAGCTGCTGATGTGGCAGTCATACAGAGAAAAATTGGAGGTAGCAGCAAGGTAGGAAGAGCAGGGAGGAAATGCAAATACAGGAGGCTAGAAATAATTAATCTCACCCAGAGCATTCCTGAAATACAAACAATATTCTCTGAAATTCAAAAGCACAAAGAGGCCTATATCATTAGAGCTCCTTTTTTTTTTTCTTTTTTGTCTTTTTCTCCCCCCC
>JAYKAV010002788.1:2864126-2925114 GCA_035582835.1 Phoebastria nigripes
ATTCCACAGTAAACAGGATTTCTACCTCATCTGCATTGTTTTTGTTTTGTGGGACTCCTAATTTTTGACACAGGATTGCAAACCTCCTTTGCTTTTTTTTTTTTTTTTTTTTTTTTTTTTTTTTTAAAAAAAAAAAAAAAAAACAAGCTTTCTGCAAAGAATATGATATGCTCTAATCATTGCTCCGTGCAGTAGAATGCTCTGTAACGGGCTACTGCTTTTGGATTTTTAGGTCAGAAATCTTTAATTCAAATGGACTTTGGTATTCTTTTTCATTGGTATCAGGACAATGACAACATGCCATTTTCTTAGACTATAATGTATCTTCCACTTGTGTGCATGCATTTTTTCCTTCATTGATTTTTGTGCTTGGTGTTGTCCTGGAAAAAATATTCCTCATAAATATTATAGTCTGAATCACTGGAATAACTAGATGGAAATTTCCTTCTGAAATATTTGATGAAAAATTACTATTTTGACCTTTTTATTTAATAGAAGTAGATACATCTGAAGCAAAATTTCTTTTTTCCTGACTATACTATGTAATTAAAGTACAATATTATCTCACTAGCTTTGTGATTAAGATGAAATGTGATTATAAATAATGTATTTGGTTTATGTTCAGTTTCAAGAACCTCTGTGTGCCTGTTCAGCAGTATTCATTTTAATGTGTTCACATTGATCAGAGTGAAGATTGCTATAGATAGATAAGGAAAATGTAAAACTATTTAAGATAATTATGAAAATTAGCATTCCTCTACTAAGATGTATGTTCATGGTACCTTTCTAACAGACTGCATAACTGAAAGCTGTGTTTGAACTAACTTCATAGTGTATACATTTCAATTAATATACAATCTATCTACAGTATACAATATGTTACAGCTCACTCTGGAGCTTAGAGATCAGCACGCAAGTCCTACGTCCTCAGATATACAGCTACAAATATTAAACTAATAGGGTGGTATTTTCAATGTAAAAATGAGTTTTGGATATAGGCTAGAATTTACAAATGCCTTAAAAGAAAAGCAGGTGATATTTTTTAAATTGCTTCTGGAATTGAAATATTTAAGTTTCAGAATAAAACTCTGCATGTAAATATCTCATATGTTGTTTCACAGCCTTCTTAAAAATATAACTTCATGTATCTAGCAACTTTTCTGCTCAGTGCTCAGGTTTAACATGGTATGCTTTAAGGATGGATGCTGCCTACTCACACAGCATTCACATGAAAATGTGAAGAACACATCATGTGCAAAGTGACACAAAAAAACCTTTAGAAACCCTTCCCATCTTATTCTGATGAAGTTTAAAAATTGTTCCACCCATACTGAGTATTGAACAGGAAAAGACAGAAACAAGAGAAATGAAGATAAGCACTCTTTGCTTATACATTTTTTACAATTCATTATAATAGCTTCAAAATTAATTGTGCATCATTGTTATAGGAAGACTAATTATTGTGTTTATTGTTTAGATGAATTCTGGTTCTCAGATGGGTCCTTATCTGATAAAGCCAAATTCAATGATCCTGGCCTGATGCCCCTGCCAGACACTGCCACAGGGCTAGACTGGTCCCACCTGGTAGATGCTGCACGAGCGTTTGAAGGTAACAGGAAAATTTGAATAAAGATCAATGTTCAGTACACAAACTTTTTTTAAAAAATATGTGTTGTATAGCCACATTTTGAATTACAAAAATCCRGTGTTTGCCTCCATAGCCCTCTAGTTCTTTTGGCAGTATCACTTCTCAGTGTGGAAGATTGTCACTGAAAATTTGGAGTATTCATGATACTTTCAGTATCTATCTTAGATACAATTCATCCACTTAGGGGCCTAAGTTCCTTCTGTAATCAGCTGGAAAAATCAGGTGCTTTGAAGGAGAGATTCAAAGCATTTAAGTTAGATATTTAAAATGAAACTGGGAGTACTACTTCCCTGAGTTTATTGTGTTGTGTTTATGAACTTGTACGTGTAGTCCAAATGATGATGCAGTCCCTCTCAGTTTTCATAATAAGCCCTTGAAAAACAGCAAAAATGTGTGCTATATTTTCCAGTAGCAGAACTTGAGGTGCAGGATACAGACCAGGTGTGCATTATTAAATTATAAGACCAAGTTAACTAAGAAAAGACCTCATTCGCCTCTCTGAGCGCTAAACCTACACATAATGTGTAAACACAGAAAGGTGGATGTTGGTTTGAGTGTATATATGAATATATACAGTTGAATGTTTGTGTGTTGTTGTTTCTGAGGGGTGTTTTGGTTAGGTCACTGTGCTGTCCTAAAATTTCTGACATTTCTTAACTGGTGTTACTCTCATTAGTGAATGTATGGGAAGCCAGAGGTATCTGTGAATAAGGATGACATTACCACAGTCATCATTATATAAGATACAGGTCTCAACTTTATGAGGAGAACTGGTTGTGAAGTTAGTGATGAGATGTTCTTCTGTTTTTTTAACTAAAAGCAACCATGGGAATCAGTTTTCTGGTACCTGATTCCTTCCCTAAGTATGCAGTGATTAAATTTCAATTTGATCAAAAGCTCTTCAGAACTACTAACTATACTAATTTAAATGGCATTGTTAAAAACCCAAACCAACAGTGATGATTAGCAATCTAAAGTACTGTACTGTTTCTTAACTTGATTAGCTGTATGTGCATTCATTACTATTCAGTACTACTCAAACATGCCTGTTGTAGCTGGCAGGAAGTACTGTGATGCTGAGAATCTGACAACTGTTCCCATGCATTTCTATGTTTGATTGCTCAGGGAACATCCTGCTATTTGTTATTGACACTTTAAACAACTGAAAATAGATTTGGATCAGTAAGCGACTGACTCTGTAACTTTGTACTTGAAGAGTATTTTTAAATGCTAATAATATTTTGAGTTCAGCTGACTAACTAGTTATGCTCCTGTATTTTTAGCTTTCTTTGAAAACTTTAATAGATTTTAATTATTTTTACTACTTAATACTGTGATGAAAATAATTTCACTTTGGTAAGTGTTATGTGAGTGTAATAATCATTTGAATTTGAGAGAGAGAGGTAGAACAACATAGCTATCCATAGTGCCCTATCCTAGGGAGGAGGAGTATTCACTTGTTGGGTTTTAATTGCAAAAATCTTATATATATCTGTAGATAACACTGAAGAACTGATGGTCTGAGTCACAAGATAGAAACTTTTTGTTGGGGTTTTTTTGAATTATTGTAAGAATTTGAGTAGTAAACAATAATCTAGTTTTGTATGAAGGAATGTAATTTTTTTCTGTTTAGGACTCTGCAATAGAGACATCTGTGTATATGTTAGATGATTTATAAAATGTTTTGACTAAATTCATAGTACAGCAATTTGAAATTTTTACAAGGAATGGAATTTTTAAGCCCATGTTCAACTTTCTCTATCCTATGTCTTCCAATTTGAAAGTCATTTAAAAAAGAATAACTGATAGGCATTCATAAAAAAATCACTGGGAGGGAATGTGTTGGATATGAATTAGCAGGTGCAGTTTCCTTACGTATTTTAATGTTGTTGACTTAGGAGTTGCTTCAACTTACTATTTAAAATTAGCTTGGAACTACTGTTCTGCATTCTATCAATGTGAAAAGAAGAGTGGATGATTCTAAAGTTTGTCCACTTCTGAATATAAAGCTGCTTTGATCTTTTTATTAAACTGGGTGGAAATGTGATCACATTTTATATAGGACAGTCTCAAAAAAACCCAAAACAAACAACACCCTCTCCCCAATCGTTCAATGAAAAAGATCACAAAATGGATAGGACTTGTTTAATACTGATTTAAGAAATTAATGTTAGAGTTGTTCTCTAGTTTGGCTTTGCCAACCTGATATTTCAAAGTTGTATTCTGTTCTAGAACTTAGATACAAAACTTAATTTTAGTTTTTTCTTTGTACAAGGTTTTTTCTTAATATCAGTTTATTAGAATTACCAATCTGATTCCAAGGTCAGGGTTTTTCCCCTGTGACCTCTCTAGATTGTATGCTGACAACTTGCATATCTTGATCAGTTCAACATCCATAATGTGGGCCTCTCAATCCTTCATCTGTCTGTCTTAAAATGCAATTGTATCTTGATTAATGTTAAATATAGCCTTTTTAGGTGCTTATAATGTTGGCATTAATTGGATTAAGAATTAAATATAGTAGCAAGATTTTTGCTACCATCATCTGTACTCAGAGTTTATTCATGGGTGTAACAAGAACAGCGGTCTCATTTTTAGCTTCCCTCCCTCCCGCCAAATGAACAGTTGACTAGGTTGTTTCTTAATTAGTATTAGCTTTTATCAAACTGAAGCCTTGGTCCTATGTAGAACAGCACTTTTTAAACTGTGGTCCACGAGGGTGGAGTAAGTCAGTACTTTTTTTTTTTTTTTTTTTAATTGAAAGTATGGTGATAATGCTTTTCACTTTGTGAGGATTTCATTTTCACTGCTTTTGCTTGGCAAGAACTTTTGTGGGAAGCTGAATATTTACTTCGAGCTTTTTCTGAAAATCCTCTGGTATTCCTAAGACAGGTCTTCACAGTGCAATGGAGAGCTGTGCAGGCGTTAACTCCACAGGCTCCAGAAGCTGCATCAGTAAGGGGTTTTGCTTGAGCTGTGTCTGTTGAGGGTCAGTGTCCATAAGCTGGAGCACAGTGCAACATTATTTTAAGTCTTCTCACTGCCTTCCTTTGCAGGACATAGTTTTGACTCCGATATTTACCCAGAGATCGTCTTAGCATGCATGCAGTCAGTAGCAAGGGGTATCCTTCCATTTCTTTCATACATGGATAGGCTACTTCCAGTTCCCTTCTCTTACTTTGGTGGGAGCTGCAGAGAGACAGTAACCAGGGAGCAGTTGACATGCTAGAAGTACACTGTTGTACTATTTTTGTATCCACCCCTGAAGCAAACAATAAAAAAATAGATAGAACTGGACGTGACTGTACAGCAAAAGAGGTAGGGTTTTAGGGAGGGCAGTTGGGGTGAAAAAGGAGAAGTTAAAGAAGCAAAAAGAAAGAAAGCAAGCATGTTGAACTGAGTAAAGACAAAGATATGGGGATTTACAGAATAAATTGGAAAGCCAAATTAGAAAAAGAAGAACAAAGAAATCTCAGAAAAGAATATGGGAAAAGGAGAGAATGTATTCTTTAATTCTCTTTTTGTATTATCCTTCCAATAGATCTCCAAGTTAGGGAAGAAGGACTGCCTTTCAACATGTGTATTATGTTGCTGATGGCTGATTTTGGATCTTTTCGATGTTTTGGAGACCAAAAGGAGAAGTCTTTCTAGATGTCCATATCTGTTACTGTCATTATAGAAAAGAATTGACACAAACATAAATATTGATTATTATTATGAGTAGAACTTTGTACTCTTTGTGCTACTTTAAACTGGGTTTATTGTGCTTTAAAAAAGCTGTTTAGTGTTTGGTAAATCATATTGTGGGGATTAACAGCCTAAGAAAGTCCCTCTGATGTCTCTGATTTAGTTCATTAAAATAGGTGGTTTCAACTTCTGATTTTTTTCCAGGTTATTTTTATGAACGTCTACTAGTGCCAGTCAGAATGCAGTGTTTCTTAATGCCAATTTATCTTTGCAGAAACATCTGTGCTACTATAATTAATATTATTTTAATACTTCCATTTAAAATCTTTATAGCTTAATGCAAGTAATGCTACACATAGCATAATGAGAAAGAAGTGAAGCATTCAGCATGAGAGATAATTATTTTAACCAAATTAATATGTTAAACTGCTAGAAAAAGAAAAAAAAGGAAAATATTTAGTTAACATTTGGTCATTTCTAGTGCATGCATGTGTAACTTTTTGCTTCAGTCCGTATGTCAGTGTATGTTTGTGGGTAGACTTTGCCTTAATAATGAGAGAGCAGCTTCATGCACTATACTCATTTTAGCCTTTTCTGCTCTCCAGTACATCAAAATTGTCTGGAGTTTTTTCTGGCCTCTGTTAGTGGTCTGGAACAATGAAAATACAGATTCAAATTCTTAGTGGTTACAACTGTACAATTCTATTACTTTAAAGTGAGACATGAATTTTGTCTCATCTTTGGTCTTGCTCAGTCAACTGTTGCTTAAACTTTTGATATAAACACCAATATATTTTTGCAAATAGTTTTCTATGGATGGGCCCTATGTGGGGTTTGGCAAGGATGTCCCAGATAAAAAGAAGAGCTCTGAGATTTACATGTATTTTCTTCTGTTTAGGATGCACGTATCACTTGAATTGAATAGGAGGTGTCCCTGTAGTTTGGAGGAAGCAGAACTTATGTCTACAACAGCATCATAGTCAGAAATACACTTGATTTTCCTTTCGAAAAATTAACTGTCAGTGAAGGTAGCTTTGATTTCATTTTCATGAATATAGAGTCAAGCCAATTCTGTTAAGAACAAATAAACCAAAAATCAGTAGGAAGATTTTGCTCTTTGAAGCACAGGTTCAACCCTCACCACAATTCAGGTTTAAAAACAGTTCTGATTTAAATAGTAAATTGGTGAAACTATTGCTAAACATGAATACTTATGGGGAGATCAGTGAGATTTGATATAGTTACTGAAAATAAAAATGTGTCTTTGAAAGTACTGGAAAAGTATTCAAAGGCAAAATATTTTGCTAGTCCAGGATCTTGTTGATATACTAGTTATTACAGAGATTTATTGTGTTATTAACTTGTTCAGAGATTGATTTTGACACTAACCTGGCTTTTGAAGATTAAGGAACTACTCTTTGAAGAGCAACACAGGAATTTACATAGTAGGTTATACGATTAGAGACTTCTGGTTATTAGTGGCCATGTAGTGACTTTATTCCTCACCTGATGAATGTGAGAATATGGTTTCATATTTTATAAAGATATGAATATTGGAAAAATATGTTTAAGTTATACTAGGAAAATAGAAAAGGTTTAACAATTAATTTCCTACTCTAAGTGTTAATATTATTTTTAAATTATGTGGAGTTGAAATTCATTAGGGATTACACAAGGAAGAAAAAGTTAATCCACACATTATACTTCATTGCAAGCACCCATGTTTTTATATTTTTGTTGTGTGTTGAAATAATATGAAAATATTKTAAAATACTGTGTTTAAAAATGGCATCACATGAGTTCATTAACAGCTGCACGTACCTGTTTTTGCACCTGCTTTTATCCATCAAGAAAAAGATGCTTTCAAATACTGCTAGGAAGATCAAGCTGACAAAATGTTTTCTCAACCGACAAAATAAACCAGACTAGTGGCCATTCTCTTTTATTAAGCTTACTCGGCAGAGGGCAAAAAATGCAGATTTTTTCATATTACAGTAGAATTGCCTGTGAGACACAATGTCACATGTCACGTATTGTTGGCCATAGAAAAAAAAGCAACAGCATAGCATTTGTTGCTGGCTTTGTTTTCTTCTATCAAGTGGTAATGAAAATGTGAACAGTATAAAGGTGAAATCAATAATTAGATATGTACTTCAAACTGATTGTTTACACAGTCTTGTTTCTGGCCTACATACTGCGTTTGATCTGGGAAACTAGTTTTAGTTTATCTGTACTAATTAAATCTATTCAACTTAATAAGTTTCAAATCTGTAACTGATGTCATTGATTATGTGTTTAAAATTATATTCTTACCTTATTGTCAGCACGTATGAAAAAGTCATGTTCATATTTTCTGAGTTCCATCACTAGTCAGAAATAAGGATAAAAGCAGGGGAAATGAGCTGTGGTCTTTAAAATTGGACAAAAAATGACATGCAACTTTTCTTCATTATATTATAGAATGAATTGTCAATCTTTGCTATTCCTTAAAACTATTAATTTAAAAAATCCCTTTAAAGAGCTTTTTAGTGATTTCCGATTTTTGTTTGGTAGAACTTTTAAACCACAATTTCCTTCCTAGTTAAAATGATCTGGCCTCTATTCAGTGTTTGGGTGCTTAGAGTTTGGAGGGTTGTCTTTTTATGTATCATGCCAAGCTGTCATGCTGTGTCGCAATAGTGCATATTACTGTTGGAGACACAGGGCATGACACCTCATGCTTTACTGTAATGTTGGTGTTGTGTAAAAATGGTGTTGCAAGGCTGAGAATGAGAGGCAGCATGAGTTGCACGGGGAGTATTCCACTGTGTGCGCTGTACGTGAGGGCCACAGCTGCTCCAGCGGAGATGGACTGTCTTGTTGATAGGAACATTCTAAATCTTATTCCAGGTTTTGACTCAGATGAAGAATTTGGGCCGTTCTGTCATCACACGCCGTTTCTAGGTGATGGTCTGGGATTGATGACTTTTGCCTTTTGTAAACTTTCTTTAATATTTCCTATGTTTGCACGTTTGCATGATAATGCAAGCTTTGGGCCTGTGGGTTGGTAGAGCAAGGGGAGAAAGGGCAAGGCAGGCATGTTGTCGCCAGAATTTATACAAGCCTACAGACATGGACTTTGTTTGGCAGAAATAAGTTAAATCAATCTCCACAGAATATGGATTTTTTTTTTCTTTTTTTTTTTTTTTTTTTTTTTAAAGAAGACAAATTAAATCCTAATGAATGCATCATTTACTCCTGTTCTGTGCAATGATGATCTGCATGGCATACTTCTATTATGTGGTGACTGATGTATTTTGGCAACCACACTGTATATCCATAGGTAATTACATCTGTGCTTGTTAGATTATGTTCTAGTGGAATCCAATGTAGATAATAGCGTGCCTTAGTAATACATATATAACAAAAACTCGATAAAAATAGTGTGAATTTATTGTTTTTCAAGTATGCAGATTACCATTAGGTTCTGCAAATGCTTGAGACAGTAAAGCAGTATGAAATGAACAGTGCAGATTTCTGAGGAATCCGATGGCTTTAAGTCCATGCAAAATGCTAAACCTTTTCGCTGAATTATTATTGTCATTGGTTGTGGCCCTGAATTCTCAAATGGTTTTCTGCAGATTTCATCAAGACCAATTTACTGTTCATATCAGCATTAACTGGTCCAAACAAATCTATCTTACTCTGCTGATAGACACAAAAAATTGCTTTGGGGTTGCCTTTGGATGCAGATGTGGGGAAGCCAACTAGTTGGAATATACTTTACATCTGCTGATTATCTTCAAAGTTGTGATGTAGAAACCTACATCCGTTTCTCTAACTGAACCAGGATAATGGCTGTAATATAGCCTTTTATTTTGTACCTATGTTCAGCTTTAAACATATCATTGCGTTATTTTTTTACAGATCAGAGAGTAGCATCTTTTTGCACCTTGAATGATATACAGCAAGCTCAGGGCTTGGAAGGAACACAAGAGTTACCTTTGGATGAGAGTCCCACAGATGGAAAAGATTTCCTTGAGGCTACTGGGTATGTCAGAATTAAAGCGTATTTCTTACAAAAATATTTTAAGAAAAGATTTTCTCTTAATGTTGCCTGTCAGTTTGCCTGTATGCATGTTTCACTGCTATTTGATGGCAGACCTGTTACCTTGACTGATTGTGTTGTTACTTTAATTTTGAAAAATGTTGTTTCTTGGAATCAACCTCTGAGCAGTTCTATCTAGAAAATTTGTAGTACAGTCAGATAAAGCTCTCTGACTAGAATAGGCCTCTAAGGCGGAGTATGGTTAGATGCGGAGTTTCAGCTAATTGAATTTTTCGCTGTATTCCTCCTATAGGATAATAATTTGTGTTACACTTATTTCTATTTTCATTTGAATAGAACCGATAACAGGAGCTCAACTCTGTAGTGTGTAATAACTTTATCTGCAGCAAATGTCTCAGACCTTGGAACGGGTTTTCCTACCTATCTTTTGCAACTATTTGCTACTCACAAATCCATAATTTCTCGTTTATACAGAGGTAAACTAATCAAGAGAATCTGTAACTGAGGACTGCAGGAAACTTTTATGCCAAACTTCCCAATTCTTGAAATTCTTCCCAGTGCTCTGGGAGAGATTATTCTCTTTTTTTTCTGCTCCACCACCCACCTACCCCCCCCCTGGTCTTCCCTGCTGTGAGGAGTATAGTTGTTAAAAACACAGATTCAGCAGTATAATCTGTCCACTAGCATGCTTTAAAAGAAAAACACATCTTTGATTAGTTTTGCTCTTCAGCTGCGGGAATGGAAGAACAGGAAATGGAGGGAAAAGTCTTGCTTGTTAGACTATCACATTTTAATTTGAACCAATTTTACACAAATTAACTTACTTACATGGTAAAGCACATTTATTGTAATGACTTCTAAGTCCACATCTTTCCCCAGCCTAGTGATCAGTAAGGATTGCAAAGGACTGTTAAAGATGTTCCACTTTTAGCATCGGCAAATCTGTCAGATTTGTGCACTTGCATGAAGCAGCTGATTCAGCTTTGTATATAAAGCTTCTCTCTTCAGCTTCTCTCCTCTAGACAAAATGATTCCCATTATGACTAATTTAATCTATAACATATATGAAACTGTCTCCCACAGTGGTCATTGTCATACAGGAAACAGAAGCTATTCTCAGTATTTTCCTTCAGTCATGCATTTGATTAACCTGTGGCAATATTTCATGTGTTTTGACCTTTAAACAAAATATTTGTCTCCATAAAGCCATAGGTTTATCCTTTACTGGAAATGACACAACTGCAGACCAGACAAAAGAACTCTCAACAGCTCTTTTGGTTTACAATAATTGCTGCTGCAGCTTGCTTCAGATTAGTACAGTCCTTATCAGAAAGCAGCTTGTTAACAAATGTGCTCGGCACACCATTTAGCAGCAAGTTTGACTTGCACTGTGAGGGTACGTGCAAATAATTCCTAAAACATTCCTTCTTAAAATCATTGTAATTTCTGCCTGATTTGCATGAGAGGCAGTGTCATATTTCAGATATTGCAGCAATGGGTTTATGTTCCAGTTAATAGTCTTTTGCTGATGCTGGCTTTGTCTGTGTTTTCCTAACTATGCCTAAACTGATTTGTTTCCTTTGCTATCACTAAAAGTGTTACTCTGCAAAAGCTGGGGGGAGAAAATGTTTTTAACTAACCCAGAGTGAAGGTAGTGGTCTGCTTTACAGGGAACATGCTCCAAGTACTCTGACTGGAAAAGTAAACCAGCTAGAAGTCATCCTCCGGCAACTACAAACTGACCTGAGAAAGGTAAGAGATCATTACCGATATTATTACTCTCCAGTTTTAATAGTTATATTTTTATGCAGAGTTCATCAAGGGCTTGAAAAAAGTACATCAGTTAAACTAGATAGTGTAATTAATGAATGGTGGAGCTCGGTGGTTGATCAGAACACTGAAGTGCAGAAGGTCCTGTGGGAAGGGTTATGTGAACAAGCTGTCCCAAGGCTAACAAGTTTATGGGTCTTTACTCCAGCATAACTGTCCTACATAGAGTCATACCCCAGAAAGAATGAGGCACTTTATCTCCATTTATGGTACCTTGGATTTAACAAAGGATAGGGATATGGACACGGGCACTATTGCCAAGTAGTTAACACTCCAGATTTGTCATCCTTGTTGCCTTGTGGTATCTTGATCATGTAACAATGACTTGCTTTGTGTCTCATTTGCTGTCTAATTTCTGAGCTGGAGACAATGCCAGGACTGGTAGAAATGAGACTGCTTTTGGTAAGAAAAAAAATCATGTAAGGGAAAATTTTGAAATTAGATATTTTTCTTCCTTAACATATGCTTGAAATAAATTCCTTATGACTTGGGCTCTCACATATGATTTGTAATAGCTAAAAGTTTCTTATCCTCTTAGTGCTTGAATTTTTTTGTTAAATGGAGTAAACTCCTATAATTTTTGTGTTAAAGTAGCATCTAGTTTTCTTTTCAGCTTGCAATATTTTCTCAGAACGAATGAGGTAGTTGGAGCATATTTGGGGAATTAACTTACAGTTAGTAGTTGTCAGAATGGATTAGGGAGCTCAACAAAATATAGCTGTATGACTTGCACAGAAATATTAACAACAAAAATAATTGCTGTCATCACAACTACTCACATTACTCAACTTGTATCTTTGTTAACCAGGAAAAACAGGACAAGGCAGTTCTCCAAGCAGAGGTACAGCACCTGAGACAAGATAACATGAGACTTCAGGAGGAGTCTCAAACAGCAGCTGCTCAACTGAGGAAATTTACAGAATGGTTTTTCAATACGATCGACAAAAAATCCTAATGACTGGGCCCCTGGAAAATACTGATTTGAACAATGTAACAGCTGTATTTTTTGAATTAGCGGGGTAATAATTTCACTGTGTTCACAATCCATTTTAGGTGTTTCTGCTACATTCTCTATCCAGCTTTATTCATTTGAAGAGGAGAGAGAACTGTGGTAATCTGTCTTTAAATTCATATGAAGAAAGCAGAGAATAGCARATATTTGTTGGTGTGCAGATGAATGTAAAAAATCCTTAGTGTCATTTTAGACATTTTTAGAAGATGCTCTGGCTGGGGCTTGCCTGAAGAGGAATATTTGGGGTTTTAGTTCCTGCATTTCAGGTGCGCTGGTGAAGATGTTAAAGCAATTTACATTAGCTTGGGCTTCAGTATTGTAAGATAAAAAGAATAACCAGACATATACTTTAATGTTTAAAAGGTGCTCTATTTTTTTGTATGTACAGTAGTTTTATTTCCACAGTCCACATTGTCATAGCAATAACAATGGAGGTATAGTGAATAGTCACAAAGCTGTGTTTATAAAATGTTAGCACTGATGTGTTTAACACTAGTTTGGATGCAGATACATTAGAGATTATTTATTTGCAGGAACAAATGGTGCCTGAATATAAACAGTGTTCTGATTTTCTAAAAATACACATGCCTTGTAAATGGCTCACAGGGGTTAGCCCACTCCCAACTTCAGTTACTTTTGTATAGTTGATGTTCAGCTAAACAGTTATACTGCTTAACTATTGAAATCATGTATGGTGTGAGCCAGCCAATCAATTGTACAATGCCAAATTTGTTTATCTTTGTACAGAAGCTTTGATCAAGTGTCTTGTATTTAACACCTTTATTTAAGCTTATTTAACCTAAATTGTTGTTTTTATAAAGTTTGTTTTATCTGCACTATGGTGAGGTCAGTTGGTTGCAAGTTCTAATATTTTTAGCTTGCCAAGGCTGTACTGAGGAGTTCTAGAAAATTCTAACAATTGGATGCTGCTAGTACACAATTGATTTGTTTGTATGCTTTAACATTTTTAACTGTTTAATTTGAAATGAACATACATCCTGCTTTTTTAATAAATGTTAAAAATCTAAACCTGAATTATTTTGTCTCGTGTTATCTATAACCACTGTCACCAGTAATAGCTCAGGGTTCTGTTCAGCCCAATCCCCAGGTTCTCAATCTGGAGACAGTCCAGCCCCCCAGAGCTCTCACGATTCCTTGTTACCATTGAGGGACTGTCAACATTATCAAAGTTGATCTCTTTGGTGTGTCCTATCCTATAACTGAGGAGGTAGCTTCACGGATCAAGAAACAAAAGCTGTTTTGACTATTCACAGGCATTGATTAGTGACCTAGGAGAAAAACTGCTTTACCCAAAAATACATCCTAAAGAAAGTTTTCTTATATTATTTTACATTAATTGTAGCAGCAAATAGCTTGCCATCTTCTTGTGCCGGCAATCGAGGATTTGATTGCAGTGTTAGCGTATGTGAGATGTTTTGTGTATAGTACTGAGCTTAAAGTCTACTCCAAAAAAGTAGTTTTGCAAAATGAAAAGAAGCTAATGAGCACATTTGCTGTTATCCTTCTGAGAGAAAGGAAAAAAAGGTTCAAGATCATGGTTGTATCCCAGTTTCCTTTCAGCAGCTGAACGCATTCAGGCAAACCCACAGAAAATTGTTGAATAGTTAAAAAATATATTCAGCTGATGCAAGTAAAATTCTGTATCMATTGTTGGTGCATATCGGTTAAGAAATGTTTTGTAAGTTGAACTAATGTCTGTCCCTGCTATAATAATTGTTCTGAATGACTGCTTTTAGGAAAGGGCAGAGAATCAAGGCTTTGGTATCCTTACATTCAAAAGAAAAGGACCATTTTGTCTTTGTATTTTCATCAAAAACTCTGACTCTTACATACCAAACAATATCCATTAAGCTGTATTAACTTAGAGTAATTAAACACAGCAGTCATGTGTTACACTAGATTCTGATTTAAACACCTTACAGGAGTCATTAGCAAACCCATCTGGCTGGAGACCTTGCCAAATAACAGTGCTGAACAACTTGGGCAATTTGTCTGTGAACATGTTTCTGTGAGGATTGGTTTGTCCGCTTTGAAAAGCCGTGCTAACTGAAATGAACTTGAGAAGAAGCTCATTCTGAAGGGCTGCTATTAGGTTTGTATAAGAGTTTGTAGTCCAGTATTCATTTTAGCTCCTTATCTCTCAGTTACTGAAAACAAACACCTACCTGCACAAAAAGGATTTCAGTAGTTCTCTTCTTTTCCCATCCAATTGAAAACATTTTATTTCCAAAAGTGACAGAAAATGTTGTGTACAAATCTCTTTTTCCCTTTGCTGACAAAAGCAGTTGTGTCAGAGGCACCCGGTTCTTCCTCAAGTAACTTTCACCATGGGAAAAAGTTTCTAGTCTGGCTGTTATTGTTTTAATAACAGTGAATACAACATTTATCAGAGACCATAATACAGTTTTGGCATAGGTAAAGGCCATTTAATTGGACATTTTAATTTACTGGTTTTTAAGAATAATCCTCTCGGAGACATTTTGCTAACAAAAATGCCTGTTTTAGACACGTGGAGGCAAAGGCTATGTCTACATAAGAAACGAGTGTGGAGCACTAGGAAAATTTAGAGTGTTGCTAACCCAGGTTTTGGGAGTGGGAGGAGATCTTTCAGGCTCTTTCTTGTCCAGTCCCATGACTGGACACCTCTTAGTGGCTGAAATCGTATGTTAGGTGGGCTCTGGCTTAGCTTCATCTGGAAGCTCTGTGCTTTAAAACCAATCCATACGAACCAAAGCAGAGTGAGTGGGTTGATTGAGAAATTCACTTCAAAGATGTGTTTGTGATCTGAATTAAAACAGTAATATGGAAGTGTTTTAAATGTCAACAAAGTCTTCCCAGCACAGCAGGCCGTTCTGTGAAGTACTGAGATGCAGAAACCAAACATGTGAGCCAACACGGGTGTTTGCTTCTGTAAAAGGGACCAATACGAATCATGGCAAAATTACAAAACGTTCTGCTTCTGCCTTAAAAGTGGCACCCTAATTTATATGTAGATCTTTATTAAAGGGATCCTTACTAAGACATTTGTCACAATGTGGACTGTATTTTATTATGTATAGTTTTTTCTAAGACCACTATTACAAACATAAGGGATAATTTTTGGTATTTTTTCTGTTCCTGAAAGTGTAGTCATACTGTGGTTTAGGCATGTGATAGCTTTATACAGAAGCTTTATACATCATCTGCATATTATTTAATATAAATTCTAAAATTAGTTCATCTTTTTTTGTGCCCAAAATCCAGTTGTGTGGGAAAAAAGTTTAAGATATTTGTAATATAAACCAGCTTATTGTAGGGCAGTTGCTTAGAAGAACAATTTTCAGTCTGGAAAAGGAGAGTTGCTATGTGCATTATGGTGTTGTTGCAGCATTTCTTGAGCTCTCTGTGCTGACTGGTTCTAATATCTAAGAAATTCAGTGAAACTTAGGAACTGGTGTTGTATGATTGAAATCATCAGAACCATTAATTATTGCCAAAACAAGTTATTCTTCACCCCAGCCTCTCTCTTCCACAGCAAAGACTAGAAGAAAAAGAATGTCTTTCAACTCAAAAGCAAACAAAATCTTGCTTCTGTGCGTTTGAGAGCAGATTATGCAAACTGAGAGGGAAAGGTGTACTTTAGCAATCCTGGAAATAAATTTGCCAGGAATATAAATCTTAATCTCAGCTGTTTTCTCTATGCACGCAGGTTGTATTTTTCATTTGATTCTTCGCACTTCCTTTATGTCACTCCCTCACCATGTTCCCTTGCTTTTCTCTCAAGAAGAATCCAATGGCACATGAGCCAGAAGGACAATTTCTGCAATAGATTCCTGGTCTGGACAGCCAGGGACAAGTCTGTGTGGGTTTAGACAAAGCCAGAGAGAGGCAGGGCCTAAACATTTTGCAGTCTTTGCTCCTACATTGTTCTCCACAGTGGCTGCAGAACAGAAAGTGAGGCAGGTACAATTCCATCCAGCCTGGCAAATGTAAATCTTTGCTATTTTGCAGACTCTGAAGTCACTCACTGTCTTACCAAAGTATTAGCTTTCTGGATCAGTTTTTGAGTCATGGATGCAGCAGCCAGGCGAGAATGTGTATTTCCAAAATACCTGTATCTAGCAGATTTCCAAAACCTTTACCAGGGAAGCAATTAAAWWAAAAAAAAAAAAAAAAAAAAAAARAAAAAAGSARWSRASSMWAGAGAGGACATTTTCTTAGGTTTTATTTTGATTCTCCTTTCAGACAGACAACTAACATTGCTGGCTGTTGCACCAACTTTTGGGGACGTAGCAGGACCAGAGAATGGAATGAACAGGCCAAATTGCTCATAGCCTTCCACGTTAGAAGTCACTGGAAGGTTTCAAACGTATCAGTGTTGGAATGCTATTTATTTTATTGACTTCTCTAGTGAAATAGTTTTATGTCCTTTGTTCCATTTTTTGAACTTGTGAGCCTTTTTCCTCCACTAAGCATCAATATTTAAAGGCTTCTTTGCTATATAGCATCACAGAATTAATCTAGTAGTAGTCATATTGACCTTGTCCTCATTGGAACAAACTGGGGCTGATAGGTGAATAATACAAACGTGTTACTTTTGCAGAAAGGCTTTTTTTTTTTTYTTYTTTTTTAAATTCCTGCTATACAATAGCAAATCGTTAAATCTCAAAAGCTGAAAAACAGCAGATGGGCATTTTCTGACCAATGTCATTAAAAAAAAAAGGATTATTGAATATGCTGTTGATATCAGTTCAGGTCCTTGTGTCCAGACATCAGCTGGAGGTGTTTAAAATAAATCTGAGGAGAGATGATGGAGAATAAGGAGACAAAAACATGCCATGTCAGAAAGTGGGACATGGGAAGTGCACCAGTAGTATTCATGGGCAATATATGTGTTGTGCTTTTATTGATGACAGGTCACTCTATGTCCAGAGATTAAAACTTCAATAAAATAGGAAATTTTCATGTAAGTTGTTTGTCTTTTGTAAATCCACTGTTTGGGACCCAGAAAGCAATTGTGAGAATACCTCGGAAAAACTTTTGTCATGAGTTAACCCTGACCAGAAATCTGGGAGAAGGTCTGCAGTACTTGGATAGTTATGACAATATCTAAGCGGTGGGGCTTGGTTATACTGAACCCAAATTTAAAGTGTTAGAAGCTCACTCCTTTCCATCTTTGTTTCCTGTTTTGAAACTGATGAAAGTGTGTGACTATTTGAGTGACCAAAGCTGTTACTAATAGAATAAATAAGTGGCCCTAGGGTTGCCCAGTAGTAAATACTAGCCTCGCCATCTGAGGTTCTCTTTACCACCAACACTGTAGTCTTGCTTTCAGCTCAGGCATAACTTTGATAAATAATATTTTCTGAAGAATTTTTTATGGAAACCTGAGATATCTGCGTTCTCATCAATGCTGTGTTTCTCCCTCTACATAGACATTTTATTCAAGATGATGGATGTTCCTTTCATAAACCCAAGGCACGGTGTTTCTTTTCAACAAGAAATGTTTCTCTTATGTGTAAGAACAGTGCTCCAGGAAGTACATTCTAGCAGTAGTGCAACTTTAAGCTGTTTGTGCTCAAGGTTGACTATCTTCTGCCACACAGCTCCCAGATTCTTGGTCTCCCCTTCCTCTGCTAAGAGCTGAGTTTCTCAGTAGGGGTCTCAGTAGGGTCTCAGTAAGCATAAAGCAAAAAGCTCCTTCAGACTTGCAATGTCTTCATTTCATAGGAAATACAGTTTAAAGGTACAAATATCCTATCTTGTTCTTTTCTGCTCTTCCCCTGGCAGGAAGCTTAAAAAGGAACTTCAGGGTGGCTCAGTGCTTAAACAATTCAAAGCCTGTTTGCTGAAATGCTCGTGTATGAGTAGGGGATCTTAAACATAAGCACTAATTAATATAAAAATTTGTTCAACATGCTTTCAGTCTGCATACAGACCAGAAACAACCTTGTTTCCGGTGAGGGAAATGCCCTTCCATCAATTCCAGTCCACGTTGGCTTGGACAATGAGGAATGAGTAATCTGCCTTTCAAAGGAGAGAGCAAGCAATGGGCTCATTCCTATGTATTTTAGTGTTACCTCGCCACCAGAAGCTGCATATCATTTAGCCAGAAAAGCTCCAAATGGCACCATTAAATTGGACTGTGCTTTGTGGGCTGGGGGGCTGATTTCTTTGAAAATATCAGCAAATGTATTCAATTCCTCCAGTGTAAATCAGGTTTAGTATCATTGAAATTACTAAAGAGAGTAAAACTAGGAAAAAGAATCAGTCTCTTTGTGTGGAATGGTGAATTACATCCAGACCATGTTTAAAAATGAGGTCAAGTGATTAGGCCAAAAACAGGATATGAAAATAAAATTGAAGTCTGTCTTTATTAACCATGACCTCAGTAGTCCACAGGTTTTTGGCTCATTGATTTCTAATGTTAATGTGGTTTAAACCTCTTACTAAGCTCTGAAGAATGTTCTTTCAACAGAATCATATCTATTAAATGAGTCATTTGCTCTTTAAAACTAGATAGCTTCACAGCACAGCATGCGGTAAGCCTCCTAACGTCTAGCCAATTGTCCGGCAAGATTGTTGGTATTTATACAGAGAAACTTTAAAGGGATGCTTACAGGAGAGTTTCATCATCTGTAAATAGCCTTATTAAGGTTCATGCATAAAATCCTCTTGGATTCTTGAAGTGTGAATTCTTGCTAAGACTGTGTTGGTACCGTCCTTCCCAGTCTGTCCTAGTTTGTTATTGCAGAGCAACCCGGAGTTGTTCAGCTGCTGCTTTTTTTTTTGTAAAAACCAAACATGAAATAGAAGAGACTTTGAAAGAAACCTAAGGAGAGAAAGTGAAATCAATCTTCAGACTAGCACGGATGAGCACCCTTTTTAAATGTTTTTATAACGTCACAGAGATGCTTTAATAATCCTCTTACAGAGAAAAAGAGAGAAATAACTAGGCTTGCATATTTAACAGGCCAGTGTATAATTCCCGAATGCACCACAGGTTCTCTGTCAAGCCATGCAGACAGCAAACCACACTGCAGTGAATGGCTAACAATATGGTAATAATGACTTGTCCACATGTTTTACGAGAAATGTTACAAATTCCCTCCATAAAAATCACTATTTTTCAACTCTAGGAAAGTTCTCAGAAATACCCGAGCTTTAAAGCGATGTGGAAATGCTCGCTTACTGTTAATGGCATGAACCCCTTAGTCAGGGTTGTGAATGAGAGTGAGATTGCTAAGCTGTGCTGACAGGAAACCACGGTGCTCAGAGGCATCCGAGGTGCAGACAGACCTGCACCTTTCCCTTGAAGGGACTATGCCTGAAATATCAAAATTCCAATGCCTGATTTGATGAGAATACAGATGAGAGAGCAAGGTAATTGCTGACAGAGATACTCTGATCTTCTGATGGAGACAGATTTTTTTTCTAGTGTTGACGACCAAATCTTTGCCCCCTGCCCATGAGGGCTGGCTTTTTCCTCTTGCTCGTACCATGGAGCTTTGAGCAGCTTCCCGGATTGCATGGTCCCGTTTGACACCCGAGGAAAGTGTCATTTCCCCTGGCTGCCTGCAGGTTATTTGTGGGTCTTTTTGTTAGGAGCAAATCTCCTGTTCCTTTTGGGAGTCTCCAGCCAGTCTGCAGCCTCCCTGCTCTCTCTTCCCCCCTTCCTCCAGTGGCTTTCACCTGCCCCATGTGCCGCAGCAAGCTGCTTGCTTGCATGCCGGAGAAAAGCAGCCTGCCTTTCTGCTGTCCTCCTGTAGCCTTTTCAACTGTCCATAACACACAACATGCATGCAGTAAACAGTGAACAAACAAATACAAGAGATGATACTATCTATCCTTCCCACTTTCCTAAGTGTTTCTGAAACATTTGCTCGTGGTCATATAATGATAACTCTGGAAAATCCGGTGGTACCAGTACTGAGCACAAACTGTGGATTGCAGCTGGAAATGCAGGAAATAAAGTGGGTTTGAAAAAATGTAAACAGCTTAGTCCCATTAAAGTCATCTACAGGGAGAAGCAGCACAAGAAACTTCAGATATTTTGAGGAAAAACTATATTCCTCGGCCAGCTGGTCTTCACTGGCTAAATAGGTTTCTTCTTTTCTTTTTTTTCATGGGGTTTTGTTTTTTAACAAACTATCACAGAAGCCCTGAGACGATTCAAAACTTGATTGTAGAACTTTACCTAGTGGCCAACAAATAAGTTCAGGGTTCCTAGGTTATTTTGGAAGTAACCATAGGAGTTACATTCAATGTGCATGAAGTATCTTTTCTGACGTCCAAAGCAGTCAACTGTACAGCTGAAGAGCCATCCCCAATATGTATAAGGAGTTGTATTGTCTAAAAAAGCCCTCTTCTATGAACCTTGTATGTCTGGGGCTTTATATTCCAACTCCAAGCAGGAAATATGGAGAACTCCAATTTTTAATGAGGCTGCTTTTTGTTCTCTTCAAATTATCTGATGACCTTAAACTTGCTAAGGCAACATTGCCAGAAAAGTAAATGCTCTCTTTCATCTCTAAGTGCATTTTCTTCATTTGGCCTGTATGGATTTGCAGGGTCCAGAGTCCATTTTTCATACATCCATAGATTTTTTTTCCGCCCCTGTGAACAACCACATTTCCTTTTGAGGTTGTTTCAGTTCCTGTCAATTAACAGGGCTTATAGTTTGTGACAGAAATGTTGGCTGGAAGGAATGTCTGGAGGTCATCCTGTCCAACCTCCTGAACTAGCACCGCCACTACACCAGGTTAGGTATGGCTTTGTCTAGCCAAGTCTTATAAACCTCCAAGGACAGCAATTCCACAACCTCCCTGGGTACCCCATATTATCCCCCAGGAAAGTTTTTTTTCCTAGTGTCCACCCAAGCCACAATCTGTGGTTGTTGCCCCTTGTTATTGTCTGGCAGTACCAAGATTTTGGCTGTTTCATGTGTATAAATACCCTACAAATAGTTGTAGACTACTATTAAATCATCCCTTAGTCTCTTCTTTATCAGATTAAACAACACTAAACAAGCCAAATTCTCTCAGCTGCCCCTTTTTGGCCATATACTTAAGACCCCTGACCATCTTAGCAGTGTTCTGCTGCTCTCTCTCTAGTTTATTACCATCCATCTCATACTGGGAGTCCAAAACGGAACACAATATTCCAGCTGAAGCCTTACCAGTACAGTTAATTACCCCATACATCCAGGGGCATGCAGCGTAACTGTAGTTTCTGCCACTTCCCTTCCTTTTCCCACCAACCCCAACACTCTTTGGAGATGCAGCAATGTTTTTTTCTTTTTGTTACATCTGGGATTTTGTCTGGCTATGGTTTGAGGACAGGAGATGCTTTGCTATTTATGTCATCCGTGGAGGTGGCGACAAGGGTAAAGACATCTGCAGATGCACACATGGTCCTGATAGATGCAGTCAAAAGTGTTGGTGTTGGGCAGAAGCTGAAGTAAAAAACACATACGTACACCTTCTGTGAGATCCACATTAGCTGAAACTCCCCAGAGGAGTGTGGTTACTGAAAGGAAAATAACCTTCTTTAGTTTAAGACCGTTTTCAAACACGCTGTTGCTATTTGCTGCAAATCCAAGAAGGGTGCTGGGTAGCAATCCCCTCACTTGTCTTTCTACTATAGATTCCCAAGGAAGATCTGTCCAGATGAAGCCTCCTACGTCTGAACTCATCATGTACATTTTCTTAATAGCTGGAGAAGGAAAACAAGGGCTTGCAGAGGGTGGTTCAGCTGAACGATACCATGGAGCTTCTCTGAAGCAAGTCACCCACTGACAGGCCCTCTTTCTCTCTCTCTAACATGAGAGGAGGACCAAAAAAGGAGCTCAGGTGTGGAGTTCTGCAGTATAGTCTGTTTTCCAGAGTTTTTGTTGTTCATTGCTTTTGTTGCCTCTAATGTTTAGATGAATGTTTATGAACATCTTGAACAAAATGAGAAACACCCTGACCTGCTTTAGCTAGCAAGCAAGATCGGAGTTCGGATTATTTGAAGTCAGCCCTGGTTTGTGTTCTACACAAGGTGTTATCCCTCAAAGGTGATTTTTCATTTTGAATAAATGAGAACAGGAGATGTGAGATGTACTCACCTAACTTATTTTGGCTGAGACAAGTTAGAAGGGTTGTTGGATGCCTCAGTAAATGATACATGATCACCTGGAAACAGATTTTTGTGAGCCAGAATTTCTATCCTTTTTGTACAGGTTATTATGAGGAGCAGAGTTCAGCTGGCTTCAAGCTGGTGTTAAAGTAGAATCTAGTAGAGGCTCTAATAGAGTATCTAATAAACAAAGAGACTTTGAGCCTGCTCTACCAGTGTGTTATTCTAGTTTACTTCTAGAGTAACTCAATTCACTTAATGTTATTATACTTTATATTAGCTTCAAACTAGAGCTGCTCATTGTTGAATCAAGTCCTGTGCTTTGACCAAGATGATACAGAGAACTGTGTTTTTAAAAGTGCTGAAGTCTTTGTTTGTTTGTTTTGGAAGATGTTAAAACATGTTAAAGAAAATTAGTTCTAGGCTGAATATTTGTATGACAAGTTCTGCCTACAGCAAATCTCTATGACTGAGCTGCAGATCTCTCAAAATAAGATTTAAAATTGGAATGTTTATGCAAGTCTTAACACTTGTGGTACCAGTGCATGTTGCCATAATAATAAGTGGAATAACAGAGTGTTGTCACATTGCATTGAAATTCTGACCTCTCATCTTGTGAGACAAATTGATCCTCAAACATTAAGGCCATAAAGGATTATCTGAATAGAAATACTTTCTGGATACTTGTAATGAAACTCAGTGTGCTACATGATTCAAGTAACCAACAAATGAATTCATTATTATGATCAGTTTGTAAATGACATTAGCAGCAAAGCAGAAGCATCATCAAACAAAAAAGTAGGCAAGAACAGGGATTTTTTCCTATGCCTTTGTCTTAGACTCCACAGATGAAAGTTTCTAAAGAGCAAAAATACACAAAACCCAGTAACTGTGTGTGGGAATTGACTCCTGCGGTTCCAGAGGTTGTTCTTTCTAACGCACAGCAATGTGAAACAGTGAAACATTTCTGGGTTTGCCTTCTCCAAAGGGGGCCATCAGTGGCCAAATATAGCAATTGTAGAAAATATGTTAAGGGGAGTTGTGGTTTCTCTGTTACTGCAAGGGGAGCCGGTGCTCAGAGCCCCTCCAGCGGCACCGCCGGCTGCGTGGGAGGCAGGGGAGAATGGGGGCGACTGAGATACGTCAGTACATTTATACCTCTGTGGCACCAACATACTGAATCACCTCTGGATCTTTTTCATACTCTTTTGATCATGCTACTGGAGTTGTTTGGATCATTCTTCAAGGTAATGGAAATTATGCTGGGGAACAGAGCCAGGATCCCAAGAGCCAGAGTAGTTGAAGGAGCAATAGCTCTGCTTGCCTCTCCCTCTTCATGCTCTGGGCTCCCTTGCTGCAGCCTGGGATATGTGCCATAGATTTGAATCCCAGGAGGCTGGAGTGCCTTAGCCACGGATCTGCAGAGAGGTTGAAGGCTCCTCCCCCTCTCCCGTTCATACCTATGGAAGAATTTGGCTAGGAATGTCGTTATTTTGACTTACCAACGCAGGGCTTTGCTTGGGGCAGGCCACGCTGCTGCACTGGCTGAGTTTAATCTCCTTTCTTCAGAGCCTGGAGAGAACTATGTGCCTCTATTCCCTAAATAGAAACAGGCGTTGAAAGGCACTGCCTTCAATCTGGCAGGAGAGATCATCATGTCTTTGATGTAAACTGGTGCTGTAGCAGGAAAACCAGCCCAGCTCTGTGGAGCCTGGAGTTCTGTCACTCTCTCCAGAAACCAGCGGGCAGAGCATCTTTGTCTTTGCTGACAGAGCCCCTTATCCCAGGGGTGAATGTACTGGTGCCAGGCACTGGCTTCARGGGTACAAATGACCCATAATCCAACAGTGATTTTGGGAACAGCGTGTGTGATATTCCCTGTGAAGAGACCATATTTGTTTCTCCAAAATGAGTTGCTTTTTGCAAGACTACCCTTAGCCTGTAAGTATTCCTTCTTTTACGTGTATTTCTCCAGTAGCTTACCCAGGGCAGGGTTTAGGAACAGTGATGTTATGAGATAGTGCAACAGTTTATATGTCAAACCTCGCAGGAGAATCTCCTTTTGGGGCTATTTCAGATCATTTGGCCTTCCTTCCGTGTGCTCCACAGACTCAGAGATCAAGGTTTCAGTGCCTAGATCTGATAACCAATGTAGAGAAGGTAATCTTGTATTAGGTGAATGTCTTAGGGAAAATCTTACATCATTTTAAACAACCACAACTCAACGAGCTTCTAAAAAGAACTGGGGTTTCTGTTGCTCTCTGTTTTCTCCGATAACGTCCAAGGCAGAGTTGGGAGTTTCAAAACTAGAGGAGTCTTTCTTTGCTTGTTCTGCTCGTCACTCCACAGAAAAACCTTCACCTTTTGTCCTTACCCCTCAAATGAAATCCCAGCGCTCTCGGTCAGGTGATCTACTTTGATTTGCTTGCAAAGTGAAATCAATAATCTCATTTAAAAAACTTGCTGAAGGCAGGGAATCTCCCTCGTATTGGACATGCTATCAGAGAAGAATCTGCACCATTCTGGGTGCAACCTGACCTCCAGCCTGCAAGGATAAGTAGCCTGAGAAAGCATGAGGGATTTAGTAGCAAAATCAAATGAGTGGAGAGATTGTGATAAGAACTATGGAAGGTTACCAAGGAGTTATTAGGATTATACCACGTTTCAGTTTTTTGGTCACACACTTTTTCCACAGATTTTCTAAATAATTGTGTTTGAGCCAATATACACAGTATGATGTAAGATATATAGGTGAATATGTTGACACACCGGCAGTGTAAGTAGCAGAAGACATGCTGTTTCTATTGCTTGCCTCATTATACACAGATGACAGTCAAAGTCACAGTGTCTCTGTGAAATCATGAGTTTCTTTGATTATCACTGAGAAAATGTCCATTTCCCTGTTTCAGAAGGCTGTTTCAGGCACTGCTGCAGAAGAAAAACAAACCAGCTGAAGCCTGAATGCTATATTTTGGGTTCCCAATCAGAAAAAGTCCAGATTTTGTTGTTAAGTACAAATACACACTGCTAGACTCATGGCAGAGGAGACCTGTTTTCAGAATGGGAAGCCATGCTGTCCCTGACTTCCAGTCTATATCTGGTTCTTACCCTTTAGGGAAGGAATACAAGAGTTTTCCAAGACTAGGTTTGGGACCAGACATGTATGTTTTATAATAATCCCTAACCATATATCAAATGTCCTTTTAGATTTAAAGAGTGCAGGATTTCATAGAGTGACTTCATTTCCTGAGGCCTTAAAAAATGCTCATCCATAGTCTTGGAGTAAGTGGCACCRCTGCTGAGGGAAAAGGGACACTCGAAGATGAAGGAGAGTGCAAATTGAAAAAACCCTGCTCCATGAACCTGTAAATGATCAGACAGATTTACTGAGGTGCAATCTCCACCTCTCCCATTAATATCTTGTGGGAGGGTGCAGAGTCCCATGCACTTCCAATGCTGCGATTGCAGCCATGCAGCCTGAGTGGCCCCAGGCGAGTAGCTTCATCACATGTCAGCTACCAGATCTGAGGAGCCCCGTGCTGATCCTGAGGATTCATGGGAAGCCACGTAGCACTTGTTACAGCAGGAGCATTTGAACTCTGTGGTCCTCCTTGCCTAACCCCCACTGAGTGTAGTGGAGTTGGGTACCTCCCTGCTTGCTGTGACTTTGAGGTCCTTCACATACCACATCAGTTCTTGAGATATGGGGTCAAGCTGGCAACTGATGTAAACCAGTAGAGCCACTGATGGGCAATGATAGCAGATTCCTCAGCACAGAGTCATGATTACATGTCCTTTGGATGTTCTGCAATGCAAACACTCTGCCTCCGCTTTGCCTGTCTGAAGGGTGCTCATCTGTTTTTTTGCTGAGCTGATATTGTGCTTGCTAATGACTTGGATGAAGTCTGTTCTTAGGTCAGGGATTGAAGACACTAAAGGGTATTTTGTGAAGACCCCAGTGGTTGGCAGGGAATGTGGGTTACCCCACCCATGGCTGCAAACAACGTGAGACCCTCTGATGTTGCCATCATCCAGGGGAAATTAGAAAGCTACAGACTGAAGCAAATAGGGAGAGCAAAGCATGATTTCATTACCTTGAGCATGTTTTTTCTCAGTGTTGTTCAGGGATGAGCAAAGTTTGGATATCCGGCACATAAAGAGAAGTGAGAAAAAAATATGAAGAATCCCTAGAAATGTGGTGAGACTGTGATCTCCCCGTGGGGAATGAGCAGGAATGATATTTTTCTGGCAGGAATGGCATTTTCCTACCACTTAAGTAGAACTGCTGCAGTGAAGACTCCTGACCTGGCTGCTCACACTGCAGGCCACTGACTTCATTTCAGACACCAGCAAGAGTTGTGCATGTATGGGAAGGTCAGGGGAGCTTCAAAGGCAGTTGGCTGTAAACATCTAGAGCTTTTTAAAAAATAGAAGGTGCGGGCTAGGGGGACGTGAGTGCAGCTACAGCAACAGGGAGGCGATGGAGAGCATGGGAGTGACAGGCTCTGTTCAGTTATTCCTCCTGGAGGTCTGGGCTGATGTGTTTTTACATCTGCTGGTGGTCCCATGTGGCTTCCCATCCCAGATGGAGCAGGCTGTTACACCTCCCAAGAATGTCCAACATGCAGATTGTCATGGCCAGATGTGACTCAAACACCATCACTATACATGAAGGCATACCAATTTTTGTTTTAAGAATGAAAAACCAGTGACACAACTCATTAATGTCAGACATCTGACTTGTTTCTGGAGGTATACCTCTTTCCTCAGCAGCTGATTTCTGCTGCTTCATGCTGCAGACAGCTGGGGTAGCAATGGTCTTAAAATGAGTGTTGTCTCAGTGTTTTCTCTGCTTGTGTCAGAGCCCTGGACAGCCAGACCTGGGAGAGGGAATTGGGTTAAATTGAGCAGAAGATGGGGAGACCGTCCTGGAAGCCAGAGTCACTGCCATCCCCACCATATATTCTGCTGACAGCCTGCTCCAAGTTCGGTCCTTAGGGCTCTCTCTTGACCCTGGAGAAGCCTTGAGTCAGATTTGGGCAGTTCCATTGGTCTAAGTATGTCATTAAGTCTCAATCTGTTAGCAGGTTCAATGGCACTTTGATACGAATTGGAGCCAGGGAAATATTAAATTGAAATCTGTTTATTTCTCTTCCACACTGATAAAAGATGAACGATGCATAAAACTTTGTTCCCTCTCTAGCGCAGGAAGTGAACAACAAACTCAATTTCACCCAAGAGCAGCCAAGAAAAAGGAGYTGAATTTGTCTTTGAAGCCTAAGCATTGATCATAAAATATATGATATTATTACAGTGTGTGCTTCCTCCAGGTGCATGGAGGGAGTCTCTGTAGCCACAACGTAAGAGACGTCCTGTTGTTTCTTGGTTATTTCATGTTGTACAAGGCAACTACTCCTATTTATAACGCGTGAAATGTTCAGCCGCTGGAGTTTTCTGCCTGGCTGATTCTGCCTTAATTTACAATGAACATTAGTCTTGTGATTTACAGACTGCCAGATTCCCTGAGTAGGATAACTCCCTTGAAGAAAGCTTCTCACCCACAGGATGGCTCAGACAGAGAGTTTCGCTTGCCTCTGCCAGCTCCAGCCTGGGATCTTGCAAGAAGAAAAGGGCAGGCAGGCAGGATGTGGCAGGTGAAGCAGCAGTCTTGGCACAGCAGACGGCATTTGCTTTGGGTGAAAGGTCTAACATGGGTTCACTCCTCCTCTCTCTTGCTCTCTTACTTCCAGGTGCCTGCCTTGAACACATGGGTTCTGGCCAGCCCCAAAGTGAAATTGCAGGTCTGTATTTATGTCTTCTGAAACTTTTGTGTGGGAGAATTCATCAAATGGTTTGCACTTTTATAGCTCAAGGGCTTGTGCCTGCTCCTCTTAGGAGCCAAGGTGGAATGTCTCTGTTTGGGAGCCTGGATCTAAGGTCACTCACAGTCAGGCATTACCATTGATTTACACAGGGGTATAAAAGCACAGTCAGATGCCAGATCCCACAGCCTGCAAATCCTTGGGAACTAGTTCTCCTGTTTGGTTACCTGGTGTGATGTCAGCTTTGTGCTTTGAGGAGGCAATGGCTCCAGAGGAGCACCGCTCAAAGGAACTCCATCTTCAGTGAGCAATTTGGCAGGCACAACGACTTTGATGACTTCACATTGTGTTCAGAAAGACAGTAACTACTTCTGGCTTAAGAATAAAGTAAAGGACAGGGAAAGAGGAGGATTCTGGGGTTTGGTTGTACCTTACATGCTTACAGTAGCAGTCCTCCCTCCTCCTCCCTGCCCCACTCCCTGCACTCCTCCCTGAGCTGCAGGGAGCGAAGAAAGCAGCAGGTTTTTTGGTAGCCTAGATGTGGTGAGGCAGTATGTTGTCATACTCCAATTAGGTATTTAGAAATGTCTCTAAAAGGTATTAATATCACAACTGATGCTAGCGGGCACTTTTGTTGTCAGTGTTGAAAGAGAGGCAAAAGGCTGAGTTACAGACGGAAGACTCAACCCAAATGTGCTTCGTCCAGTTCAGACGTGAAATGTGATCGTTGCACGGAGAGTGGGAACTCATACTCTGGCTGCTCAAGCGCCACATGTCCTGTGTGACTGTGCACAGTGCTGCTGTGTCAGGGCTGGCAGTGGGGATGCTCTCACAAGCTCCAAATCCATGTCAGGAAAACAAAACAAAAGTGAAGACTGCTGGTGTGTTTACCAGCATAAATTCCCATAGCACTGGGAACCAGAGGCTCTGATCAGGTGTTTATGATGGTTCATTGTAAGTGCATGTAAAGAGGTGAACATCACATGTTTCAAGAGAGRTTTTCTGGAGTAGCTTCTCTTACTAATCTAGCTGGATGCAATCAGCTCATGAGAATTTCTTCCAGAGAAAATAGCCAGGGCTATGGCAGATGCCTGGGCTTCATGGGACTACTTTGTGGATGAAAAGGCCTTGCCGTTTGAACACTTCAGGAAACTATCTCACTTCCTCCTGGAAATTTTCAAAGACTGAAGGGCAGTTATATTATTTTGGCCACCTTATGTGTCCTCCATTTCCAGGTGTTTGAGCATCTCATGAGACTCAGCTGTACCGTCTGCCCAGCTCCCTGTTGGGAAAAAATTGTTCATGATGGTCTTTTGCCAGATTCCTAAGAGCTTGGGGTTTGATAAAACACGATTATAGTCCTGGATGCTGATCAGGTGAGGGGCTAAAATGCAAGGACACCAAAACGGGAGGTGGAAAAAATGAGAATATTCTCACTGCTGTGTTATTCAAATCAGGCCAAAAATGCTGTGAATCTTGGAGGAAATTCTGTTTACAGCAGTTTTCCTAAACCAAGGTGGTGGGCATACCTCGAAAGGATTTAGTGGCAAACCTTTAGAAATTTCATCCATCTCTTTAGCTTGTGCTTTAACTGTGTTTTCATTGTCTGGGCAAGTTTTCACATCACAGAAATAGAACTTATTAGAGTAACTGGCTCATCCATGTGATCCTGTAACTTTAYTGAATCATCTCTTGTCACTGGATTAGGCTTTGATAAACATAAGAAATATGCTGTTTTATAGGAGGAGCCCAAAGACACCTCTCACACTGCCTATTGCTAGGAGAATTTTTCTCCAAGTGTCAATTATGAAATTATTTTCATTAGTGTAAGAATGTCTTGATTAAAAAACTGTTTTCAAACAGGGCTCTTGTCCTGGCTGAGGTAGCATCAAATGAACAGATCTATGCTGAGCGCCCTCTTTCTAGCCTGTATGTATAAAGTATCCAGAAGTTTGAAACAAAACAATCAGCCACACACACAAGCCTGTTGTGGTGAACTTCAGCCAGGCCATTAACATAACAAAGAAAATATGTGCTTATTCAGATTCTATTCATGATCCATATTTCATAACTTCTAAAGAAGGAATTGCTTGGATAATGGCAGTAATAATACATTAGTAAAGTTACTTGTTGTAATCTTCAATGCGATCTGACAACTACAGAAAAATACAGCATGCTGTTGAGTATCTGAAAGTGTGTGTATGTATGTGTTGGAGGGGGTTATGCAGAAAGGTGTATCTGCCACAAACATCATAGGAATCCTTGCTAAAAATACAGTTAAGTGCTTATTGATGTATATTGATGTACAGTTCACAAGAATATTTTTCCTTTTTTTTCTTCTTTTTCTTCTTTTTTCTTTTTTGGTCTTCTCCACTGCCAGCCTGAAGAGCTCCTCTCCAGTTTCCTCGTTCAGCACTGTGGACTCTGTCCTCAGACGTCTCTGCAACAGCAAAAGCCCTGTGGACCACGAGGGTTTTGCCACCGCTCACGTGGGAGTACTGCCTGTTCGGGGTTTGCGTGACATAGCTGCCCGGCAATTAGTGCACAGCTATGGAAGTAACTCAAAAGAAGGCTATTGAAAAGAGCCAGTGGGCTGCAATAAAAAGATTCAAATCTACATGACAATGCCCTGGAATAATGTCTGTATTCCAGCAAAGACAACACGTTCACTAGCTTGACTTTCATTTCTTTAAAAATAAATATCCAAGTAAATTTTCACTGGCAGGTTTTCATATCATTCTCCTGTCTGGTACTGGAAACACAGAAACTCAAATAAAGCAAGAGCTTTGTGAGGTGCTTTCCCTTTCAGTTTCCTAAGTTTTGTTTTAAATAGTACAGCCTCAGGGTTGCTGATATCTACCTGTATAGTTGGGCTGCTGCATGCTTTCCTGTACAAGAGATGATTATTTTTTTTACCGATATTTTTTCTGTCATTGCCAATAGCAGATGGTTAGAATTTGGCATCTGGAGAGACGTTGATCTACAGATATACCTTGTCTTCACCCACAAAAATCTGTTTTAGAATTAGCTCACTTATAAACTGCTATGGTTGTTATTTTCCTTCATTAACAGCAGCATCCCAAAATAATAAGCTAACATGGCCATTGCAAGGTGCAGGTTTCAGCACCTGCAGGTACAAGGGGTGGTGAAGGATGGAGAGAGAGCTAAGCCTGCCCACACCTCTCAAACCTTCTAGGCAGCTGGATTTGCTCCCAGTTTGAGCATCTGGGTTGCCTTTCAGAGGTAGCAGCCTTTGCTGCGGTGGGGCATTGCTGTCAGTGTGCTGGTCCGGAGAGCACCACTCTGCCTCCAAATACAGGAGCCCAGCCCCACAGAGGCAGATGGGGGGCATGGGAGGGGAGGCTCACTGCTGTCTAATGGAATAAATTGTTTGAACCCTCTTCTGCTTAAAAATGTAGAAAACTGCATGTTTAATCTAATAGTGTTCCCAGAAGAAAGGACTGGCCAGTTTTGGTCACTTCTACCCTGTTGGACATGTGGGTGTGTTGTGGTCTGGTCACACATGGTTTTGTCCCAGGACCATTGCCTCCCCAGTGCAGTGCCTGGCCAGGTAGAAGTGCAGAAATAACATAGCTAAGGACAGGCTCTGTATTTTCATAGAATCATAGAATCATTAAGGTTGGAAAAGACCTCTAAGATCATCAAGTCCAACCGTCAACCCAACACCACCATGCCCACTAAACCATGTCCCTAAGTGCCTCATCTACACGTCTTTTAAATACCTCCAGGGATGGTGACTCCACCACTTCCCTGGGCAGCCTGTTCCAATGTTTAACCACTCTTTCAGTAAAGACATTTTTCCTAATGTCCAATCTAAACCTCCCCTGGCGCAACTTGAGGCCATTTCCTCTCGTCCTATCGCTAGTTGCTTGGCAGAAGAGACCAACACCCACCTCGCTGCAACCTCCTTTCAGGTAGTTGTAGAGGGCGATAAGGTCTCCCCTGAGCCTCCTCTTCTCCAGACTAAACAGTCCCAGTTCCCTCAGCCGTTCCTCATAAGACTTGYTCTCCAGACCCTTCACCAGCTTTGTTGCCCTCCTCTGGACACGCTCCAGCACCTCAATGTCCTTCTTGTAGTGAGGGGCCCAAAACTGAACACAGTATTCAAGGTGGGGCCTCACCAGTRCCGAGTACAGGGGCACAATCACCTCCCTASTCCTGCTGGCCACACTATTTCTGATACAGGCCAGGATGCCRTTGGCCTTCTTGGCCACCTGGGCACACTGCCGGCTCATATTCAGCCGGCTGTCAACCAGCACCCCCAGGTCCTTTTCCGACAGGCAGCTTTCCAGCCACTCTTCCCCCAGCCTGTAGCGTTGCATGGGGTTGTTGTGGCCRAAGTGCAGGACCCGGCACTTGGCCTTGTTGAACCTCATGCAGTTGGCCTCRGCCCATCGATCCAGCCTGTCCAGGTCCCTCTGCAGAGCCTTCCTACCCTTGAGCAGATCGACACTGCCGGCCAGCTTGGTGTCGTCTGCAAACTTCCTGAGGGAGCACTCAATCCCCTCGTCCAGATCGTTAATAAAGATATTGAACAAGACCGGCCCCAAAACAGAGCCCTGGGGAACACCGCTCGTGACCGGCCGCCAAATGGACTTCGCTCCATTCACCACAACTCTCTGGGCCCGGCCGCCCAGCCAGTTTTTAACCCAGCGCAGAGTACACCTGTCTAGGCCATGAGCCGCCAGCTTCTCTAGGAGGATGCTGTGGGAGACAGTGTCGAAGGCTTTACTAAAGTCCAGGTAGACCACATCCACAGCCTTTCCCTCATCCACTAGGCGGGTCACCTGGTCTTGTTTTAACTTTTAATGACTTTGCGGTACAACACTAACAATTGTCTTCAACATGGCTTAACAGCATACAGTATGGTAAAGTGGATGAAACAAACAGAATAACCTCAAAAAATAATCCTCTCTCTTCCCAATCAAGTAGCTTCCTACGCAATACCTGAAGAGATACCAGTGAGATAATAGCTATAATCACTGTGAATCCCTTACAGGTACAATTTACCATGCACCTTAATAAATTTAAAGGCCACCTTTTTGTTCTTCCACTGATTCAGAACATTATTTTCTTCATCTACAAGGAGTTATTCACCCTTGTACACTGTGCTGCTTCTCAGGCTGGCCAGGTCCCAGGGACTAGGTCTCTCGCCATGCCAGGAAAAGTCCCCCAGGAAACTCCATCTGTTTTAGCTTGTACAGGATCTTCTCATCGTCCTTTTGTAAGAGAGGGAAGGGTAGAGAGTAGGATTTAGGGTGATGTTTGAAACAGGGGTCAGGGTGGGGTTAGTAGGTATGCAGACTTAGAGAACTTAAAAACACCAGCTTAGAACCTGAAATATCCCAAAATAAAAAGCAAGAGACTGTTTGCAGGGCGCTGCTGGCCATGCTGCTTGTCACACTTCTTTGCCACCTGGTGTAATGGAGACACAAAAATGGGCACGTGGGAAAAAGTATGCCTGGCTAAAGGATCCTTGTTTTATTTTCAGAATGGAAGTGGCGATCCCAACATAAACATGTACCAAGATCAGCTGTGCTAGACTTGGGCTCTGATTCAGTCCTACCCTGGATTACAGAGGCAGAAGACACTGTAGCTATAGATACACTGTAAGGTCTGGCGTTTCTCCTTAGGAGTGACCAGACAACAACCTCTGGTTTTACTGAGGAAAGCCCTAAGTTTCTCTTGCCTCAGGTCTGATGACTTGTGGTCAGTTTAAACCTCTGCTGTGCTTACAGCCTGAGATGATATGGCAGCTTGCCATCTCTTTTCCAAATTTGTACAGGCATCTTCAATTTCTGATGTGTGGTATGACAAGACACATTTATGTATGACGAGGCTTGCAAAGAGGGCAGAGGTACTCCAAGCATTATGCTTGAAGGCATGCCCCATCCACAGCAATTACCTAATTACTGGGGAAATCGCATGTACCAAGTCCATGTAATACACACTGAAAACTCTGGCTGGATTTGAACCATAAATAATATAATCAAGTCTATTTGATAAGGCAGAAACAAAGTCATGAAAAAAATTAAGTCATATATTAAAAATGCTACCGTGGGCATAATAGCCTCATCAGAAAACACTGAGTGCAGATGATAACCATTGTTGCTCTGGAAAGAGCCAACAAATTCCTGTGCACTCAGGGGTTTGATAAAGGGAACTCAAAACTCATAAGGCCAAGTTCTGGGCTGGCTGTTTTGCAGTGAGTCAACAACTTCCTTTTGGTCCTAGCTGCATTTAATGCACAGTAGGTTCAGAAACTCAATTTAGATCCCCCTTCCACTAAATAGTTTGAATTGGGGGTATACATTGCTGGTATTACTCAGTTCCCTGAATATTACAGTTGAGTGAGTGCCTCAGAGCATGAGAAGAATTGCATTCAGAAGCATGTTGTTCCTATCTAAATTAAAACTTATTAAGGAATATTACAACATTCTTCAAGGTAAAGATAAGGGGAAGTATTAAAATGTTTAGTTACTGCAGCCTCAGTTGTGAGGCATCAAGACACAGAAGCAACAAGGTTTTTTTCTATCTTCTAAGAAGCTCCCAGGGTCATCAGTTGCAGAGCTGATCCCCCTGTGCAGGTGGGAGAGGGAACGTTGGACAGAGGAGTGATTGGCTCCACTTTCCTGCTGGTGGAAAGACATCTGGCATCCCTTTGCCAATACAGCAAGAGAAAGAAAGGGCTGGGCACTACTTTTCCAGGAGGTTTTCAAGGCATCCAGCCTGCCTGAGAAAAACAGATCTATGTCTAAATGAAGTATCTCCCCAAAGCAAAGGTCTGGATTGGTTCAACCATTCGCAAAAGGCAAAGCAGCTGGCCATGSACGTATGCAGCAGTCCCTAAACCTGATGCCATCTCTGCGGAGGTCGGCAGTCAACAGGGTGGGGTCAGGTCTTTCTGGTGGTATCTTTCTAGTGGTGTTGGGCAAATACAGCTCTGCATGATGACTAGTGACCAACAAACAATAACCAAGCGTATATTTTTATTGCCTAATTAATTAATTACACGCCTCTCTTTCAGAGGAGCTCTCAGGCTGCGTATGTGAGCAGGCTGGTGTGTGCATTTGAGCTGGCTAAGGTTTGAACTGCGGCAGCTGCAGCAGCGTGCTGATGCCTGCATTACTTTCCTCACATCCCCACATGTATCTTCTCCTGATCCAAGTACTTTAACATTCCAGTGTGCTGCCTTAAAGCCAACCAAAGCTGACACAGCTGAGGAGATGGTTGTGTTTGACCCCACCGGCTGCAGAGCACGCACCAACCCAGGCATGGGGAGGCTTTCATCCCTGTACTCCTGCATTCCTCCTTGCGTGCCCAGGGTGAGGGGCTGGGATAAGAAGCCTTTGCTCATTCAAAACTGATTCAGAGCACAGTGTGGACTGAAAATTAGTTCCTCCAAGTCTCTGATTTCATCCTGGTATAAAACAGATGTATCTTTGCTGAGAAGATGATTGTGGAAATAACAAAATGCTTGTGCTTAATACCTCTATGCTTTGCACTTCATAAGCGCAGGCATAGTAACTGTATATAGTAAAGAGCTGCCATACACAAATATATCAGACCACAATGGTGGTTTTTTTCTCTCTTAACCCTCTGGACTTACCATGATGCTGTCCTTGTCACTTTTTGCTGACAGAAGGAGTCAGAGGTACAGCATCAGAGCCATCAGCTCAGGCTGTGGCTGTACATCTGACAGCAGGCAGCTCGGATCACCATCAGCTCCATCAGGGCACCCGGCACGGCACACATTATACGAATGGGTAGCACAAGTCAACATTTTAAATAGACAAGCAGGAATGAAGCCATAGTCCCTGTCACGGTGGGCAGAAGCTCGTATCCCACCTCGCACTAATTGGCACTTTTGCTTTCRCACTCTCTCTCCTTGGCTCTGCCCCACATCACCACGATAGCGAAGCACTGATTAATGACCCCAGTGGAAGTGCGGGACTCTGCATGATGTGGAGCTGAATGCTTTAGACAGCCCCTGGGTGTCAGAGCTGAGGCATGCTGGAGAGGGTTTTCTGCTGCCCTTGGACCATTGATAAACGACAATGTCATTGAGTCTCTTGAGTGGGATCCCTGTGTGTATTTATGCAAATAAGTTGGTAAGAACTAATAATCAGCCCCTTTTTGGCTTTAGCAATAGAGGAGAGTAGGTGCATTGCATGTGAGGCTGGTACCTGCTGAGACAACTGTCATGTTTTTTGTATTTCTTAGGAATTTTTGACGTCTCCTGCCGATGGTGTTAATAAACCAGAAGGGAATTGCACAGGCAGTGCTGCCAGACGTACGAATGGAGATGTTACTTTAAAGGAAAAACATGTGATGTTGGGATACATTTGCACATTCTGTCAGCCATTTTCCCCACCTTCACATGCAATACTAACCAGGTAAAAGACTACACATGGAGGAAAATAGAAATTGGAAGAGGGGAGAGCAGGGCATCAAGGCAGCTTCTTCTGGTTGGACCATCAGTGTGAAAGGGTAGTGGTCAACAGTTCAAAGTCTAACTGGCAACTTGTGATGAGCAGTCGTCTTCAGGGATTGATACTGGGGCTGATACTGTTTAGCATCATCATCAACAGCCAGGATGATGGGATGGAGTGCACCCTCAACAAATCTGTGGATGACACCAAATGGTGGTGGTGGGGAGTGGTCACCATATTGGACATTGGACAACAGGGCTGCCGTTCAGAGGGACTTCAACAATCTGAGAAAATGGACTGACAAAAACCTTATGAAGACCAACATAGACCTGTATCTGGAATGGAGCAAGCTCATACAACAGCACAGGCTGCGGACCAGCTGCCTCAGGAGCAGCTCTGTGGAAAAGGACTGGGGACCCTGGTGAGCAACAGGCTGAACAGCAGCCAGCAGAACCCCCTGGCAGAGGTGAAGGCTAATCACACTCTGGGCTGCACTAGCAAGAGCATACCAGCAGGTCAGGAGAAGACATTATGCCTCTCTATTTGGCACTTTTGAGGCCACATAAGGAGTAGTGTCCAGTTTTGGACAGAGTGGGACAAGGCCAGCAGACAACTACCAATACAATTAGGGGGCTGGAGCATATAACAGATGAGGAGAGGCTGAAGGCGATGGGCTCGTGCAGCCTGGAGAAGAGCAGGTTAAGGAGGGAAATAATTGCAGGATCCCACTAGCTGATGGGGGGTTATAGAGAAGGGAGAACTGGACTCTTCTCGAAGGTACAGAAAGGACAAGATGCAACCGTCACAAGATACAACAAGGGACATTCGGGTTAGGTATCAGGAAAAAAAATTGCAGTGAAAATGGTTCATCACTGGGACATGTTGCCCCTGAAGGTGGCTGGACCTCCATCTCTGGAGGAGGTGTTCAGAGGTCAACTTGTCAAGGCCCTAAGCAACCTGCTCCCACTTTTAAGTTGGGCCTGCTTTGAGAGGTGGGTTGGACTAGGTGAACTCCAGAGGCTCCTTCTGGGCAAAATTACTCCATGGCTGTGTTGTTTGGACTGTCACTTCCCATTCCACTCGCAGCCTGCATATCTCAGTCTTTTCTCTTCTCCTTCGTCTAGCTCACCCTTCATGTGTCAGGAGTACCTTGGCTTGTATGCCTTGGCCTTGGGATGAAAAAATTTGGTTTAGTCTTCAGTCAGCTCTTCACACTGTTGCACATCTGGTCAGACATTTGTGTGGAGGGGTCATATGGTTTTGTTCATTTGCCACCATTACTGCAAGGATAACTTGAGCTGAGGAGCTGCTTCTGACAGCCGGATTGCAGCCATCGAGGGAAAACTGGTAGTAGTGGGGCAGTTGGATCTTCGAGTTGCTTACAGAAACTGCTGTGAGTTATAAAATGTGATTGATTTCAATCACWCTGTCCCTCAGAAGGCGTCAACTGCTATTCTCAAAGCCCAGATTCTCATTTCAGGTAGATTAATATGCTTTTCTGTCACCTTCAAGATAACATCAATAAACCAGGACCTGGCCATTCTGGCAGAAAAGATAACAAACGTTCCTGCTGTCTTTCCAAACAGGATGTCAGCTACTGTTAAAATTGATATTGTTTTTCTTCAAAATTGCTATTGCCTGTCCTTCTTCAGTCTAATTGTGCTTCCTTCTCTCTCAGCATCTGTACGAACCCTCATCCTCTCTTGGTTGCCAAAGGCACCTCAATGTTACCCACTATGGGATGAAGATGCACATAAATATACACATAAAAGCATGCACAGACAGGGGAATATCATCAGCCAGCCCTCCATAGCTGGCTACCCCAGCTGCTGGGGAGCTCTGAGCCTCAGCGCAGTCGCAAAACCACGGGGCTGTGGGGAAGAAAGCAGTGGCACTTATAGCAGTGTTAAGTTCATCCCAGGCCTCCCCTGAGTGAGCCTCAAGTCTCTCCCAAAAAGGAGAGGTACCGATGTCAGAGGGTCAGGGATGGCAGGCCTGAAATCTGCCACACTGCTCCGGCACAGTGTTACCAGACAGGTGCTGCCATGTCCTCGGGCTCAACCCACCCCAGGAAGCCAACATGGCTCCGCTCACCACCTTCCTCAGGAGCTGCACGCAGCCCACTCAAAATGGTGTTTGTTCAGCTGTAGACGAAGGCTGCAATAATGAATGGTGTGAAGCTCATTAACAGCTTGCGGAGACCTGAACATTTCAAACGCGGTGTTACAGAGGCACCAAGTATCATTTAAACACAGTGTGAAAAACTTTCTGCTCTCCCCAAGCTCTTCCCAAGCCATCCTCCCCTCTCCTTCCTATCGACGTTGCTTCCACAGAGGTACCAGGCACCTTCGAGGTCACTGCTCCTGCTCTCCTCTGGTGCTTTCTGAGCTATTTCTTTGAAGTGAGGTCCAGAGGGACCTCTCCTCCTCGGGCCTGATGGCTGGGCTGTCACTCATACCTTCGCTTTCTTATCTGCCTCTCCTCTGTGAAACAAGACTCTTGTCCCCTAAGAGCTGCCAGGCACGGCTTGTCGCTCTCCTCTGGAAAGCACAGCAGTTGTTTGTGCTCATAAGGAAATGGCACTTCTAATGGCAGCGAAGAAAGTCCTCAGGAAAGGGAAGACACAAAGCACTAATTCAGCAGAGTTCAGGGACATGGGCAGGCTCTCTGCATTTAACCTCCGCACCAGTGGTGAGGAGCAGGTGAGCATCAGCGGGGGCTCTGCAGAGGATCCCCTCATCATTTGAAGGAGCTGCCATTATCTGGAGCTGGAGGTACAGGCCAGCTCCTGGGGCAGAGTTAACACCATCACGGCAAGTAAGGCTCCAGCTCTGCAATCCTTGATATCCTGGGAACAGCAGAAAAAAGGTAAAGCTTTCCCCAGTTACTTTCTTTGAAATCATCAGTAACCGACTGCTCCACCCAAGAAGCTGTTGGTGCAGTTTGCCCTGCTTGTCCCTGGGATGGGGGAGGCCCGCTGGGCACCAGAGGCTGCCTGCTCACAGCTGCAGCCTGCCTGCGTCTGCCTGCTGTGGGGCTAGTGGGGAAACACTGCACCTGCCCTTCCAAACTCTGCCTTTGCCCTGCCATCCTCCCCTCCAGGGACATTCCCACAGCCAGCACTTACCCTGAGCTCTGTTGTGGTGAGCTCGCCTTTCATTTATGGTGTTAAAAGCTTTCTAAATCTTTTTTTTTTCCTTGCAGTTTCCCCTAAGGTGAACACTTCAATTTCAGTCTGAGTCATATCTCCTTACACCACTTGTGCTGACATGCTGAGGTAAGTGGTGTGAAGTACCTGTCTCTGGCTACATGCTGCAGCCCAGCATCCCACAAGCGTGAGAGCCTTCAAAGTGATAAAACAGCCCAGGAGCTGAAGCTTTCCAGTATTTTTAAGACTGAGGTGCGGACAACAGCTCATCATTAGCATTGCAGTCATGGTGCAATGCCACACCGGTTCCCATAATGCCACAGAGCAGGCACTGCTCTCCCACCTTGCTCTTTCTGCCTGACAGTGGGGACATCACTCAGAGGGTTTCCTTTTCTTTTGCAGTAATAGCTGCTGTAACTGCTTCATGGGACTATTGGCAGCCCACAATAAATTATAGCAACCTTCAGGCAGCTGTGACTTATGCCAGGGCATGGCCTTTGTCTGGGCAGCATGGGATCAAGGCTGCACAAGTCAGGTGGCCTCTGCCTGCAGCGTGAACTTTTCTTGCTCTTCTCTATTTCACTGGTTTTGTCGACCCATCAGCTCTTCCTTCCTTGGTTTCCCTTGTTTCAACTTGTCTTTCTTAGTCAAAAGCTTATTTGTTCCCTGCAAAGTCACCCTATAACTGTGTTGCACTTGGGGGTTTGAAGGAGAAGTGCCCTGAGTGCAGCCCCACAGAGGGTGGTGAGACACAGCACCTGCTGCTCCTCCCATTGGAGTGAAAGCCCAAGTATCCTGCACCACCGACCCTTAGGAGGGTGCAGAAGAGGGAAGCTCCCAGTGAAAGAAGTACAGCGAAAAAGAGAGGAGACCATGACACCACCAAGAAAGGCAGGTGGCCTGTTCTGCTTAGGTGTCTACACTCAGCAGCAGTCCAGTGAGAGCAAAACTTGATGTAGCCAAACTGTGCTATAAAGTGAGTATTAGGAGTCCAAAGTCAGGGAGGAACATTGAGGAGCAGCTTTTGCTGCCTTGCCACCTTCCAGGTGACAAGAAATTATTCCATCTGTGTACTCAAAGCCTTGTTTTTCTCATCTCCAGTTTCTGAGCCAGCTCTTCCCAGGAGCACCTCGGTGGTGTGCAGACCAGGAGCTGGTCCACGCTCTGCCTTGTGACAGCTGTGGACTCATGGCGGCTCTTTTCCAGTCCCATGCACAGCCAGTCATCTCTGGCTATAGACTCAGGAGCAGCAATATTGTTACATTAGTTCAATATTATACAGATCAACTCCTTTCCCAAGGTCTTATTTAAAGAAGGATTGAGAAGATTTTCATACTGGCTTGTGTTTGTCACAGCTGATCCCTCACAGTCTGGTGTTTCTCTTGATTTCTTTGCTTTCCTTGTGCAGCTGCCAGGTTTTCTGAGCTACCTCAGAAGCTAATTGGCCTGGATTTTGCCTTGCTCCCCTTAAGTAGACTTACTGATGACTTTCTTCTCCTGTGCATGCCAGTGTGACTGTAATGGCAATGCTAAGCCCACACATGTTGCTCTCTTAAGTTTCTCTGCTGTGTGATGCCATTTTCCCAAGGCAAAGAGGAAGCATTTTGGTCTGTCGCTAACCCAGCAGGTGTCCCGAGGGTTTCTAGTGAGCAGAACAAATAGAAACCTCTTCTCTTTTCCTTGCTATTTATTTGATTTTGCAGTCATTTAACTGTTCTTCCTTATTTTAGAGGAGGTGAAGAAGACAGTCCAATATACAGAGCTTATTTTGTCACTGTATACTCACATCCCCATGAAACTGCTGGCAGTCAGTGAAAAACTGAGTAGAGGTCTCAGAGACATAGCCCATGTTTGATCTTCTTTTACCTACAGAGGCCCTCTTAGCTTCTTGTACTTACTTTCTGAAACTTGTTCTCTCTCCAGCCCACTCAGGGTCATCTAGATGCCCCATACCTGGAAACATTCAAGGTCAGGTTGGACGAGGCTCTGAGCAACCTGATCTAGTTGAAGATGTCCCTGCCCACGGCAGGGGGGTTGGACTAGATGACCTTTAAAGGTCCCTTCGAACCCAAACTATTCTGTGATTCTATGATCTTCATCAAATAGGTTGTCAAAATGGGTGGCATATATTGACTTCTAGAAGTCAATGTCTGTCATTCTCCCATGACTGTTATGGGCGCCCATGCAGACTAGCTAAGACTAAACCTTAAACCCCTAAACCGAGAGAGGTGAATTCCAGACTCGAGTGTTCAAACCTGAGTTCCATGGAACTCCTGGTCCAGGGAGAGGTGGCTATGCTACCTCCAAGGCACGGGGGGAAATACAGGAACAGGCAGAGCTGGTGGGGGACTGGTGCTTTCCCCATCTCTCATCCTTTTGTACCCATTTGGTGATCCTACCACTTCTCCCTTTGCTGTACTACTGAATATGTAGCCTCAGGGGAGCTGTAGCCTAGAAGCCCAATGCTTGGAAACCTTTCAGCCCAAGGGGCCTGTTTTCCTGGCGGGAGTCACATGGTAGAAATCCTTGCTAAACACTTATAACTCCTAGTTCAAAGAGTTATGGGCTGCAGTACAGTGTCCTTCCAGCCTTCAGCAATCTCGCATCTTTCTGTAGCTGGGCACTAGAAAAACTAGATAGTAATTTGATTCTGTGAGGTTTCAGTGGTGTTTTGTCTGAGACCATAAGGAGGAGCCGTCATTATCCAAACAGGAGATTTACCTCCCGTTTATTGAGTTATGCACATCAGATACTTGCTGAGCCACTATTCTGCCTATCAGACACTTGGCCCTGGGCTTGTCCTGGGTCCCTACTCGACTCAGTTCCCACACCCCCGGTGGGGTACTTGGTAGCTCCATGGGGTGCCCAGTGGCTAGCAGTACTTCCCAGGAGCACTGTGCACACGTGGGGCCACGGAGGCGGGTGGCTCCCAGAGTGGGCAAGGCTATAGGTCTGCGGGTGCTGGAAGCCAGATCCCTGCAGCAGGAAGGGCAGTGGCACCGCTGGGGCCATACAGTGGGTGTAAAACATAAATGAAACCTGAATAGTGAAAAATAAATAAGTAAAAAGTGAAACAGAAAGCTCATCCTAAAGAGATGCCATGACACAGCACTGATTTTATTCAGACTTTTGTCTCTTACGCTCTTCTAAGAATTCAATTCCTTTGTCCTTACCCTGCCAGGACTGGAAGAGATGCATTTTCCATGCAGCAGTTCCCGTGAAGTTTGGAAACATACCCTGTTTCCCTGCTCCCTCCTGGCCTCTCAGTGCTTCCCATGGGTCTGATCCTGTGCCATGCTGAGCATCTGGGTGCTCTGGGGGCGAAAGACAGGGTCCTCTCCTGACGTAGCAGCAAGACAATGCAGGAACATTGATGTGTAGCTTTAATGAACAGAGAGACAGAAGTAGCATTTGCTAGAAATAGTCTTGTGACGTAGATTTCTGGTGTATATTTGGCTCATATCTGCTACAATAGTTTAATGGATATTTGCCATTAATATACTTCTGTTAAAAAGAAAAAAAAAARGGAATAAAAGGGGATTATTCTTGGAAGCAAATCTTACAGTTTTCTATGCTTCTCCGCCAGCCACTTTATTTTGGTCCCGCTGAGGCAGTGATCTCACCGAAGCCGTGGTGTTGGCCAAGGGCCAGCTCATGAGGCTGGCTACAGCTGCAGCCTCCCAGAAACAAACACCTTGAGGGAGGTGGGGGGAATGAGCCTGCCCACCTCTCCATGCCGCTATCAAGCTGTGAGTGGGGCAAGAGCCAGGCAAGGCAGCTCTGCCGAGCCCACCACGTATGCTGATGGTGGGACCTGGGGGCAGAGGGGCTGCAGCAGAACTCTCAAGGACACTGTGGCCTGGATATTTTTCCCAGCAAAACCAGTGTCTTTATCAGCAGTCCCACAATGTGCCGTCCAAGAAGCAGAGATATGGTGATGCAGTGAACTCGTGGCATAGTCTGGCTCCTTGCAGCGGCCTGGCTGTCTGTGAAAATCTTGGTGGCAGTATGTAGGCATCAGCCTCACACAGGAGAAGCAATGGATCAGCAGTTTCACTGGACGCCCTGGTTGCACAAGGGGCTATGTAATGGACGTTCCTGTAAACATAGTGTGGTCTGGATCCTGCCATTGCCCTAGCAAAACTGAAAAGAAAAAGAAGAGAGGTGCAAAACCTCATTGCATTGCATTGTGCAAGGCCAACCTTTCTGCAAAGACACAGGAAACCAAAACTCCCTTTTCTCCCTTTGCTCTGGTGTTAAGGGATCCCGCTCCCCCTGCCTGACTTCCATTACTGCCTGCCTCTCCATTGGCCTAAAGCCATAGGGTTTTCCTGGTTAGAAGCGCTGCTGTAATAGTACCTCTGGGAGGAACGGTAAGCACAGCTGGATCCTGCCAGTGTTTTATGCATAAGCATATATACACGTGCACACACACAATTGCCTGGCTGTGTTTGGGGACGCGGTCTCCTGTTGGAGACTTTTTTTGCCATGTTCCTCTTCTCCTCCCCACCCTCTCACATGAGATGTGTCACATATGACAGGACCACCACTTCATTACATGATGATAACTCCTTCACATCCACTCCCCTTCTCCCGTTTCAACTGAACGCTCTCAAAGTACTTAGTCGGGGGAAAAAAAGTCCTTTTTGCGCGAGATGATACACAAATTTCAGCCTGTAACTAAAGGAGTAATTGCACATGTGCCATTTGCACATGACCTAACCCCCTCCCTCTGTTGTCAAAACAGTCTTTGCTGTGTCTGATGTTCTCAGCTGCTGTTTTGTTTCCTTAAAAAATCTGAGCCTGGGCAATGCATTTCAGTCCATTTGGGAGCTGCCAAGGGTCACTTTGAGAAACGCCTGGAAGCTAGTTAGGGGAGGGGGGTTTGCTGCTGTTGTTTAAACATCTCTGGGCCAAGATTTTCAAATCCATTTAGAAACCTAAGTGTTTAGAGCAGGTGCCTAGGGGATTTTCAAGAAAACCTGCAGTTCTTATCTGTAAATCACAACCTTTAAGTATTTCTGAAAATCCGACCCTAGATCGTAGGCTGAATGAAAGCAGAGCCGTCATGAGAGGCATCGGCAGAGCTCTTGGTGATGCCTGGGTGTAGCACCATGAGGCACGCCAGCAAAATTTTTTCCCTGTGGAGTAGCACAGCTGACTTTGCTTTGGCTTGCCAGGACGAAGCACCACACCAAGGCAGGCAGAGAGCGAGGAACTGCGAGGGGAGGGTTTTTTGTTGATAATCTGGAAGGGGGAAAGTGTTCTGGGTCAGATCAGAGCTGTTGCATTCCTTGACAGAAGGCTGGACAGGAAGGGCAACTGGTATTTTTAAAGATAAACAACCAGTTCACCAATTAAGCTGGTGCCTTAGCAGAGCAAGCACAGCTGTCTGTAGGTGGTTGCTTGAGAGCAGCATTGAGATCCCTGCAAGGGGAGGGGGGACCCTTCCTCCCTCTGCTGTTTTCCTGGTCTCGCCATGGAGGGAAGGCAGGTCTCTCCACCTGGCAGTCTTTACCCCTCCCAAATCCACAGCACGGTCACTGTACACCACCCAAAAATTATGGGAGCCTCTCCAATTGCTGGACCTATGCATTGCTACCGAAGCTGTGATGCTTGGCAGTCTCTCTCCCCTCCTGCTTAGTACCTGTGCCTGTACTGCAATATCCCCAAATCCCATCCCACCTGCTCTGTCCCACTGAGGCATAGCTCCTGGTGATGTCTTCCCTTCCTTTCTTTTTAGGGAAGGGTCAGCAGCCCCTTGTGTGTCCCAGCTTACTCTCCTCTTCAGTGCAAAAGCTCTCACGCCCCGGCCCCCTRGGAACTGCAGACGAAATGTAGTTTCCACTTCAGAGCACACACAAGCTCTTGAAAAGCCTCCCTGGTTGTTTGTCTGGGGTTTTGTTTGGAGGGGTCTCTTGGGATGTCGGGGAGCATGGGAGGAAATAATGGCCCCAGGTGTTACATGAAGAGCCCCGAGCCAGGCTGCGCACTCAGGATGCACTCCGCAAAATGGAAAATAATTTGGAAATGATTATCATTCCCAAAGGCCAAAATCCTGGACTCGGCACCCGTGAGCAACCGCCAAGCTGTGCACTGAGGGGAAGGAGTCTTGCTACTGAGTGGAAGAGAAATTGCTTCACCACTGTTAGGTCAGCCTGGGGACGAGGGAGAAAAACAGGTGCCCTATTTAAGCACAGCCAGCAAGATTTTTACATCCTGGAAGGGGAAGCACTGATTCAGATCAGAGCACTGTTATCCAAGCCTGGGCCTCTGAGAGCACCTTGAGGCCGGCAGGTCTCCAGCTGCTTTCTGCAAAGGGATGAGTTGCCTCTGACATCCCTCAGCCACGGGCTTTTCCCTGGTCTGAAGCACAAAGCCGCTGCGAGACACATCCTGCTCTTCTTGCTAAGGAAAGGCAAAATCTCCCTGTGGGCTAGTTGAGAGCAGAGAGGCTTATTCTGAATGTGCTGCCCTGTGCTGGGTGCGTGGGCAGGGGAAGACATGGCTCTCCCTCCCTTAAACTGTTCAGCGCAAAGCGAACAGAGCGTGACATCCCACGCTGCCCGAGCAAGCATCCTGGGGAGCATCTGTCAGGGGATGACTGCCACACGGCATCTTTTTCAGCAAGCAAAGCTAATCCTTGTGCCACCCGCAGCTCTCAGAAGAGCGCTGGCGAGAGGCAAGCTGGGGGAGCGCTCGCCGGCACTCGGCAGGAGTGGGCAGGAGGGCACCCTGCCTGCGGGGAGAAGGGAAGCCCTGAAGCCTGGGAAGGGAAATGGGCTTGTAGAAACACGCTCACACAGGTGGCAGGGAGACATGGTGGGAAAAAATAGGTTGTTGAAAGAGACAGGAGTCAACTCAGCAAACAGCAAGCAGAACAGGACAGAAGAATCCAAAGCCTCTGCTCTCCCCTCCCCTCCCCTCCCCTCCCCTCCCCTCTGCTCCCCTCCCCTCTCCTCTCCTTTCCTCTCCTCCCCTCTCCTCTCACGCTCCTCTCCTCTCCTCTCCTTGGGGTTCAAGCAAGCTGGAGAGGGGTTGCAAAGCACTTGTTGCCCTGGCTTGGATATTTCTGGCATGAGTATTTTCCCATTGCTGGTGTCCTGTTAGCTGACCGAGGGGAGGGAAGTGGGAACGCAGCCCCCTTGAACAGCACGGGCCCTTTTGTGTACCTGGCTGCTGCGCATGACAGCCCATTTAGTGCATGAAGGCAGATAGGCTGCAGGAAACTGGGAGAAACAATGAAGTTCTGCTTTGCTGGTGCAACAGCTTGACGAGTGTTGGAGAGGAAATGCTTCGATGACAAGGGCAGGGTGAGCCAGAGGCCAGAGGGCATATTTTTCATGCTGCGAGGGCTTTTTGGTGTCAGCACTGCACTTACACAATAAAGCTCAGCACAGGGCAGTGCTTGGTTGGTAGGGTCAGTGCCTCTTGGTGGGGGGGCAGGGGGTTTCCCAGTTTGAGAACCAGGGAAGACTACAGGAGAAAAAGCCTTAGGATTTGTCCCTGAGAAGGGACAAGCAGCCCCTGTGAGAGGTGGCAATGCTGCCTCCTTGTGCAAATCTGAGCTGGAGACAGCATAGCCCCAGAAGTCCAGAGACTTTCCAGCAGAGGAAAGAAGGCACTGCTGAAGCCCCATTGCAAGTCTGGAGCTGCATTCAGCGCCTGTCTGAAAATCTGACTCATGCTGAGGCATTTCAGGGGGAACTAAATGCTTTAGAAACTAGCCTGAATTACAAGTGCCCATCTCCTTCAGCTCTGCCCCTACCGAGCCTTTAACTTCCCCACCCAGCTCAGGGTGGTATTATAAGGGTGAAATCGTTGACATTTATGAAGTGCTTTGAAGATAAAAAGAGATGTTAAGTTTTACTGGGCCAAGATCTGAGGCCCACATTTAATCTTCCTCGAGCTGTCAGACACAAATCTCACACCAGGAGTTTACTGCATGCTGCTTGTAAGCAGCGCAAGGAGCTGCCCCCCGTTCCCATGCCCACCCCCCTGCTGCAGCCCCGTGCCCTGTCAGCTCTCCCATCACAACTCTTTCCCGAGCTGGCTGTAAGCCAGAGTGCTGAGATGATCTGAGTTACAACATTGCAGAACTGCAGCCTCATTAAAACAAAGAGGGAAAACAGGAGACGAAGAGGGAGCCACACAAGAGACAGGGTTTGTGTACATGTTTGTATTACCCCAGTCATTTAGGATACACATTGAAGTAGCCTCTGAAACTTGTTTTTGGCTGGGGCTCCAGTTGTGCTCAGAGCTGTATCAACACAAGCCATCCCCTGCCCAGTCCCTGCCCTAAAGTGGTAGACGAGGCAAATGATGGATCTGAATACAAGAGGGAGCAGAGGAAAAAAGCACCCATCAACAAGGCAAGCCAGGAGCCTAGAGCACCAGACTCCTTATCGCTGTCAAATTCCCTACAGGCACTGCAAGGAAGAGGAGTTTTAAATTGCTTTTACACACCCCTGCCTGCTTGAGTGCACAGAAAAGACAGAAGTGGCTTCAGAAGCAACTGGCTGGTATTTTGTTCAGTATGTGGCCCCATGCCTTATTTGCAGTTTGCCGTGTAAGTGCTGTTGTCAAGCGGGAGCTATTCATTTCCTCCAGGCTTTTCTATGGGACTCATCACTACGACATGGGAGGACTTCAGACATCAATTAAATTCTTTCCAGAACAACCTTGTGAGACTGAGGAAGAGGAAACGAGGAAAAGCTTTGTGGCTCTGAGGGCTCATCTCTGCTGCAAACCAAGCCCAAATTTCAAGTTAGGTACATGGAAAACAAGAAACTGTGATGACCTTTGGGTTAAGTGACTCACCCAGCTTTGCGCGGGAATCTTGTGGCAAAGGCTGGACTAACATCCAGTGCTCCTGGACAGTATTCAGATCAATTAACCCCCATGAAATTGCTCCTTCTCCTCCTGAAGTCCCTTCCCTCACTCATTCGCTATACAGCTTCTTCACCAAAAGACACTCCCTCTCTACCCAACCATGATGCATCCACAAGGTGTTCATACACTGTGTGCTACAGGGACTAAATAAATGGCTTGAAAGACTGTATGCAATTAATATGCAAAGAAAAAGGAAAAACTGGGTTCACACAGGCATCTTCTAGACTTTGAGTACCTGGAATTTATGCTCCAGATCCCTTTTTCTGCAGAGGGATGTATGTGGGGAACACGTGTGGCCGAGCGTGCAATCTTTTTAGTTTTCCTGCCTTCCCTGCTCCTTCTCCCAAGCAACTCTCCTTGCCCATTTTGCTTGGAGTTGGGCAGCATCCTCCCAGCCTCACGTTGCCTGCACCCAGCGGTGACACCACCGAAGTTTTAGCTATGCCAGCCAGGGATGCCTCCCTGCTCCTGAGGCTAAGTGATACAGCACAGCTTGCATTGCTTGCCAAGGCTTTCTCCTGCCCCTGGGCAGGCTTTGCCTGTGGGGAGCCATCCCTGGCATGTGCCACTGAATCATGCCCAAGCACTGTTGGCCGTGGACCAACACCATGCCAAAAAGCATGCAAATTATTTGTGTGCAGATGATCAAAGCCTGGTGTTTGAGCCCACACCCTGGCCTTGTTTCATATGCCAGCATAAAGGTAGCTGGAGAGGCCAGGAGAGGCAAGCTTCTCATTTCTAGTGACCATGACCCAAAGAAGGATGCTACCAGAGAGGTAAGCGGGGGGTAGGGCTTCTGGAGGGTGAGGGTCATCTGCCACAGCTCGGTCCCCTGTTTCCCCTTGCAGCACCGAGGACGCGTTGAGGTCTGTGAGGCACCGCAGGGTCTCACAAGCTCTTCCAGAGCCTCAGAGGTGCAGAGGCTTTGCACCAAAACCTGCTGTGAAGGAGCTGTGCCCCATCTGCCCTGCTGGGGCCACATGGAGCAGGGCAGGGGACGCAGTGTGGGGCACAATGCTGGCGTAAGGCAGCCAGATGTTGTGGGGGAGGACAGGGCTTACCATTGCCTGCCAAAGCTGCCGTGAGAGCAGACCCACCACCGTGGGAACGTCATGCTCTCCTTGGGCCGGACTCTGCCCACAGCTAACCAAGCAGCTAGCAGTCTTTAATGAGCTTCATCAAACTGACATTATGGTCAAATTGAGGCAGCTTTTTATGGGGATGATAAAATGAAAATTGTCCCTGACAAAAGACAACTCCTGCTGCAGGTTTCAGGCTTTGACTTTGAACTATGCTGCTGTGGGTTCTTTAAACCAAACCAAAAATAGGTAATTTTTTAGCGGAATATTTTTGCTTGCCTATGCTTTTTTGGGTTTTGGGTTTCTTTTCCAAAAACAGATAAGATTTTTTTGCCAAAGCTCTCCCTCACCATGGGGAGGACACAGGGACATGGAAGATTTCAGGACCTAACGGCTTAAAGCCTTTGTCAAAATTATAATCAGCAGACAAAAAGGGCTTATACCAGGAAGCATGAGGCGGTCTCAACAATAAGTGACACTACCAGTTCAGCTTAAAATACATCTAAAATATATTTTATAAGGCCTCATATACTCTGTTAGATTGTGTTTCTACAGTACTAATGTACTTCACCCCTGAGAGAAGTGTGTGGGTTTCTGGCAGGAGAGGAAGCAAGAGCTAGGAGGAAAAGACGTGAAAGAAGAGCTAGACGTCGTCTTGCTTTTCAGTCAGCCAGCTCTCCCTGGTCCCTGCAGCTGCCAAGAACTTTTGTACGACAATAGCAATAACACAAAAACCTGTTAAATATAGATTCAACCGAATTTAAATTGAGGAGAAGCATCAAGGTTTGGTGGATGTGTCTTGAATATGGCATTGTTCTTAATTATTGAGCTCTGCACACCTGCAGCAAATATATTAAAAGAAAAAAAGTTTTCCAGCACGCTGCTGCTCACTAAGTGAAGCGAAGGCATGACAGCTCTGGTTTTGCCTTTACAAACTCAAGACAGTGAAACTTTACCATTCTGTCTCCAGTCTTTTGCTTCCCAAGATGCCAGTTATGGCATAGGTCTCCAACACATTCCAGACTCTTTTGTACTCTGTCTTTAAAAAACCTTTATGAGAAGGGGCACAACAGCTTATCAAGATGCTCGTGAGCTGTGATTGTACAGGCTGAAAACTAGAGCTGAATAGATCTAAGACGAGCCAGACTCTTTGTGTGATTTGGCAAATAGCAGCTACAGACAATACTCAAGGCAGAGCTGTGTGCATACCCTTTCCTGGGGCTTCGCAAAGACCACCACGATGTGCTGAGGAGCTCCGGCAGCGCTGCTGGGTCTCCACACCAGGGGCAGCTTGTGGATGTGCTGGGGGGCAGAGGGATGGAAATCCTCTGCAAGATGGTGTGCCTCCTCTATTCGCCTGAAAGTCACAGCACAAGCTCTTTCCTCCCCCCAGGGATGGGGGGAAGGTGACTATGCTTTTCCCTTGCTTCCATGGCCACATCTCCTGGAGATAACCCTGCTCTCACCTTTGATCTCAGAAGTCCAAATATCTGGTGTGGGAGTGCTCCCCGTGCCACCAAGCTGTGCACTCCTGCAATACCCGGCTGGGGCAGGCAGTACCTTCGGCTGTATCTACACAGACATGGCCACAGTTTAGTGTGCAAATTCCTGAGCCAGGACTAATTTAACTGGCTTTAGCAGTGGTAATTGTGTAGCTGCAGTGGCACAGAGCTTGGTGCTGGCCAGATCAGCCCATAGGGAAGTCTGTTGTGTGACAGCAATGCAGATACACTCTTACTTTAGGAGTAACCCATAAATACTTTCTCACAAAAAAAACCAGAAGTACAATATGCTAAAAAGCAAAGGTTTGCAGTAAGGTGTTCGCTCCAGGAGGCCCCTGAAACAGCTCCAGATAGCATGACAGGCATGTGAACTCGTCACTCCTTCCATTGCCAGGGTTTCTGTGCAGAAAATACATGGAGTAAAAATGGAGAAGAAATGCTCTAAGTAAAAAACCTGATCTGAGAATACCCAGGCCTGAAGCCATATTTAAATGCATGGCTTCCTTCACTGGATGGTGCTAGGCATGGAAAGGCTTGGCTTTGTTTCCCCCCTGTTTTTTTTAGTCTTTGTGGCTGACGGTAACAGCATTGCCTGAGTATTCATAGGAGCATGCACATACCTCAGTACACAGACACTTCCCTTAGAAAAGAGTTCCCTCACCTTAGTTTGCAATGGGGTTTTGGCCACCATGCAAACCACCAGGCACCGTGGTTACTTCTGCAGCTCTCTCATGCTACGGGACTGGGCATAAGCCTTTACTCTGCTGCATGGGAGGAGAAAGCAAGCCCTGCAGGGTGACTTTGCTGGAAGTGCCTGCCTTTCTGATTCCTGCCTCCTGAGGCTACCACACGGGTGGGTTGGGGAGAGCAGTGGCGAGAGGGTGGGGATGTCTTGACTGATGTGTTGACGCTGCCCACAGCAGTCAGCAATGCTGAGCTTGGTAGATGGGCTTAGTAACAGGGCTGAGCAGAAGGGAAAGCTGTCGCCATCTGGCCAAGGACATCTGCAGAGTGGGTCCTCCAGGRATCAGAGGCAACTAGGGAGCAGGCTGTGCCCTGAGGCACTTTCTCAAGCTGAATAGCACTTTATTTGCTCCACAGTCCAGGGGCAATCAGGAGCATTGCTCGTGCCTTGTGGCAGGAAGGAAGAATGAACAAGAACGATGCCTTCAGTGACTGCTTTCAGCCCAGCATCCTGTTTCTATTATATCTGTACAGCAGACTTTTCACCTGTGATTGCCTCTTTTACTTCCATCTGTATGCCAGATCATCTTTTATTTTGTATCCATATGGTGCTAACAATGTGGGATTCATGAGGAGAGCTGACGGGCAATGCAGAGATACAATAACCGCATACAAGTATGTCAYAGTGGCAGCGTGAGGAACTGCAAAGGTCTCTGCTCTGCCAAGTGGGGAACCAGTACAGCAGGACAATTTGGTATTTCCAGGTTATTTACAGGTGGTGCTGCAAAGCTTGTGCTGGGCTGTGTTGTTAACCTGTTCGGATGCACTTAGGGAGAAGAAATATGAAGCCAGAGGCTGGCACAGCTGTCGTTTGTCTGATTTCTGTGTGCTGTTCCTGAAAACAGGGGAACTGAAATTTGTGTTCATGAGTACCCAGTTTATGGTATCTATGCACCTCCAGTGCTGCAAAGCTTCATATATCTACTTCCATCATGGGCACTGAAGGACAATAAAGTGTGCAATGTATAGACTTCTCCACTAGTTAAAAGGAAAGATGGTGATCCCACTGCTCTTCTTTATGATGATCCTGGTCCCTGAGTCCCTTAGGAAAAAACTAGAAGGAAGAAGAAATTGTTTGCAGTTGCCATCACTGAACGCAAAGAGAAGCTGTGGCAGAGAGTGGGCCAGACAAAAGTCACCCAAGACAAAGTGCCACTGCAGCCATCAGTGGAGGAGCTGAACGCTCAGCTTTTGTTTCTTTTCCTGAAGTCAGGAATAAAACCATCTGAAGGAGGGTCCCAGGGTGGCTCTCAGCAGAGAGATCCTCTGAAGAGCAAAGCTATGAACGACAATATCAAACTTGCCCGTGGTCTATTTCGGAGCTGGCTAAATGCTGAAAAAGGTGTGGCAGGTTCAGATCCTTTCCAAACAGTGACCCCTCAATGCCTTCCTTGCCTTCCTCCTTTTCATTCTCTCCTCTCCATCCACCCACATTTCCTGCAGGGCAACACAAGGGGCGCAGAGCGGTGTCACTCCTCTTGAAACCTGGCTACCAAAGGCCATGATTAACCCACAGCCCCGTCCTAGTGGAATATTTGACCTTGTTGATTATTAACAGCATGTTATGCAAGGGATAAAATCCTGTCTCCTGGGACCAAGATCCTATCCTGTGCCTATAAAAGAGCACAGCCAGTGAGGGTGTCTCCCTCCATATGAGCGTGACTTGGCTGACCTATGGATGTTTCTGACGTGCAGCTGGATGATGAGGCAGCCAAACAGCGAGAGTCACCTTCCTTTTGTTTTGCTTCATTTCAGAAAAGAATGAATTGCAAAGATGTACAAAGAGCTTGGAGCTGTTTTTGCACTGACATTTTATTTCGCGAAGCGACATGAAATGAAAGGCTCCTCCCTAGTGCCAGGCCTTTAAAAGCCTTGGGATTGGAAATTTATGTGACTCTCAACCCCTCATGTTGTTACAGACTATGACCCCGGATAGTTTAATAAGGCAGCTCCCCTCTCTGCTCCATCAGAAGGCTGCTCAGGGGAGATGAGGAGGCAGGATTCAGTCCCAAACCTCACATTTGCTGTCAATGGCAGTGGCAGGCAGCTGGGGCCGCTGTCCTCGGGGCTGCCTGGCTGCTGGGGAGGTAGTGCTTGGCTCTGCTGGGGCAGCRCTTGCCTCTCTCCCCGCTCAGCTCCAGCCGGCACGATCACCGGCGCCCTCAAAACTCTGCTCGGCAGCGGCTGAGCCTCTGAGCACTTGTTTCCAYCCTCCCCACAGCTCCAAAACTACTGGGAGCTCCCCGCTCCTAGCTTGGGGAATGCAGTTGGACCATGCCAGACATCCACAGGGGCTGCATCCGATGTGGGATCCCACCAGCAGCCATGGCAAGCAGGGGCAGGCAGTGCTGTCCTGCTCAGCGTGCGGGAATCAGAGGCCTTGCTCCCACTGAGAAGGAGGGGCAGCTCAGACACAGGTGTCCCCCGCTCAGGCAGTGCCCCGGCTGCCAGGTATCTGCTGCCTGGGGAGTTCCCCCATCTGCCTTGGGAATAGGTGTGCCAGAACGACCAGACCGGCCAAGTCTTCTTCCCCTTTCCCTCTGCACTTCGTTCTGCTTTGGTTTGGCAGCTTCCTTCTCCCCTCGAGGGCTCCAAAGGACCCGCCCACCCCACCCCGCCGACCTCAGACACTGGGGCTTCTAATTCAGCCATGCTGAGGCTGCTGGTTGCAGCATATTTCCTCATCATGCTCAGCAGAGATGAGGACCGAAGCGCTGCTGGTGCACTGTGAAGGAGGGAGGGGAGGAAAGAGAGCGCTTTCCATCCATTTTTCTCCTCCTAGCAGCTTTCTTCTAGGCCTCATCAAAACAGCAACCACTGGGTATCAGCAGTTTTGCCTGTGGTCAGAGGCAGCCACCAGGTCTGGGGAGCCTTGGCAGTCCCTTGCTAAGCAGCACCAGCAAATCCCATACGCCAGGGCCACTCGTGCCACCACAAACTGCTGCACCATCAACCACCCCATACTGCAAGGCGGCACCAGATGGCACACATCAGGCTTGGCAGCACAAACGCAGTGCAAGCGTGTGTGCCTCCCGGCATGCGTAGGCTGGTTATTGAAGCCCAGTTCTTGTTGCACAACCGGTGATGGTTATGCCTTTGTGTCAAATAGATCTGGTGCCTGGTTTGAGTTTTGAGGTCACAGGAAATTGCAGAGCCCTAGGAAGAAAAGTGTTGGTTCAGCTTGGACGCAGTAAACAGCTGGCTTGGCTGGTTGAGGTCGACCAGACCCCAGAGCCCCAGTCCCAGGCACTGAGTTTGGCCATGGCCCACGGGGCACCGCATTTCATGGCCAAGCCCCAGACCTGCAGTGCAGGGGACCTCGTATGGCGGGGCAAATTTGGAGCTGTTGCCTTGGGAAACCCCAGGCTTGCAGGGAGCCACTAGGTGAGCTGTCAGCCCAGAGCTAACCCAGCTCTTCCACAGGTTACACGGGTTTGGCATCCTCTGGCAAACCTTGCTTTACAGGACAATTTTGGGCCGAGTCTATTTAGCACCTTTTTTGTGGTGCTAAATACTGATTTGAGTCTATCAAGCTTTTCAAAGTTATCTTTGTAGGGAAGAGGATTAGAAATGTATTGTTATTTGTCTCGTGTATTTTTCAGTGGAAGTCAGATGCTTTTTTTCTGGCATTTGATATTAAACACGTTTAACAAGGTGTTCCCTTTCTCCGTCCCACATGGTGCTCTTTGCAGCACAGCCCCTTCACCTTCCTGCCAGCTCACAGGCTGACAGCAGTGAAGACAACATCACCCAAATGGCACAGGAGGAGAAACTGGGMTGTTATTAATCGTGCTTGTGTTTCTCACTGCAAAGCCTGGGGCTTTGGTATTACTGTTCCTTTCCTCCACTCCTGGTTTGAACATTTTCCTCCCTCCCCAGCTTCAGCAGAAACCAGCATTGCTTCCCATGGTGCAAACCAGCCTCACTTAAATCACAGTCACAAAGAGCTGTGCACAACAATCCCAAGGCACAATGCTGAGTTGTGGAGAGGCAGGGCTGAGCTTTGCAAGAAGTAAAGGTCTGAGTGTGTTGCTGTGGCAGAATAATATCAAATGCAATGATTTAAGGAGAAAAGATGAGTTCTGACAGGTGATCTGAGCTCAGGCAGTGAGTTAGACTCCCCTGTCACTGGGGAGACAGAGCACCATATGACCAAAATCGATGTTCTGGACTTTCTGATGTAGTTATTGGGATTATTAAGATGACTGGATTTGCCCATTGGAGTGTACAGGATGAAACATATGGTACTAAACAAGCCAGCAAAGCAGTCAAGGGGCTGCTACATGAAGGGATTTGTATGTAAACATACTGGGGCAAGGCAAAAGCCCTGCTCCTGTAAGTTAATTTAGCTGCGTTTGCTGTAATGACAATGTAATTATAGGAGTGCAATTCAGGAGATTTATCTTTTTAATTAGTAAACTCCCGTGTCCTTCAAAAATCTCCTTTCACAGCTACGGAGCCACCTGCGTCAAAGTGCAGCAGGGAGCCCTCGCTTACTCACGGCTCCTGTGCTCCGACTCGCCCCACGCTGCAGAACTGCCACAGCTCCGAGCAGATGGTCCTGCATCAAACGTTTCCTTCTCGTGTCACTTACTATTAATTAATTGGAACATTGTTACTGTGCATCATAATTTCCTTGGACATTTTCCTCATGTCAGTATATTTCCTTTCAGTGGTACCTTGAATACATACACATATAAACCTATACTGCCTGGCAGCGGAAGTTTCCTAACAGTAATTTCAGCTGAAAAGATTTTTTTTCCTGAGAAAACTCAGTGCGTTAGCAGCGCTCCCTGAGCTTGCTATGCAGGAGGAAGCCAAAGTCTAGGRGCTCTGCCAAAAGCCAGAGCCCACCCCTATAAAACACGAGTTGTGCCCAAGCAGTACATGCCTCCTCTCACAGAGAAGCGGACGCTGTCAGAGGGGCACCGTCACTCACATACACGGGAAGCCAAGAGACACACAGTCTATCTGAGCCCTATCCTGGCCATTTTTTGTGACCCTGTATGTGCTTCCTTGTTTCCTCCCCTCACTGCAGTTGGTTTAACTACATTGTGTGGGACCTGCTGGAAGAAAAACCTAATGAAACCCTCAGAAGTAGCATAACGTTATCATTGCATTTTCAAATAGCAGCTATAAACTTTTCTTATCCCAGAGTTATAAAAGAGTAAAGACCTGTGACCCCATCCTTGCTGTGTTTCTGGTAGGTCCCATACCCAGGGCACAGAGGGACCCTGGTGAAGCCAGCGGGGACTCTGTGTGTGTGTGTGGAATGAGCCAGCTTGGTGCCTCTATCATAAGAAGCTAACAACAGGGATGACAATAAAACTTGGCACTGACGCAGAATTGTCTTGGTTAAAAACACGACGCTGCTATTTTCCTTCTTTTTAAGTGCCAGGAGGGGAAGAAGGAGCTCCACCATGCACAAAGGTCCAAAGAGACCCTGTGAAAGGTCTGTGCCRGGGCAAAGCAGCACTTGCCTGCCCTCAGGGAGCAGGGGCCCCGACACCTCGCATAAGGCACACGTTGTCCCCATGCCTCTGCCCCCTTGGGAGACCTCAGGGCTGAGCAGATGCCTGGGTTGGGGTTCAGCGCATCCCTGCCGGCAGCTGCAGGGAGGCTGGGAAGGTGGGCAGCCATTGGCACCCCGCAGCTCCCGTGTGGCAGCTCAAGCCCCGTTTCCCAAGTTGCCAGGAAAAACACCCGTACTGGAAGGTGGGGTGCATGAGCTGGAGTGACTGAGGCGGGTGCGTCCCCCAGCTTCACCAGTTGCTGGTGTGCCTGTGTCCTTACCACCAACTGCAGCCAAAAAAGAAGCATTTGCAAATGTTTCTGACATTAACACTTCCTCCGGGGCATTTCTGGAGGTGTCCTACCCGTGCCAACCTGCTGACAGCACCGGGCCCTCGGGAGGCTGTTAGAGCGAAAGCACCACTTCGGTGTTGCTGGCACGCAGGCAGTCCCTGGACTGGCAGTGGGAGAGTACAACAAGCTGTAAAGATGAAGATATAGCAGGAAAAAAGGTACTCCCCAGAGCAAATCTAACCCTCGACACACACAGACTGCAACACCAAAAATGCAAATGACAGATCAGTCCAGAAAGGTCTTTTGTTTTTCTTCTTGCAGTGTTTTTACTTACAGCTGAGATCTCAAGGCAAGCAGAACTAACAACATGAAYGCTTATGAGGAATGAGCATATTAAAATATGCCAAAAGAGATATATTATTTTTTAGGTGATGCAAGATTTTTCACTCCTGCTGAGTTTAGCACTGATTTGAGCACAAGATTTCCTCTAAAAGATGATCATACAGAGCTGCATCATAACAAAGGGTGGGTGAGCTAACCTGACCTTACACATACCCACTAATTTCTTCCCCTTCAGGAATCTCAAAGCCATTTACAAGAGGAGTGAGCAGATGAATAGATGAATTAAATCTTGTATAACCTTTGGGAGGTGGAGACAGGCAACACTATTTTCCCATTTTGAAGGTGGCAATTAAAGCAGTAGCCTGTCACCAATGGTTTGTTTCAAAGGTGTCAACAAGCGGGAGCAGGAGAAACCTAGCTAACCTAACATGGCTCTTTCTTTCCATGGGGCATAAAGCGAGCCAAGGGCAACTAGCTCAGACGAATCCAACTCCAGCAATTTTTTGGCTGATTTTGGATCATGCCCCAAAAAAGCAGAAAGATGAGAAAAAGCTGAGCTCATAAATGCCCCTTTCAGTTTTGATTAGAAAAGATGCTCTTCCAGGCCTGGCTGGGTAATGACAGCTATGTATGAAGTGACCAAGGGCGCTTAGTGTCTGTAATTAAATAGATCTGCTCCTTGGGTGAAACCAGCTTACCAGCCAGGCAGGAGCTGCTGGCCCAGATGCATCTGCGGTCCATCCACCCCCGTCACTTGTACCTCTCCCAGATGGGTGTTTTACCTCTTGCTCATGTATCATCAGCACCAGCACAAGATTGCTCCCTGAATCACGCGGGAGCACAAGCTGAAGGTAAAAGTGCAAGAGCCACCCAGTACCTTTGTCAGCTTCTGTGCCGTGGTATCAAAGGGGCTGGTATCACAGGTTTCTTCTGGGACTGAAGATCTATGTAAGGGAGGAGGTAAACAGGGAGGGAAAGCAGAGACAGAGGCCAGGGCCACATTTCTTACTCGGCAAACTTTTTGGTTTGCTTGTGCTGTAAGAGTTGTTGTTTTGTTCCCCACCCCGCCCCAATTTTTACTAGGACATGGATATATCTTTCATCAGAAACATGGCCAAACTCAGTGCTATGCCTGAGTTAGACATAAACGTCTCCTGTTTGACCGCCAGCTATTTGAAATTATATTTAAGCTACAGCCTATGACTACTGTGTGTTTTTAACAAGGCCTTCAAAACAAATGTTTCTTAAATTTGGTATGCTTTTGGTCTTGATGGGAATCCAAACTCTGTCTCCTTTTTTTTTTAATCTATTTAAATGGGACTTGCATTAACAAAGTGCTGTTTCAGGGCAGTAMCTTGCTTTACAGTTAACTCTAAACAAGTCTCAGTGAGCAAATATTTATTTTAAATGTGAAATTCTTAAGGTCTGTGCACCTCTAATAGCTAGAAGGATTTGCAGTATACTGGATCACTGCATGACACTGAGAAAGGCAGTATTCATTGCTTCCAAAAGGGCTATTAAAAATATCCCATAAGAAGATAAGTTGCTTAGAAGGTGTCTGTGTAGCAGAAGATTAAACATACCTCAGTCAGACAATGTTTCATGGTTAGACCAACAAGGCACTGCCTCTTCTCTTCATAAATACCAATCCACTATATCATTTCTTCTTTAATGTGCTCTACCTGGCTTCCTGATGAGGATGATCTATGCGGTTTGTGGAAGCAGAAACTAATATTATACTGGGGAAGGGAAGAGGAAATAGAACTTAAGCTGGTTGTTCAATTTTCATCCAGAAAATTTTGAAGACTGATCAGCTTTTTTTACAGAAGAAATTGTGGCTTTTTCTCTTTACTTTTACTGAGAATGTGATAAATATACCTTTTCTAAGCTATATTTTGCATAAGGGGATATATCAAAGGATAAAACCCAATGAACCAAATTTGCTTCTGGGAAGGTCATGTGTAACTCCAGGAAAGTATGTGGAGATAAAATACACCTGTGGTTAAATTATCTGGGGAGAGGATTGAAGTGCTTACTGAAATCAATGAAGCAGCCTTTTACAGCAGGAGAGGCTGTGGTCTGCAGGCTGCTAAGTGAATCATACAGCTATTTGCGAGTGGTGAAGCAGAAAAGCTCCATTGCCAGGGTACTGTGGTTGCTTTTACCTTGGCACCGTACTAGGTGGGAACCAGAGAAACATGGCAGTCTGTCCTCTGTGGCTTGTGCCATCCTCCCATCAGCTGTGAGCAGATGGGGTTCAATAAAACAGCAGTAAGGAGAGGTGCTGGGGGAGTTTTAGTGACTTGGCCAAGGTGACACAGGGGAGCAGTGGCAGAGCTCAGGTTGCCCAACCCCAACATCTGCCCCTTAGCCACAAACCCAGCCATCATCACCAGTGCTCTGCAGCTGATGGCAGGCAGATTATAGGACTGAGGTTCAAGCCTGCAGGCCTCCGGGAGTTAAAGTTCTCAGTGGCTTTAATGGCATGAAGTCAATAGTGCCAAACTCCTCCCTCGGTCTTTTTTATCCATGTTATTTAAAATGACCAGATTATGAAAAAGAAATTCAGGCCTTGGGAAGAGAAGGAAGAGGGAGGAACATTAAATACTCACAATGCTTTAATTTCCCAGCCAAGGCTAGAGACTTGTTCCTAGACTCTGTCTATGGTCAATGGCGAGAAGATTGAGATTCAGAACCCTCCCACTAGCTGCCTGCAGCTAGACAGTGTGATCACCCTGCAGCAGGTCAGCTCCCAGCACCATGCCATGTCCATGGGCCACCTTCATGGTACGTGCTGCATCTTCCTGAAAAGGCCCTCCCCCTCCCTTCTCTCCTCTCCCCTCCCCTCCCCTCCCCT